>JAWRYS010000151.1:0-106098 GCA_034769895.1 Magicicada septendecula | reverse complement strand
ACCACATGTATGTTAGCATTCAGATGAACTGCAGGTAACAAAAAGTTTCTTTCGAAAAGTTTTTGTACAAGTTTTAATATTAGCGTTTGAAGTCCTGCAGTAGATGAATGCAGTACATGTTTAAGTTTACAACACAAACTTACAATAGAAAAAAATGAAGACAAAAGAACTGAGCTTCAACTTAAGCTACAGTGTCACAAAAGGGAGGCTAAATTTTTTTTGATTACTTAGAAGAAAAACCTCAAGATTGTCATTTGTTATCATTCAACTGCCAGAAAAACCTGGTACAGTATTGCCAAAAGTTTCTGATCAGGCAGCCTATTATTCACGTCAATTTTACTGTTATAATGTATCTGTTGTAAAGGGTGTCTCTACAGATTCACTTATACCGGAAAATGTATCTATTTATTCGTGGAGTGAAGATGAAGCTAAAAAATCCTCAAATGAAGTGGCGTCTATAATTGATCATGAATTAGAAAGTGTTGATTTAACAAACTGCACATCCATTCGTTTAGTGGCTGATGGATGTGCAGGACAAAATAAAAATGTGAATATGTTATGCATGTGTATGTGTTGGATGATAAAAAAATCGCCCAAAGAGATTACAAGTCTAGAGATTGTTTATCCTGTTACTGGTCATTCTTTCCTCCCATCAGACAGAGTGTTTGGGTTAATTGAAAGATATATTAACAAAAAGAAGACAGTAATCCAAAAACAAGAATATCATGCAGTATTTAAAAAATATGGAAAACTTAAACTTATTGGTCAAGACTGGTTAGTTTATGATTGGAAAAAAGAGGCAGGTTTACACATGTGCTGCACAGCTCCACTTCAGAATTTCACAATGCAAGAAAATAATTGTTCGAAAAACCAAATGGGGAACTTTACTGTCAGAGGTGAACTTTCATACAATGTGACTGCTGGGGCTGAAAAGGATCATTTTTAAGTTAGTTCACCGACCACATGAAGTCAACCCAGATCTAATACCTATCGGAGTGAGAATTAAAAGAGAAGTAAGGCGCTATGATATCACTGGCTTATTATGTCGGCTTTTTTTAATACTTATTTTGACTTAGGTTTTCGGCATATTACAGAGGCGGCGCCTCATTTTATTTGGTTTTATGTTACATTTGCTGCATTTTGTAGAAGTAACAAGAAAACAAACAATAAACTTTCCTTTTACTGGTTTTACAACCGGTTGCAGGTAGGTAGCGACTTCTAGTACCAACAACCCGACATTTTATTTTTAGTATCTCTTTGGTTGCCATAGTGAACTAAGTTGAGTAATCTTGTACTTGTATTCGCGGGAAGTTGTTCTTGTTTTCAAAATTGAATTGAAAACTAATTACATTAATTTTAGTCTTAGAGAAACAGTCAGTTTTGATGCTCCATTAGTTTATAAGTGCTTAGACTGTTTATGCGATAATTCTACTTGTAATATAAACTGTAAGGAGATTAAAGGTATTTATTGTAATATTTTTGACATGATAATGTCTTATGGCTGGCCATCATTTGGAAATTTCTGTAACGCATCACGCTGCATGACGTCATCATTTACCAGCCGGGAATCGTTAACTAAAACCGCGACCGCTAACGTGCTAACGTCCGTCGCAGATTAAAGACCTAACAAGCAAACAACACTGCATAGCTGTAGATAGGTATGTAACCAATCAGTCAGTCAGTAACCATAATAATGTTGCGTTTAGCTGGCGGCTGAAAGACATTATCATGCACTTAAGCTTTTACCATTTGGTAAACGGTACTTTACATTTTTTTAATCTTAGTATTTGTTTGCTTTATTAGAGATACACAGTAATTATGTTTTTATTTGTTAATAGTTAGGTCCTACTCTGACCGCTAACATTTTTTCTTAGTTTAAGTGCGTGAGGGTGTCCTCTATACAGGCTTGCCTTAGAGGCCCTAAATTTTTTTTCTCTTGTATAGTAATGAGCAGTATTGGTTAGTTAGTTAGTCAGATTTGTACATTTATTGTAATACTGGTCAGACCTGGTTAGTTGTATCTTTGTAATTTTTGTACTTTGCTGTACTTGAGAAGAAAATAAACATTTTCTGATTCTGATTCTGACTTGGGTGTTGTCATGCTGAGAGAGTCATGTTTTTTTTTTTCTATTTAGAAATGAGTGACGGCACTAGAAAAAAATTATCAGGAGCCCAATATAAAAAACGCCGACTGGAAAAGGACGCATAAAAGGAAAAACTAAGTGGAGCTTTAACAAAATTTTTAAAACATAATTGTTCTACTCCGAATCCATCCCCATCAAATGTCGAGCTTGTTGCAGAGCCATTGGTTATTGATGATCAGCAGCCATCCACTTCTGGTGCGCATATTTCACTTAATTCAGAAGTAAGCAACTCGGTAAGCAATGATGGAGAAGGTACTGCGCCTACTATCGATATTGATTTTCCCGATCCCGCTACATGGCCTAATCTATTAAGTCACCGTTTAATTGAATTAATTGTGACAAAAGGCGCTGTCCAGATTATAGAAAACTTTCCTGTTGATGAAACTGGTAGAAAATTTTCAGCCACGCAATATATGTGGAAGTTACCAAATGGCGAAAACGTTAATAGGGACTGGTTAGTATATTCTAAAAAAATAAATGCCGTATTCTGCATTTTTTGCAAAGTATTTAGTTCGCAGTCTCATAAATTAATTTCTGGTTACTCAAATTGGAGACACCTATCTGTTAATATTTCCCGTCATAAAAATAGTATGGAGCATAATTATGAAAAGCGCTCAAAAATGGTACGAATTGAAATTACGCTTGGTTAAAGAATGCACCATTGATAAAGAGCAACAGAAACATTTCGAAATTGAAAAAAAACGATGGCGTGCAATTATTAAAAGAATAATTTGTATAGTGCAGTATTTAGCTGGTCAAAATTTAACGTTTAGAGGAGCCAGCCAGAAACTTTACGAATCCAATAAAGGCATTTTTTTGAAATTAGTTGAAATGTTGGCTAAATTCGATCCAATTATAATGGAGCATGTAAATAATATTCAAAAGTCTAAAGAATTAAATCAAAATATGCCTCATTATTTAGGAAATCATTTTCAAAATGAATTAATTAGTTTATTGTCAAAAAATATTCAACGAGAAATTTTAACCTGTCTAAAAACAGCAAAATATTATTCAATAATTTTAGATGAAACTCCTGATGCTAGCCATGTTGAGCAGCTGACTTTTATAATACGATTCGTTCATTGTTTCTCAAATGCAGTTGAAATTAGAGAACATTTTTTAGGTTTTTTTCAAGTTTTGAATACTACAGGGGAAGGACTTTTTAAATTTTTAAAAGAAGAAATATTGCCAAAATTAGAAATAGATTTTCATGATATGAGAGGTCAGGGATATGACAAAGGTGCAAATATGTCTGGCAGGCATGTAGAGCTTCAAGCTCAAATTCAGAATGTTAACGCCAGAGCAATGTTTGTGCCTTGTTCAGCTCACACATTAAATTTAACTGTTAATGATGCGGCTAAAATTTCATATGAGACTGTTGGTTTTTTTTTCAGTTATTCAAGAGTTGTTCAATTTCTTTTCTGCTTCGCCTTACAGGTGGGACATTTTAAAACAGAATCTGCCAAATTTAACTTTAAAATCAGTAAGCGAAATAAGATGGGAAAGCAAAATCAAAGCCATTCACCCTCTAAGATTTCAGTTATTGGAAATTTGTAAAAGTTTACATTATTTGACCGAAGATACTTCGAGAGATATGAATACTAAACATGCTGCACAGTCATTATTAGATAAAATCAAAACTTTTAAATTCATCTGTTCAATTTCAATTTGGTATGATATCTTAACAAAGATTAATATAGTTAGTAAAATGCTCCAAAATCAAAATTTAAATGAATGTCTTAAAGAAATAGAAAATCTTAATTATTTTACTAACAAACGGTCGGATAAAGATTTCCAATTTTTTATAAATGAAGCTATAGCAGAAGCAGAAAAGAACGAGAGCAAGGTAGAGCAAGTATTTCCTTTAATTAGACAAACGAAAATGAAGCGTCAATTTTCATGTGAAGGTACAGATAAATCTGTTTTAGATCCAAAACAGAAATTTAAAATCAAGTTTTATTTTCAAATTTTGGATACAAAAATTCAGTCCTTACAAAGACGTTTTGAGGGAATAGCGAAATGTAATGATTTATTTGGATTTGTATGCAATTTCCAAAATCTAGATTCTGAAGTAATTAAACGATCATGTATGGATTTAGATATTGCTTTGCAAATTCAAAATCAAGGTAATACATGTAAAGATATTGACGGATCTGATTTACATAATGAAATAATGTCATACAAAATTCTAAAGCCAAACTCTACTACAAATGCAGACTCGCCCATAAGCATTTTAAATTATATAAAAAAAAATAATTTACAGTCTTTGTTTCCAAATTTATTTATAGCCCTAAGGATATTTTTGGCTTTACCCATTTCGGTGGCTTCAGGCGAAAGAAGTTTTTCGAAACTAAAACTTATAAAAAATTATTTAAGAACGTCTATGTTCCAAGAACGGCTATCAGATTTGGCAATTATTTCAATTGAAAATAAGATTTGTGAAGCCGTTGATCACAATGAAATGATCAACGAGTTTGCGTCTGTAAAAGCCAGACGTGTTATATTATAATTTTTATGTTGTTGTTTTTTCTATATTGTTTGGTACAAAGTTATTTAAATATAACATTTAATATTTTTTTAGAATCTAGTTTTTTATTGTTTATTTTGTTGTATTGCAAATACCTCTTGTTTATTTTGTATAACTTTATTTTGTGTAAATAAATTATTGTACACATAATATGTTTTATGTATTTTAAAATTATATGGGGCGCACAAAGAAACCTGCACGCAGGCGCTCGACCTCCCAGGAACGGCCGTGTTCAGAGCTGAATGTAAATAAAATGTGGTGAATGTACTTGTTAGCACATACTGATGAACTGCAGGTAACAAAAAGTTTCTTTCGAAAAGTTTTTGTACAAGTTTTAATATTAGCGTTTGAAGTCCTGCAGTAGATGAATGCAGTACATGTTTAAGTTTACAACACAAACTTACAATAGAAAAAAATGAAGACAAAAGAACTGAGCTTCAACTTAAGCTACAGTGTCACAAAAGGGAGGCTAAATTTTTTTTGATTACTTAGAAGAAAAACCTCAAGATTGTCATTTGTTATCATTCAACTGCCAGAAAAACCTGGTACAGTATTGCCAAAAGTTTCTGATCAGGCAGCCTATTATTCACGTCAATTTTACTGTTATAATGTATCTGTTGTAAAGGGTGTCTCTACAGATTCACTTATACCGGAAAATGTATCTATTTATTCGTGGAGTGAAGATGAAGCTAAAAAATCCTCAAATGAAGTGGCGTCTATAATTGATCATGAATTAGAAAGTGTTGATTTAACAAACTGCACATCCATTCGTTTAGTGGCTGATGGATGTGCAGGACAAAATAAAAATGTGAATATGTTATGCATGTGTATGTGTTGGATGATAAAAAAATCGCCCAAAGAGATTACAAGTCTAGAGATTGTTTATCCTGTTACTGGTCATTCTTTCCTCCCATCAGACAGAGTGTTTGGGTTAATTGAAAGATATATTAACAAAAAGAAGACAGTAATCCAAAAACAAGAATATCATGCAGTATTTAAAAAATATGGAAAACTTAAACTTATTGGTCAAGACTGGTTAGTTTATGATTGGAAAAAAGAGGCAGGTTTACACATGTGCTGCACAGCTCCACTTCAGAATTTCACAATGCAAGAAAATAATTGTTCGAAAAACCAAAATGGGGAACTTTACTGTCAGAGGTGAACTTTCATACAATGTGACTGCTGGGGCTGAAAGGATCATTTTTAAGTTAGTTCACCGACCACATGAAGTCAACCCAGATCTAATACCTATCGGAGTGAGAATTAAAAGAGAAGTAAGGCGCTATGATATCACTGGCTTATTATGTCGGCTTTTTTTAATACTTATTTTGACTTAGGTTTTCGGCATATTACAGAGGCGGCGCCTCATTTTATTTGGTTTTATGTTACATTTGCTGCATTTTGTAGAAGTAACAAGAAAACAAACAATAAACTTTCCTTTTACTGGTTTTACAACCGGTGCAGGTAGGTAGCGACTTCTAGTACCAACAACCCGACATTTTATTTTTAGTATCTCTTTGGTTGCCATAGTGAACTAAGTGAGTAATCTTGTACTTGTATTCGCGGGAAGTTGTTCTTGTTTTCAAAATTGAATTGAAAACTAATTACATTAATTTTAGTCTTAGAGAAACAGTCAGTTTTGATGCTCCATTAGTTTATAAGTGCTTAGACTGTTTATGCGATAATTCTACTTGTAATATAAACTGTAAGGAGATTAAAGGTATTTATTGTAATATTTTTGACATGATAATGTCTTATGGCTGGCCATCATTTGGAAATTTCTGTAACGCATCACGCTGCATGACGTCATCATTTACCAGCCGGGAATCGTTAACTAAAACCGCGACCGCTAACGTGCTAACGTCCGTCGCAGATTAAAGACCTAACAAGCAAACAACACTGCATAGCTGTAGATAGGTATGTAACCAATCAGTCAGTCAGTAACCATAATAATGTTGCGTTTAGCTGGCGGCTGAAAGACATTATCATGCACTTAAGCTTTTACCATTTGGTAAACGGTACTTTACATTTTTTTAATCTTAGTATTTGTTTGCTTTATTAGAGATACACAGTAATTATGTTTTTATTTGTTAATAGTTAGGTCCTACTCTGACCGCTAACATTTTTTCTTAGTTTAAGTGCGTGAGGGTGTCCTCTATACAGGCTTGCCTTAGAGGCCCTAAATTTTTTTTCTCTTGTATAGTAATGAGCAGTATTGGTTAGTTAGTTAGTCAGATTTGTACATTTATTGTAATACTGGTCAGACCTGGTTAGTTGTATCTTTGTAATTTTTGTACTTTGCTGTACTTGAGAAGAAAATAAACATTTTCTGATTCTGATTCTGACTTGGGTGTTGTCATGCTGAGAGAGTCATGTTTTTTTTTTTCTATTTAGAAATGAGTGACGGCACTAGAAAAAAATTATCAGGAGCCCAATATAAAAAACGCCGACTGGAAAAGGACGCATAAAAGGAAAAACTAAGTGGAGCTTTAACAAAATTTTTAAAACATAATTGTTCTACTCCGAATCCATCCCCATCAAATGTCGAGCTTGTTGCAGAGCCATTGGTTATTGATGATCAGCAGCCATCCACTTCTGGTGCGCATATTTCACTTAATTCAGAAGTAAGCAACTCGGTAAGCAATGATGGAGAAGGTACTGCGCCTACTATCGATATTGATTTTCCCGATCCCGCTACATGGCCTAATCTATTAAGTCACCGTTTAATTGAATTAATTGTGACAAAAGGCGCTGTCCAGATTATAGAAAACTTTCCTGTTGATGAAACTGGTAGAAAATTTTCAGCCACGCAATATATGTGGAAGTTACCAAATGGCGAAAACGTTAATAGGGACTGGTTAGTATATTCTAAAAAAATAAATGCCGTATTCTGCATTTTTTGCAAAGTATTTAGTTCGCAGTCTCATAAATTAATTTCTGGTTACTCAAATTGGAGACACCTATCTGTTAATATTTCCCGTCATAAAAATAGTATGGAGCATAATTATGAAAAGCGCTCAAAAATGGTACGAATTGAAATTACGCTTGGTTAAAGAATGCACCATTGATAAAGAGCAACAGAAACATTTCGAAATTGAAAAAAAACGATGGCGTGCAATTATTAAAAGAATAATTTGTATAGTGCAGTATTTAGCTGGTCAAAATTTAACGTTTAGAGGAGCCAGCCAGAAACTTTACGAATCCAATAAAGGCATTTTTTTGAAATTAGTTGAAATGTTGGCTAAATTCGATCCAATTATAATGGAGCATGTAAATAATATTCAAAAGTCTAAAGAATTAAATCAAAATATGCCTCATTATTTAGGAAATCATTTTCAAAATGAATTAATTAGTTTATTGTCAAAAAATATTCAACGAGAAATTTTAACCTGTCTAAAAACAGCAAAATATTATTCAATAATTTTAGATGAAACTCCTGATGCTAGCCATGTTGAGCAGCTGACTTTTATAATACGATTCGTTCATTGTTTCTCAAATGCAGTTGAAATTAGAGAACATTTTTTAGGTTTTTTTCAAGTTTTGAATACTACAGGGGAAGGACTTTTTAAATTTTTAAAAGAAGAAATATTGCCAAAATTAGAAATAGATTTTCATGATATGAGAGGTCAGGGATATGACAAAGGTGCAAATATGTCTGGCAGGCATGTAGAGCTTCAAGCTCAAATTCAGAATGTTAACGCCAGAGCAATGTTTGTGCCTTGTTCAGCTCACACATTAAATTTAACTGTTAATGATGCGGCTAAAATTTCATATGAGACTGTTGGTTTTTTTTTCAGTTATTCAAGAGTTGTTCAATTTCTTTTCTGCTTCGCCTTACAGGTGGGACATTTTAAAACAGAATCTGCCAAATTTAACTTTAAAATCAGTAAGCGAAATAAGATGGGAAAGCAAAATCAAAGCCATTCACCCTCTAAGATTTCAGTTATTGGAAATTTGTAAAAGTTTACATTATTTGACCGAAGATACTTCGAGAGATATGAATACTAAACATGCTGCACAGTCATTATTAGATAAAATCAAAACTTTTAAATTCATCTGTTCAATTTCAATTTGGTATGATATCTTAACAAAGATTAATATAGTTAGTAAAATGCTCCAAAATCAAAATTTAAATGAATGTCTTAAAGAAATAGAAAATCTTAATTATTTTACTAACAAACGGTCGGATAAAGATTTCCAATTTTGTATAAATGAAGCTATAGCAGAAGCAGAAAAGAAGGAGAGCAAGGTAGAGCAAGTATTTCCTTTAATTAGACAAACGAAAATGAAGCGTCAATTTTCATGTGAAGGTACAGATAAATCTGTTTTAGATCCAAAACAGAAATTTAAAATCAAGTTTTATTTTCAAATTTTGGATACAAAAATTCAGTCCTTACAAAGACGTTTTGAGGGAATAGCGAAATGTAATGATTTATTTGGATTTGTATGCAATTTCCAAAATCTAGATTCTGAAGTAATTAAACGATCATGTATGGATTTAGATATTGCTTTGCAAATTCAAAATCAAGGTAATACATGTAAAGATATTGACGGATCTGATTTACATAATGAAATAATGTCATACAAAATTCTAAAGCCAAACTCTACTACAAATGCAGACTCGCCCATAAGCATTTTAAATTATATAAAAAAAAATAATTTACAGTCTTTGTTTCCAAATTTATTTATAGCCCTAAGGATATTTTTGGCTTTACCCATTTCGGTGGCTTCAGGCGAAAGAAGTTTTTCGAAACTAAAACTTATAAAAAATTATTTAAGAACGTCTATGTTCCAAGAACGGCTATCAGATTTGGCAATTATTTCAATTGAAAATAAGATTTGTGAAGCCGTTGATCACAATGAAATGATCAACGAGTTTGCGTCTGTAAAAGCCAGACGTGTTATATTATAATTTTTATGTTGTTGTTTTTTCTATATTGTTTGGTACAAAGTTATTTAAATATAACATTTAATATTTTTTTAGAATCTAGTTTTTTATTGTTTATTTTGTTGTATTGCAAATACCTCTTGTTTATTTTGTATAACTTTATTTTGTGTAAATAAATTATTGTACACATAATATGTTTTATGTATTTTAAAATTATATGGGGCGCACAAAGAAACCTGCACGCAGGCGCTCGACCTCCCAGGAACGGCCGTGTTCAGAGCTGAATGTAAATAAAATGTGGTGAATGTACTTGTTAGCACATACTGATGAACTGCAGGTAACAAAAAGTTTCTTTCGAAAAGTTTTTGTACAAGTTTTAATATTAGCGTTTGAAGTCCTGCAGTAGATGAATGCAGTACATGTTTAAGTTTACAACACAAACTTACAATAGAAAAAAATGAAGACAAAAGAACTGAGCTTCAACTTAAGCTACAGTGTCACAAAAGGGAGGCTAAATTTTTTTTGATTACTTAGAAGAAAAACCTCAAGATTGTCATTTGTTATCATTCAACTGCCAGAAAAACCTGGTACAGTATTGCCAAAAGTTTCTGATCAGGCAGCCTATTATTCACGTCAATTTTACTGTTATAATGTATCTGTTGTAAAGGGTGTCTCTACAGATTCACTTATACCGGAAAATGTATCTATTTATTCGTGGAGTGAAGATGAAGCTAAAAAATCCTCAAATGAAGTGGCGTCTATAATTGATCATGAATTAGAAAGTGTTGATTTAACAAACTGCACATCCATTCGTTTAGTGGCTGATGGATGTGCAGGACAAAATAAAAATGTGAATATGTTATGCATGTGTATGTGTTGGATGATAAAAAAATCGCCCAAAGAGATTACAAGTCTAGAGATTGTTTATCCTGTTACTGGTCATTCTTTCCTCCCATCAGACAGAGTGTTTGGGTTAATTGAAAGATATATTAACAAAAAGAAGACAGTAATCCAAAAACAAGAATATCATGCAGTATTTAAAAAATATGGAAAACTTAAACTTATTGGTCAAGACTGGTTAGTTTATGATTGGAAAAAAGAGGCAGGTTTACACATGTGCTGCACAGCTCCACTTCAGAATTTCACAATGCAAGAAAATAATTGTTCGAAAAACCAAAATGGGGAACTTTACTGTCAGAGGTGAACTTTCATACAATGTGACTGCTGGGGCTGAAAGGATCATTTTTAAGTTAGTTCACCGACCACATGAAGTCAACCCAGATCTAATACCTATCGGAGTGAGAATTAAAAGAGAAGTAAGGCGCTATGATATCACTGGCTTATTATGTCGGCTTTTTTTAATACTTATTTTGACTTAGGTTTTCGGCATATTACAGAGGCGGCGCCTCATTTTATTTGGTTTTATGTTACATTTGCTGCATTTTGTAGAAGTAACAAGAAAACAAACAATAAACTTTCCTTTTACTGGTTTTACAACCGGTGCAGGTAGGTAGCGACTTCTAGTACCAACAACCCGACATTTTATTTTTAGTATCTCTTTGGTTGCCATAGTGAACTAAGTGAGTAATCTTGTACTTGTATTCGCGGGAAGTTGTTCTTGTTTTCAAAATTGAATTGAAAACTAATTACATTAATTTTAGTCTTAGTGAAACAGTCAGTTTTGATGCTCCATTAGTTTATAAGTGCTTAGACTGTTTATGCGATAATTCTACTTGTAATATAAACTGTAAGGAGATTAAAGGTATTTATTGTAATATTTTTGACATGATAATGTCTTATGGCTGGCCATCATTTGGAAATTTCTGTAACGCATCACGCTGCATGACGTCATCATTTACCAGCCGGGAATCGTTAACTAAAACCGCGACCGCTAACGTGCTAACGTCCGTCGCAGATTAAAGACCTAACAAGCAAACAACACTGCATAGCTGTAGATAGGTATGTAACCAATCAGTCAGTCAGTAACCATAATAATGTTGCGTTTAGCTGGCGGCTGAAAGACATTATCATGCACTTAAGCTTTTACCATTTGGTAAACGGTACTTTACATTTTTTTAATCTTAGTATTTGTTTGCTTTATTAGAGATACACAGTAATTATGTTTTTATTTGTTAATAGTTAGGTCCTACTCTGACCGCTAACATTTTTTCTTAGTTTAAGTGCGTGAGGGTGTCCTCTATACAGGCTTGCCTTAGAGGCCCTAAATTTTTTTTCTCTTGTATAGTAATGAGCAGTATTGGTTAGTTAGTTAGTCAGATTTGTACATTTATTGTAATACTGGTCAGACCTGGTTAGTTGTATCTTTGTAATTTTTGTACTTTGCTGTACTTGAGAAGAAAATAAACATTTTCTGATTCTGATTCTGACTTGGGTGTTGTCATGCTGAGAGAGTCATGTTTTTTTTTTTCTATTTAGAAATGAGTGACGGCACTAGAAAAAAATTATCAGGAGCCCAATATAAAAAACGCCGACTGGAAAAGGACGCATAAAAGGAAAAACTAAGTGGAGCTTTAACAAAATTTTTAAAACATAATTGTTCTACTCCGAATCCATCCCCATCAAATGTCGAGCTTGTTGCAGAGCCATTGGTTATTGATGATCAGCAGCCATCCACTTCTGGTGCGCATATTTCACTTAATTCAGAAGTAAGCAACTCGGTAAGCAATGATGGAGAAGGTACTGCGCCTACTATCGATATTGATTTTCCCGATCCCGCTACATGGCCTAATCTATTAAGTCACCGTTTAATTGAATTAATTGTGACAAAAGGCGCTGTCCAGATTATAGAAAACTTTCCTGTTGATGAAACTGGTAGAAAATTTTCAGCCACGCAATATATGTGGAAGTTACCAAATGGCGAAAACGTTAATAGGGACTGGTTAGTATATTCTAAAAAAATAAATGCCGTATTCTGCATTTTTTGCAAAGTATTTAGTTCGCAGTCTCATAAATTAATTTCTGGTTACTCAAATTGGAGACACCTATCTGTTAATATTTCCCGTCATAAAAATAGTATGGAGCATAATTATGAAAAGCGCTCAAAAATGGTACGAATTGAAATTACGCTTGGTTAAAGAATGCACCATTGATAAAGAGCAACAGAAACATTTCGAAATTGAAAAAAAACGATGGCGTGCAATTATTAAAAGAATAATTTGTATAGTGCAGTATTTAGCTGGTCAAAATTTAACGTTTAGAGGAGCCAGCCAGAAACTTTACGAATCCAATAAAGGCATTTTTTTGAAATTAGTTGAAATGTTGGCTAAATTCGATCCAATTATAATGGAGCATGTAAATAATATTCAAAAGTCTAAAGAATTAAATCAAAATATGCCTCATTATTTAGGAAATCATTTTCAAAATGAATTAATTAGTTTATTGTCAAAAAATATTCAACGAGAAATTTTAACCTGTCTAAAAACAGCAAAATATTATTCAATAATTTTAGATGAAACTCCTGATGCTAGCCATGTTGAGCAGCTGACTTTTATAATACGATTCGTTCATTGTTTCTCAAATGCAGTTGAAATTAGAGAACATTTTTTAGGTTTTTTTCAAGTTTTGAATACTACAGGGGAAGGACTTTTTAAATTTTTAAAAGAAGAAATATTGCCAAAATTTGAAATAGATTTTCATGATATGAGAGGTCAGGGATATGACAAAGGTGCAAATATGTCTGGCAGGCATGTAGAGCTTCAAGCTCAAATTCAGAATGTTAACGCCAGAGCAATGTTTGTGCCTTGTTCAGCTCACACATTAAATTTAACTGTTAATGATGCGGCTAAAATTTCATATGAGACTGTTGGTTTTTTTTTCAGTTATTCAAGAGTTGTTCAATTTCTTTTCTGCTTCGCCTTACAGGTGGGACATTTTAAAACAGAATCTGCCAAATTTAACTTTAAAATCAGTAAGCGAAATAAGATGGGAAAGCAAAATCAAAGCCATTCACCCTCTAAGATTTCAGTTATTGGAAATTTGTAAAAGTTTACATTATTTGACCGAAGATACTTCGAGAGATATGAATACTAAACATGCTGCACAGTCATTATTAGATAAAATCAAAACTTTTAAATTCATCTGTTCAATTTCAATTTGGTATGATATCTTAACAAAGATTAATATAGTTAGTAAAATGCTCCAAAATCAAAATTTAAATGAATGTCTTAAAGAAATAGAAAATCTTAATTATTTTACTAACAAACGGTCGGATAAAGATTTCCAATTTTGTATAAATGAAGCTATAGCAGAAGCAGAAAAGAAGGAGAGCAAGGTAGAGCAAGTATTTCCTTTAATTAGACAAACGAAAATGAAGCGTCAATTTTCATGTGAAGGTACAGATAAATCTGTTTTAGATCCAAAACAGAAATTTAAAATCAAGTTTTATTTTCAAATTTTGGATACAAAAATTCAGTCCTTACAAAGACGTTTTGAGGGAATAGCGAAATGTAATGATTTATTTGGATTTGTATGCAATTTCCAAAATCTAGATTCTGAAGTAATTAAACGATCATGTATGGATTTAGATATTGCTTTGCAAATTCAAAATCAAGGTAATACATGTAAAGATATTGACGGATCTGATTTACATAATGAAATAATGTCATACAAAATTCTAAAGCCAAACTCTACTACAAATGCAGACTCGCCCATAAGCATTTTAAATTATATAAAAAAAAATAATTTACAGTCTTTGTTTCCAAATTTATTTATAGCCCTAAGGATATTTTTGGCTTTACCCATTTCGGTGGCTTCAGGCGAAAGAAGTTTTTCGAAACTAAAACTTATAAAAAATTATTTAAGAACGTCTATGTTCCAAGAACGGCTATCAGATTTGGCAATTATTTCAATTGAAAATAAGATTTGTGAAGCCGTTGATCACAATGAAATGATCAACGAGTTTGCGTCTGTAAAAGCCAGACGTGTTATATTATAATTTTTATGTTGTTGTTTTTTCTATATTGTTTGGTACAAAGTTATTTAAATATAACATTTAATATTTTTTTAGAATCTAGTTTTTTATTGTTTATTTTGTTGTATTGCAAATACCTCTTGTTTATTTTGTATAACTTTATTTTGTGTAAATAAATTATTGTACACATAATATGTTTTATGTATTTTAAAATTATATGGGGCGCACAAAGAAACCTGCACGCAGGCGCTCGACCTCCTAGGAACGGCCGTGTTCAGAGCTGAATGTAAATAAAATGTGGTGAATGTACTTGTTAGCACATACTGATGAACTGCAGGTAACAAAAAGTTTCTTTCGAAAAGTTTTTGTACAAGTTTTAATATTAGCGTTTGAAGTCCTGCAGTAGATGAATGCAGTACATGTTTAAGTTTACAACACAAACTTACAATAGAAAAAAATGAAGACAAAAGAACTGAGCTTCAACTTAAGCTACAGTGTCACAAAAGGGAGGCTAAATTTTTTTTGATTACTTAGAAGAAAAACCTCAAGATTGTCATTTGTTATCATTCAACTGCCAGAAAAACCTGGTACAGTATTGCCAAAAGTTTCTGATCAGGCAGCCTATTATTCACGTCAATTTTACTGTTATAATGTATCTGTTGTAAAGGGTGTCTCTACAGATTCACTTATACCGGAAAATGTATCTATTTATTCGTGGAGTGAAGATGAAGCTAAAAAATCCTCAAATGAAGTGGCGTCTATAATTGATCATGAATTGGAAAGTGTTGATTTAACAAACTGCACATCCATTCGTTTAGTGGCTGATGGATGTGCAGGACAAAATAAAAATGTGAATATGTTATGCATGTGTATGTGTTGGATGATAAAAAAATCGCCCAAAGAGATTACAAGTCTAGAGATTGTTTATCCTGTTACTGGTCATTCTTTCCTCCCATCAGACAGAGTGTTTGGGTTAATTGAAAGATATATTAACAAAAAGAAGACAGTAATCCAAAAACAAGAATATCATGCAGTATTTAAAAAATATGGAAAACTTAAACTTATTGGTCAAGACTGGTTAGTTTATGATTGGAAAAAAGAGGCAGGTTTACACATGTGCTGCACAGCTCCACTTCAGAATTTCACAATGCAAGAAAATAATTGTTCGAAAAACCAAAATGGGGAACTTTACTGTCAGAGGTGAACTTTCATACAATGTGACTGCTGGGGCTGAAAGGATCATTTTTAAGTTAGTTCACCGACCACATGAAGTCAACCCAGATCTAATACCTATCGGAGTGAGAATTAAAAGAGAAGTAAGGCGCTATGATATCACTGGCTTATTATGTCGGCTTTTTTTAATACTTATTTTGACTTAGGTTTTCGGCATATTACAGAGGCGGCGCCTCATTTTATTTGGTTTTATGTTACATTTGCTGCATTTTGTAGAAGTAACAAGAAAACAAACAATAAACTTTCCTTTTACTGGTTTTACAACCGGTGCAGGTAGGTAGCGACTTCTAGTACCAACAACCCGACATTTTATTTTTAGTATCTCTTTGGTTGCCATAGTGAACTAAGTGAGTAATCTTGTACTTGTATTCGCGGGAAGTTGTTCTTGTTTTCAAAATTGAATTGAAAACTAATTACATTAATTTTAGTCTTAGAGAAACAGTCAGTTTTGATGCTCCATTAGTTTATAAGTGCTTAGACTGTTTATGCGATAATTCTACTTGTAATATAAACTGTAAGGAGATTAAAGGTATTTATTGTAATATTTTTGACATGATAATGTCTTATGGCTGGCCATCATTTGGAAATTTCTGTAACGCATCACGCTGCATGACGTCATCATTTACCAGCCGGGAATCGTTAACTAAAACCGCGACCGCTAACGTGCTAACGTCCGTCGCAGATTAAAGACCTAACAAGCAAACAACACTGCATAGCTGTAGATAGGTATGTAACCAATCAGTCAGTCAGTAACCATAATAATGTTGCGTTTAGCTGGCGGCTGAAAGACATTATCATGCACTTAAGCTTTTACCATTTGGTAAACGGTACTTTACATTTTTTTAATCTTAGTATTTGTTTGCTTTATTAGAGATACACAGTAATTATGTTTTTATTTGTTAATAGTTAGGTCCTACTCTGACCGCTAACATTTTTTCTTAGTTTAAGTGCGTGAGGGTGTCCTCTATACAGGCTTGCCTTAGAGGCCCTAAATTTTTTTTCTCTTGTATAGTAATGAGCAGTATTGGTTAGTTAGTTAGTCAGATTTGTACATTTATTGTAATACTGGTCAGACCTGGTTAGTTGTATCTTTGTAATTTTTGTACTTTGCTGTACTTGAGAAGAAAATAAACATTTTCTGATTCTGATTCTGACTTGGGTGTTGTCATGCTGAGAGAGTCATGTTTTTTTTTTCTATTTAGAAATGAGTGACGGCACTAGAAAAAAATTATCAGGAGCCCAATATAAAAAACGCCGACTGGAAAAGGACGCATAAAAGGAAAAACTAAGTGGAGCTTTAACAAAATTTTTAAAACATAATTGTTCTACTCCGAATCCATCCCCATCAAATGTCGAGCTTGTTGCAGAGCCATTGGTTATTGATGATCAGCAGCCATCCACTTCTGGTGCGCATATTTCACTTAATTCAGAAGTAAGCAACTCGGTAAGCAATGATGGAGAAGGTACTGCGCCTACTATCGATATTGATTTTCCCGATCCCGCTACATGGCCTAATCTATTAAGTCACCGTTTAATTGAATTAATTGTGACAAAAGGCGCTGTCCAGATTATAGAAAACTTTCCTGTTGATGAAACTGGTAGAAAATTTTCAGCCACGCAATATATGTGGAAGTTACCAAATGGCGAAAACGTTAATAGGGACTGGTTAGTATATTCTAAAAAAATAAATGCCGTATTCTGCATTTTTTGCAAAGTATTTAGTTCGCAGTCTCATAAATTAATTTCTGGTTACTCAAATTGGAGACACCTATCTGTTAATATTTCCCGTCATAAAAATAGTATGGAGCATAATTATGAAAAGCGCTCAAAAATGGTACGAATTGAAATTACGCTTGGTTAAAGAATGCACCATTGATAAAGAGCAACAGAAACATTTCGAAATTGAAAAAAAACGATGGCGTGCAATTATTAAAAGAATAATTTGTATAGTGCAGTATTTAGCTGGTCAAAATTTAACGTTTAGAGGAGCCAGCCAGAAACTTTACGAATCCAATAAAGGCATTTTTTTGAAATTAGTTGAAATGTTGGCTAAATTCGATCCAATTATAATGGAGCATGTAAATAATATTCAAAAGTCTAAAGAATTAAATCAAAATATGCCTCATTATTTAGGAAATCATTTTCAAAATGAA
This sequence comes from Magicicada septendecula, assembly GCA_034769895.1. Taxonomy (NCBI): domain Eukaryota; kingdom Metazoa; phylum Arthropoda; class Insecta; order Hemiptera; family Cicadidae; genus Magicicada; species Magicicada septendecula. The sequence goes on along the minus strand of JAWRYS010000151.1, from coordinate 88,223 downwards.
TTAATTAGTTTATTGTCAAAAAATATTCAACGAGAAATTTTAACCTGTCTAAAAACAGCAAAATATTATTCAATAATTTTAGATGAAACTCCTGATGCTAGCCATGTTGAGCAGCTGACTTTTATAATACGATTCGTTCATTGTTTCTCAAATGCAGTTGAAATTAGAGAACATTTTTTAGGTTTTTTTCAAGTTTTGAATACTACAGGGGAAGGACTTTTTAAATTTTTAAAAGAAGAAATATTGCCAAAATTTGAAATAGATTTTCATGATATGAGAGGTCAGGGATATGACAAAGGTGCAAATATGTCTGGCAGGCATGTAGAGCTTCAAGCTCAAATTCAGAATGTTAACGCCAGAGCAATGTTTGTGCCTTGTTCAGCTCACACATTAAATTTAACTGTTAATGATGCGGCTAAAATTTCATATGAGACTGTTGGTTTTTTTTTCAGTTATTCAAGAGTTGTTCAATTTCTTTTCTGCTTCGCCTTACAGGTGGGACATTTTAAAACAGAATCTGCCAAATTTAACTTTAAAATCAGTAAGCGAAATAAGATGGGAAAGCAAAATCAAAGCCATTCACCCTCTAAGATTTCAGTTATTGGAAATTTGTAAAAGTTTACATTATTTGACCGAAGATACTTCGAGAGATATGAATACTAAACATGCTGCACAGTCATTATTAGATAAAATCAAAACTTTTAAATTCATCTGTTCAATTTCAATTTGGTATGATATCTTAACAAAGATTAATATAGTTAGTAAAATGCTCCAAAATCAAAATTTAAATGAATGTCTTAAAGAAATAGAAAATCTTAATTATTTTACTAACAAACGGTCGGATAAAGATTTCCAATTTTTTATAAATGAAGCTATAGCAGAAGCAGAAAAGAACGATGTAGAGCAAGTATTTCCTTTAATTAGACAAACGAAAATGAAGCGTCAATTTTCATGTGAAGGTACAGATAAATCTGTTTTAGATCCAAAACAGAAATTTAAAATCAAGTTTTATTTTCAAATTTTGGATACAAAAATTCAGTCCTTACAAAGACGTTTTGAGGGAATAGCGAAATGTAATGATTTATTTGGATTTGTATGCAATTTCCAAAATCTAGATTCTGAAGTAATTAAACGATCATGTATGGATTTAGATATTGCTTTGCAAATTCAAAATCAAGGTAATACATGTAAAGATATTGACGGATCTGATTTACATAATGAAATAATGTCATACAAAATTCTAAAGCCAAACTCTACTACAAATGCAGACTCGCCCATAAGCATTTTAAATTATATAAAAAAAAATAATTTACAGTCTTTGTTTCCAAATTTATTTATAGCCCTAAGGATATTTTTGGCTTTACCCATTTCGGTGGCTTCAGGCGAAAGAAGTTTTTCGAAACTAAAACTTATAAAAAATTATTTAAGAACGTCTATGTTCCAAGAACGGCTATCAGATTTGGCAATTATTTCAATTGAAAATAAGATTTGTGAAGCCGTTGATCACAATGAAATGATCAACGAGTTTGCGTCTGTAAAAGCCAGACGTGTTATATTATAATTTTTATGTTGTTGTTTTTTCTATATTGTTTGGTACAAAGTTATTTAAATATAACATTTAATATTTTTTTAGAATCTAGTTTTTTATTGTTTATTTTGTTGTATTGCAAATACCTCTTGTTTATTTTGTATAACTTTATTTTGTGTAAATAAATTATTGTACACATAATATGTTTTATGTATTTTAAAATTATATGGGGCGCACAAAGAAACCTGCACGCAGGCGCTCGACCTCCTAGGAACGGCCGTGTTCAGAGCTGAATGTAAATAAAATGTGGTGAATGTACTTGTTAGCACATACTGATGAACTGCAGGTAACAAAAAGTTTCTTTCGAAAAGTTTTTGTACAAGTTTTAATATTAGCGTTTGAAGTCCTGCAGTAGATGAATGCAGTACATATTTAAGTTTACAACACAAACTTACAATAGAAAAAAATGAAGACAAAAGAACTGAGCTTCAACTTAAGCTACAGTGTCACAAAAGGAAGGCTAAATTTTTTTTGATTACTTAGAAGAAAAACCTCAAGATTGTCATTTGTTATCATTCAACTGCCAGAAAAACCTGGTACAGTATTGCCAAAAGTTTCTGATCAGGCAGCCTATTATTCACGTCAATTTTACTGTTATAATGTATCTGTTGTAAAGGGTGTCTCTACAGATTCACTTATACCGGAAAATGTATCTATTTATTCGTGGAGTGAAGATGAAGCTAAAAAATCCTCAAATGAAGTGGCGTCTATAATTGATCATGAATTGGAAAGTGTTGATTTAACAAACTGCACATCCATTCGTTTAGTGGCTGATGGATGTGCAGGACAAAATAAAAATGTGAATATGTTATGCATGTGTATGTGTTGGATGATAAAAAAATCGCCCAAAGAGATTACAAGTCTAGAGATTGTTTATCCTGTTACTGGTCATTCTTTCCTCCCATCAGACAGAGTGTTTGGGTTAATTGAAAGATATATTAACAAAAAGAAGACAGTAATCCAAAAACAAGAATATCATGCAGTATTTAAAAAATATGGAAAACTTAAACTTATTGGTCAAGACTGGTTAGTTTATGATTGGAAAAAAGAGGCAGGTTTACACATGTGCTGCACAGCTCCACTTCAGAATTTCACAATGCAAGAAAATAATTGTTCGAAAAACCAAAATGGGGAACTTTACTGTCAGAGGTGAACTTTCATACAATGTGACTGCTGGGGCTGAAAGGATCATTTTTAAGTTAGTTCACCGACCACATGAAGTCAACCCAGATCTAATACCTATCGGAGTGAGAATTAAAAGAGAAGTAAGGCGCTATGATATCACTGGCTTATTATGTCGGCTTTTTTTAATACTTATTTTGACTTAGGTTTTCGGCATATTACAGAGGCGGCGCCTCATTTTATTTGGTTTTATGTTACATTTGCTGCATTTTGTAGAAGTAACAAGAAAACAAACAATAAACTTTCCTTTTACTGGTTTTACAACCGGTGCAGGTAGGTAGCGACTTCTAGTACCAACAACCCGACATTTTATTTTTAGTATCTCTTTGGTTGCCATAGTGAACTAAGTGAGTAATCTTGTACTTGTATTCGCGGGAAGTTGTTCTTGTTTTCAAAATTGAATTGAAAACTAATTACATTAATTTTAGTCTTAGAGAAACAGTCAGTTTTGATGCTCCATTAGTTTATAAGTGCTTAGACTGTTTATGCGATAATTCTACTTGTAATATAAACTGTAAGGAGATTAAAGGTATTTATTGTAATATTTTTGACATGATAATGTCTTATGGCTGGCCATCATTTGGAAATTTCTGTAACGCATCACGCTGCATGACGTCATCATTTACCAGCCGGGAATCGTTAACTAAAACCGCGACCGCTAACGTGCTAACGTCCGTCGCAGATTAAAGACCTAACAAGCAAACAACACTGCATAGCTGTAGATAGGTATGTAACCAATCAGTCAGTCAGTAACCATAATAATGTTGCGTTTAGCTGGCGGCTGAAAGACATTATCATGCACTTAAGCTTTTACCATTTGGTAAACGGTACTTTACATTTTTTTAATCTTAGTATTTGTTTGCTTTATTAGAGATACACAGTAATTATGTTTTTATTTGTTAATAGTTAGGTCCTACTCTGACCGCTAACATTTTTTCTTAGTTTAAGTGCGTGAGGGTGTCCTCTATACAGGCTTGCCTTAGAGGCCCTAAATTTTTTTTCTCTTGTATAGTAATGAGCAGTATTGGTTAGTTAGTTAGTCAGATTTGTACATTTATTGTAATACTGGTCAGACCTGGTTAGTTGTATCTTTGTAATTTTTGTACTTTGCTGTACTTGAGAAGAAAATAAACATTTTCTGATTCTGATTCTGACTTGGGTGTTGTCATGCTGAGATAGTCATGTTTTTCTTTTTCTATTTAGAAATGAGTGACGGCACTAGAAAAAAATTATCAGGAGCCCAATATAAAAAACGCCGACTGGAAAAGGACGCAGAAAAGGAAAAACTAAGTGGAGCTTTAACAAAATTTTTAAAACATAATTGTTCTACTCCGAATCCATCCCCATCAAATGTCGAGCTTGTTGCAGAGCCATTGGTTATTGATGATCAGCAGCCATCCACTTCTGGTGCGCATATTTCACTTAATTCAGAAGTAAGCAACTCGGTAAGCAATGATGGAGAAGGTACTGCGCCTACTATCGATATTGATTTTCCCGATCCCGCTACATGGCCTAATCTATTAAGTCACCGTTTAATTGAATTAATTGTGACAAAAGGCGCTGTCCAGATTATAGAAAACTTTCCTGTTGATGAAACTGGTAGAAAATTTTCAGCCACGCAATATATGCGGAAGTTACCAAATGGCGAAAACGTTAATAGGGACTGGTTAGTATATTCTAAAAAAATAAATGCCGTATTCTGCATTTTTTGCAAAGTATTTAGTTCGCAGTCTCATAAATTAATTTCTGGTTACTCTAATTGGAGACACCTATCTGTTAATATTTCCCGTCATAAAAATAGTATGGAGCATAATTATGAAAAGCGCTCAAAAATGGTACGAATTGAAATTACGCTTGGTTAAAGAATGCACCATTGATAAAGAGCAACAGAAACATTTCGAAATTGAAAAAAAACGATGGCGTGCAATTATTAAAAGAATAATTTGTATAGTGCAGTATTTAGCTGGTCAAAATTTAACGTTTAGAGGAGCCAGCCAGAAACTTTACGAATCCAATAAAGGCTTTTTTTTGAAATTAGTTGAAATGTTGGCTAAATTCGATCCAATTATAATGGAGCATGTAAATAATATTCAAAAGTCTAAAGAATTAAATCAAAATATGCCTCATTATTTAGGAAATCATTTTCAAAATGAATTAATTAGTTTATTGTCAAAAAATATTCAACGAGAAATTTTAACCTGTCTAAAAACAGCAAAATATTATTCAATAATTTTAGATGAAACTCCTGATGCTAGCCATGTTGAGCAGCTGACTTTTATAATACGATTCGTTCATTGTTTCTCAAATGCAGTTGAAATTAGAGAACATTTTTTAGGTTTTTTTCAAGTTTTGAATACTACAGGGGAAGGACTTTTTAAATTTTTAAAAGAAGAAATATTGCCAAAATTAGAAATAGATTTTCATGATATGAGAGGTCAGGGATATGACAAAGGTGCAAATATGTCTGGCAGGCATGTAGAGCTTCAAGCTCAAATTCAGAATGTTAACGCCAGAGCAATGTTTGTGCCTTGTTCAGCTCACACATTAAATTTAACTGTTAATGATGCGGCTAAAATTTCATATGAGACTGTTGGTTTTTTTTTCAGTTATTCAAGAGTTGTTCAATTTCTTTTCTGCTTCGCCTTACAGGTGGGACATTTTAAAACAGAATCTGCCAAATTTAACTTTAAAATCAGTAAGCGAAATAAGATGGGAAAGCAAAATCAAAGCCATTCACCCTCTAAGATTTCAGTTATTGGAAATTTGTAAAAGTTTACATTATTTGACCGAAGATACTTCGAGAGATATGAATACTAAACATGCTGCACAGTCATTATTAGATAAAATCAAAACTTTTAAATTCATCTGTTCAATTTCAATTTGGTATGATATCTTAACAAAGATTAATATAGTTAGTAAAATGCTCCAAAATCAAAATTTAAATGAATGTCTTAAAGAAATAGAAAATCTTAATTATTTTACTAACAAACGGTCGGATAAAGATTTCCAATTTTTTATAAATGAAGCTATAGCAGAAGCAGAAAAGAACGATGTAGAGCAAGTATTTCCTTTAATTAGACAAACGAAAATGAAGCGTCAATTTTCATGTGAAGGTACAGATAAATCTGTTTTAGATCCAAAACAGAAATTTAAAATCAAGTTTTATTTTCAAATTTTGGATACAAAAATTCAGTCCTTACAAAGACGTTTTGAGGGAATAGCGAAATGTAATGATTTATTTGGATTTGTATGCAATTTCCAAAATCTAGATTCTGAAGTAATTAAACGATCATGTATGGATTTAGATATTGCTTTGCAAATTCAAAATCAAGGTAATACATGTAAAGATATTGACGGATCTGATTTACATAATGAAATAATGTCATACAAAATTCTAAAGCCAAACTCTACTACAAATGCAGACTCGCCCATAAGCATTTTAAATTATATAAAAAAAAATAATTTACAGTCTTTGTTTCCAAATTTATTTATAGCCCTAAGGATATTTTTGGCTTTACCCATTTCGGTGGCTTCAGGCGAAAGAAGTTTTTCGAAACTAAAACTTATAAAAAATTATTTAAGAACGTCTATGTTCCAAGAACGGCTATCAGATTTGGCAATTATTTCAATTGAAAATAAGATTTGTGAAGCCGTTGATCACAATGAAATGATCAACGAGTTTGCGTCTGTAAAAGCCAGACGTGTTATATTATAATTTTTATGTTGTTGTTTTTTCTATATTGTTTGGTACAAAGTTATTTAAATATAACATTTAATATTTTTTTAGAATCTAGTTTTTTATTGTTTATTTTGTTGTATTGCAAATACCTCTTGTTTATTTTGTATAACTTTATTTTGTGTAAATAAATTATTGTACACATAATATGTTTTATGTATTTTAAAATTATATGGGGCGCACAAAGAAACCTGCACGCAGGCGCTCGACCTCCTAGGAACGGCCGTTTTCAGAGCTGGATGTAAATAAAATGTGGTGAATGTACTTGTTAGCACATACTGATGAACTGCAGGTAACAAAAAGTTTCTTTCGAAAAGTTTTTGTACAAGTTTTAATATTAGCGTTTGAAGTCCTGCAGTAGATGAATGCAGTACATATTTAAGTTTACAACACAAACTTACAATAGAAAAAAATGAAGACAAAAGAACTGAGCTTCAACTTAAGCTACAGTGTCACAAAAGGGAGGCTAAATTTTTTTTGAATACTTAGAAGAAAAACCTCAAGATTGTCATTTGTTATCATTCAACTGCCAGAAAAACCTGGTACAGTATTGCCAAAAGTTTCTGATCAGGCAGCCTATTATTCACGTCAATTTTACTGTTATAATGTATCTGTTGTAAAGGGTGTCTCTACAGATTCACTTATACCGGAAAATGTATCTATTTATTCGTGGAGTGAAGATGAAGCTAAAAAATCCTCAAATGAAGTGGCGTCTATAATTGATCATGAATTGGAAAGTGTTGATTTAACAAACTGCACATCCATTCGTTTAGTGGCTGATGGATGTGCAGGACAAAATAAAAATGTGAATATGTTATGCATGTGTATGTGTTGGATGATAAAAAAATCGCCCAAAGAGATTACAAGTCTAGAGATTGTTTATCCTGTTACTGGTCATTCTTTCCTCCCATCAGACAGAGTGTTTGGGTTAATTGAAAGATATATTAACAAAAAGAAGACAGTAATCCAAAAACAAGAATATCATGCAGTATTTAAAAAATATGGAAAACTTAAACTTATTGGTCAAGACTGGTTAGTTTATGATTGGAAAAAAGAGGCAGGTTTACACATGTGCTGCACAGCTCCACTTCAGAATTTCACAATGCAAGAAAATAATTGTTCGAAAAACCAAAATGGGGAACTTTACTGTCAGAGGTGAACTTTCATACAATGTGACTGCTGGGGCTGAAAGGATCATTTTTAAGTTAGTTCACCGACCACATGAAGTCAACCCAGATCTAATACCTATCGGAGTGAGAATTAAAAGAGAAGTAAGGCGCTATGATATCACTGGCTTATTATGTCGGCTTTTTTTAATACTTATTTTGACTTAGGTTTTCGGCATATTACAGAGGCGGCGGCTCATTTTATTTAGTTTTATGTTACATTTGCTGCATTTTGTAGAAGTAACAAGAAAACAAACAATAAACTTTCCTTTTACTGGTTTTACAACCGGTGCAGGTAGGTAGCGACTTCTAGTACCAACAACCCGACATTTTATTTTTAGTATCTCTTTGGTTGCCATAGTGAACTAAGTGAGTAATCTTGTACTTGTATTCGCGGGAAGTTGTTCTTGTTTTCAAAATTGAATTGAAAACTAATTACATTAATTTTAGTCTTAGAGAAACAGTCAGTTTTGATGCTCCATTAGTTTATAAGTGCTTAGACTGTTTATGCGATAATTCTACTTGTAATATAAACTGTAAGGAGATTAAAGGTATTTATTGTAATATTTTTTAATCTTAGTATTTGTTTGCTTTATTAGAGATACACAGTAATTATGTTTTTATTTGTTAATAGTTAGGTCTTACTCTGACCGCTAACATTTTTTCTTAGTTTAAGTGCGTGAGGGTGTCCTCTATACAGGCTTGCCTTAGAGGCCCTAAATTTTTTTCTCTTGTATAGTAATGAGCAGTATTGGTTAGTTAGTTAGTCAGATTTGTACATTTATTGTAATACTGGTCAGACCTGGTTAGTTGTATCTTTGTAATTTTTGTACTTTGCTGTACTTGAGAAGAAAATAAACATTTTCTGATTCTGATTCTGACTTGGGTGTTGTCATGCTGAGAGAGTCATGTTTTTTTTTACTATTTAGAAATGAGAGACGGCACTAGAAAAAAATTATCAATAGCCCAATATAAAAAACGCCGACTGGAAAAGGACGCAGAAAAGGAAAAACTAAGTGGAGCTTTAACAAAATTTTTAAAACATAATTGTTCTACTCCGAATCCATCCCCATCAAATGTCGAGCTTGTTGCAGAGCCATTGGTTATTGATGATCAGCAGCCATCCACTTCTGGTGCGCATATTTCACTTAATTCAGAAGTAAGCAACTCGGTAAGCAATGATGGAGAAGGTACTGCGCCTACTATCGATATTGATTTTCCCGATCCCGCTACATGGCCTAATCTATTAAGTCACCGTTTAATTGAATTAATTGTGACAAAATGCGCTGTCCAGATTATAGAAAACTTTCCTGTTGATGAAACTGGTAGAAAATTTTCAGCCACGCAATATATGCGGAAGTTACCAAATGGCGAAAACGTTAATAGGGACTGGTTAGTATATTCTAAAAAAATAAATGCCGTATTCTGCATTTTTTGCAAAGTATTTAGTACGCAGTCTCAGAAATTAATTTCTGGTTACTCTAATTGGAGACACCTATCTGTTAATATTTCCCGTCTTAAAAATAGTATTGAGCATAATTATGAAAAGCGCTCAAAAATGGTACGAATTGAAATTACGCTTGATTAAAGAATGCACCATTGATAAAGAGCAACAGAAACATTTCGAAATTGAAAAAAAACGATGGCGTGCAATTATTAAAAGAATAATTTGTATAGTGCAGTATTTAGCTGGTCAAAATTTAGCGTTTAGAGGAGCCAGCCAGAAACTTTATGAATCCAATAAAGGCATTTTTTTGAAATTAGTTGAAATGTTTGCTAAATTCGATCCAATTATAATGGAGCATGTAAATAATATTCAAAAGTCTAAAGAATTAAATCAAAATATGCCTCATTATTTAGGAAATCATTTTCAAAATGAATTAATTAGTTTATTGTCAAAAAATATTCAACGAGAAATTTTAACCTGTCTAAAAACAGCAAAATATTATTCAATAATTTTAGATGAAACTCCCGATGCTAGCCATGTTGAGCAGCTGACTTTTATAATACGATTCGTTCATTGTTTCTCAAATGCAGTTGAAATTAGAGAACATTTTTTAGGTTTTTTTCAAGTTTTGAATACTACAGGGGAAGGACTTTTTAAATTTTTAAAAGAAGAAATATTGCCAAAATTTGAAATAGATTTTCATGATATGAGAGGTCAGGGATATGACAAAGGTGCAAATATGTCTGGCAGGCATGTAGAGCTTCAAGCTCAAATTCAGAATGTTAACGCCAGAGCAATGTTTGTGCCTTGTTCAGCTCACACATTAAATTTAACTGTTAATGATGCGGCTAAAATTTCATATGAGACTGTTGGTTTTTTTTTCAGTTATTCAAGAGTTGTTCAATTTCTTTTCTGCTTCGCCTTACAGGTGGGACATTTTAAAACAGAATCTGCCAAATTTAACTTTAAAATCAGTAAGCGAAATAAGATGGGAAAGCAAAATCAAAGCCATTCACCCTCTAAGATTTCAGTTATTGGAAATTTGTAAAAGTTTACATTATTTGACCGAAGATACTTCGAGAGATATGAATACTAAACATGCTGCACAGTCATTATTAGATAAAATCAAAACTTTTAAATTCATCTGTTCAATTTCAATTTGGTATGATATCTTAACAAAGATTAATATAGTTAGTAAAATGCTCCAAAATCAAAATTTAAATGAATGTCTTAAAGAAATAGAAAATCTTAATTATTTTACTAACAAACGGTCGGATAAAGATTTCCAATTTTTTATAAATGAAGCTATAGCAGAAGCAGAAAAGAACGATGTAGAGCAAGTATTTCCTTTAATTAGACAAACGAAAATGAAGCGTCAATTTTCATGTGAAGGTACAGATAAATCTGTTTTAGATCCAAAACAGAAATTTAAAATCAAGTTTTATTTTCAAATTTTGGATACAAAAATTCAGTCCTTACAAAGACGTTTTGAGGGAATAGCGAAATGTAATGATTTATTTGGATTTGTATGCAATTTCCAAAATCTAGATTCTGAAGTAATTAAACGATCATGTATGGATTTAGATATTGCTTTGCAAATTCAAAATCAAGGTAATACATGTAAAGATATTGACGGATCTGATTTACATAATGAAATAATGTCATACAAAATTCTAAAGCCAAACGCTACTACAAATGCAGACTCGCCCATAAGCATTTTAAATTATATAAAAAAAAATAATTTACAGTCTTTGTTTCCAAATTTATTTATAGCCCTAAGGATATTTTTGGCTTTACCCATTTCGGTGGCTTCAGGCGAAAGAAGTTTTTCGAAACTAAAACTTATAAAAAATTATTTAAGAACGTCTATGTTCCAAGAACGGCTATCAGATTTGGCAATTATTTCAATTGAAAATAAGATTTGTGAAGCCGTTGATCACAATGAAATGATCAACGAGTTTGCGTCTGTAAAAGCCAGACGTGTTATATTATAATTTTTATGTTGTTGTTTTTTCTATATTGTTTGGTACAAAGTTATTTAAATATAACATTTAATATTTTTTTAGAATCTAGTTTTTTATTGTTTATTTTGTTGTATTGCAAATACCTCTTGTGTATTTTGTATAACTTTATTTTGTGTAAATAAATTATTGTACACATAATATGTTTTATGTATTTTAAAATTATATGGGGCGCACAAAGAAACCTGCACGCAGGCGCTCGACCTCCTAGGAACGGCCGTGTTCAGAGCTGAATGTAAATAAAATGTGGTGAATGTACTTGTTAGCACATACTGATGAACTGCAGGTAACAAAAAGTTTCTTTCGAAAAGTTTTTGTACAAGTTTTAATATTAGCGTTTGAAGTCCTGCAGTAGATGAATGCAGTACATATTTAAGTTTACAACACAAACTTACAATAGAAAAAAATGAAGACAAAAGAACTGAGCTTCAACTTAAGCTACAGTGTCACAAAAGGGAGGCTAAATTTTTTTTGATTACTTAGAAGAAAAACCTCAAGATTGTCATTTGTTATCATTCAACTGCCAGAAAAACCTGGTACAGTATTGCCAAAAGTTTCTGATCAGGCAGCCTATTATTCACGTCAATTTTACTGTTATAATGTATCTGTTGTAAAGGGTGTCTCTACAGATTCACTTATACCGGAAAATGTATCTATTTATTCGTGGAGTGAAGATGAAGCTAAAAAATCCTCAAATGAAGTGGCGTCTATAATTGATCATGAATTGGAAAGTGTTGATTTAACAAACTGCACATCCATTCGTTTAGTGGCTGATGGATGTGCAGGACAAAATAAAAATGTGAATATGTTATGCATGTGTATGTGTTGGATGATAAAAAAATCGCCCAAAGAGATTACAAGTCTAGAGATTGTTTATCCTGTTACTGGTCATTCTTTCCTCCCATCAGACAGAGTGTTTGGGTTAATTGAAAGATATATTAACAAAAAGAAGACAGTAATCCAAAAACAAGAATATCATGCAGTATTTAAAAAATATGGAAAACTTAAACTTATTGGTCAAGACTGGTTAGTTTATGATTGGAAAAAAGAGGCAGGTTTACACATGTGCTGCACAGCTCCACTTCAGAATTTCACAATGCAAGAAAATAATTGTTCGAAAAACCAAAATGGGGAACTTTACTGTCAGAGGTGAACTTTCATACAATGTGACTGCTGGGGCTGAAAGGATCATTTTGAAGTTAGTTCACCGACCACATGAAGTCAACCCAGATCTAATACCTATCGGAGTGAGAATTAAAAGAGAAGTAAGGCGCTATGATATCACTGGCTTATTATGTCGGCTTTTTTTAATACTTATTTTGACTTAGGTTTTCGGCATATTACAGAGGCGGCGGCTCATTTTATTTGGTTTTATGTTACATTTGCTGCATTTTGTAGAAGTAACAAGAAAACAAACAATAAACTTTCCTTTTACTGGTTTTACAACCGGTGCAGGTAGGTAGCGACTTCTAGTACCAACAACCCGACATTTTATTTTTAGTATCTCTTTGGTTGCCATAGTGAACTAAGTGAGTAATCTTGTACTTGTATTCGCGGGAAGTTGTTCTTGTTTTCAAAATTGAATTGAAAACTAATTACATTAATTTTAGTCTTAGAGAAACAGTCAGTTTTGATGCTCCATTAGTTTATAAGTGCTTAGACTGTTTATGCGATAATTCTACTTGTAATATAAACTGTAAGGAGATTAAAGGTATTTATTGTAATATTTTTTAATCTTAGTATTTGTTTGCTTTATTAGAGATACACAGTAATTATGTTTTTATTTGTTAATAGTTAGGTCTTACTCTGACCGCTAACATTTTTTCTTAGTTTAAGTGCGTGAGGGTGTCCTCTATACAGGCTTGCCTTAGAGGCCCTAAATTTTTTTCTCTTGTATAGTAATGAGCAGTATTGGTTAGTTAGTTAGTCAGATTTGTACATTTATTGTAATACTGGTCAGACCTGGTTAGTTGTATCTTTGTAATTTTTGTACTTTGCTGTACTTGAGAAGAAAATAAACATTTTCTGATTCTGATTCTGACTTGGGTGTTGTCATGCTGAGAGAGTCATGTTTTTTTTTACTATTTAGAAATGAGAGACGGCACTAGAAAAAAATTATCAATAGCCCAATATAAAAAACGCCGACTGGAAAAGGACGCAGAAAAGGAAAAACTAAGTGGAGCTTTAACAAAATTTTTAAAACATAATTGTTCTACTCCGAATCCATCCCCATCAAATGTCGAGCTTGTTGCAGAGCCATTGGTTATTGATGATCAGCAGCCATCCACTTCTGGTGCGCATATTTCACTTAATTCAGAAGTAAGCAACTCGGTAAGCAATGATGGAGAAGGTACTGCGCCTACTATCGATATTGATTTTCCCGATCCCGCTACATGGCCTAATCTATTAAGTCACCGTTTAATTGAATTAATTGTGACAAAAGGCGCTGTCCAGATTATAGAAAACTTTCCTGTTGATGAAACTGGTAGAAAATTTTCAGCCACGCAATATATGTGGAAGTTACCAAATGGCGAAAACGTTAATAGGGACTGGTTAGTATATTCTAAAAAAATAAATGCCGTATTCTGCATTTTTTGCAAAGTATTTAGTTCGCAGTCTCATAAATTAATTTCTGGTTACTCAAATTGGAGACACCTATCTGTTAATATTTCCCGTCATAAAAATAGTATGGAGCATAATTATGAAAAGCGCTCAAAAATGGTACGAATTGAAATTACGCTTGGTTAAAGAATGCACCATTGATAAAGAGCAACAGAAACATTTCGAAATTGAAAAAAAACGATGGCGTGCAATTATTAAAAGAATAATTTGTATAGTGCAGTATTTAGCTGGTCAAAATTTAACGTTTAGAGGAGCCAGCCAGAAACTTTACGAATCCAATAAAGGCATTTTTTTGAAATTAGTTGAAATGTTGGCTAAATTCGATCCAATTATAATGGAGCATGTAAATAATATTCAAAAGTCTAAAGAATTAAATCAAAATATGCCTCATTATTTAGGAAATCATTTTCAAAATGAATTAATTAGTTTATTGTCAAAAAATATTCAACGAGAAATTTTAACCTGTCTAAAAACAGCAAAATATTATTCAATAATTTTAGATGAAACTCCTGATGCTAGCCATGTTGAGCAGCTGACTTTTATAATACGATTCGTTCATTGTTTCTCAAATGCAGTTGAAATTAGAGAACATTTTTTAGGTTTTTTTCAAGTTTTGAATACTACAGGGGAAGGACTTTTTAAATTTTTAAAAGAAGAAATATTGCCAAAATTAGAAATAGATTTTCATGATATGAGAGGTCAGGGATATGACAAAGGTGCAAATATGTCTGGCAGGCATGTAGAGCTTCAAGCTCAAATTCAGAATGTTAACGCCAGAGCAATGTTTGTGCCTTGTTCAGCTCACACATTAAATTTAACTGTTAATGATGCGGCTAAAATTTCATATGAGACTGTTGGTTTTTTTTTCAGTTATTCAAGAGTTGTTCAATTTCTTTTCTGCTTCGCCTTACAGGTGGGACATTTTAAAACAGAATCTGCCAAATTTAACTTTAAAATCAGTAAGCGAAATAAGATGGGAAAGCAAAATCAAAGCCATTCACCCTCTAAGATTTCAGTTATTGGAAATTTGTAAAAGTTTACATTATTTGACTGAAGATACTTCGAGAGATATGAATACTAAACATGCTGCACAGTCATTATTAGATAAAATCAAAACTTTTAAATTCATCTGTTCAATTTCAATTTGGTATGATATCTTAACAAAGATTAATATAGTTAGTAAAATGCTCCAAAATCAAAATTTAAATGAATGTCTTAAAGAAATAGAAAATCTTAATTATTTTACTAACAAACGGTCGGATAAAGATTTCCAATTTTGTATAAATGAAGCTATAGCAGAAGCAGAAAAGAATGAGAGCAAGGTAGAGCAAGTATTTCCTTTAATTAGACAAACGAAAATGAAGCGTCAATTTTCATGTGAAGGTACAGATAAATCTGTTTTAGATCCAAAACAGAAATTTAAAATCAAGTTTTATTTTCAAATTTTGGATACAAAAATTCAGTCCTTACAAAGACGTTTTGAGGGAATAGCGAAATGTAATGATTTATTTGGATTTGTATGCAATTTCCAAAATCTAGATTCTGAAGTAATTAAACGATCATGTATGGATTTAGATATTGCTTTGCAAATTCAAAATCAAGGTAATACATGTAAAGATATTGACGGATCTGATTTACATAATGAAATAATGTCATACAAAATTCTAAAGCCAAACTCTACTACAAATGCAGACTCGCCCATAAGCATTTTAAATTATATAAAAAAAAATAATTTACAGTCTTTGTTTCCAAATTTATTTATAGCCCTAAGGATATTTTTGGCTTTACCCATTTCGGTGGCTTCAGGCGAAAGAAGTTTTTCGAAACTAAAACTTATAAAAAATTATTTAAGAACGTCTATGTTCCAAGAACGGCTATCAGATTTGGCAATTATTTCAATTGAAAATAAGATTTGTGAAGCCGTTGATCACAATGAAATGATCAACGAGTTTGCGTCTGTAAAAGCCAGACGTGTTATATTATAATTTTTATGTTGTTGTTTTTTCTATATTGTTTGGTACAAAGTTATTTAAATATAACATTTAATATTTTTTTAGAATCTAGTTTTTTATTGTTTATTTTGTTGTATTGCAAATACCTCTTGTTTATTTTGTATAACTTTATTTTGTGTAAATAAATTATTGTACACATAATATGTTTTATGTATTTTAAAATTATATGGGGCGCACAAAGAAACCTGCACGCAGGCGCTCGACCTCCTAGGAACGGCCGTGTTCAGAGCTGAATGTAAATAAAATGTGGTGAATGTACTTGTTAGCACATACTGATGAACTGCAGGTAACAAAAAGTTTCTTTCGAAAAGTTTTTGTACAAGTTTTAATATTAGCGTTTGAAGTCCTGCAGTAGATGAATGCAGTACATGTTTAAGTTTACAACACAAACTTACAATAGAAAAAAATGAAGACAAAAGAACTGAGCTTCAACTTAAGCTACAGTGTCACAAAAGGGAGGCTAAATTTTTTTTGATTACTTAGAAGAAAAACCTCAAGATTGTCATTTGTTATCATTCAACTGCCAGAAAAACCTGGTACAGTATTGCCAAAAGTTTCTGATCAGGCAGCCTATTATTCACGTCAATTTTACTGTTATAATGTATCTGTTGTAAAGGGTGTCTCTACAGATTCACTTATACCGGAAAATGTATCTATTTATTCGTGGAGTGAAGATGAAGCTAAAAAATCCTCAAATGAAGTGGCGTCTATAATTGATCATGAATTGGAAAGTGTTGATTTAACAAACTGCACATCCATTCGTTTAGTGGCTGATGGATGTGCAGGACAAAATAAAAATGTGAATATGTTATGCATGTGTATGTGTTGGATGATAAAAAAATCGCCCAAAGAGATTACAAGTCTAGAGATTGTTTATCCTGTTACTGGTCATTCTTTCCTCCCATCAGACAGAGTGTTTGGGTTAATTGAAAGATATATTAACAAAAAGAAGACAGTAATTCAAAAACAAGAATATCATGCAGTATTTAAAAAATATGGAAAACTTAAACTTATTGGTCAAGACTGGTTAGTTTATGATTGGAAAAAAGAGGCAGGTTTACACATGTGCTGCACAGCTCCACTTCAGAATTTCACAATGCAAGAAAATAATTGTTCGAAAAACCAAAATGGGGAACTTTACTGTCAGAGGTGAACTTTCATACAATGTGACTGCTGGGGCTGAAAGGATCATTTTTAAGTTAGTTCACCGACCACATGAAGTCAACCCAGATCTAATACCTATCGGAGTGAGAATTAAAAGAGAAGTAAGGCGCTATGATATCACTGGCTTATTATGTCGGCTTTTTTTAATACTTATTTTGACTTAGGTTTTCGGCATATTACAGAGGCGGCGCCTCATTTTATTTGGTTTTATGTTACATTTGCTGCATTTTGTAGAAGTAACAAGAAAACAAACAATAAACTTTCCTTTTACTGGTTTTACAACCGGTGCAGGTAGGTAGCGACTTCTAGTACCAACAACCCGACATTTTATTTTTAGTATCTCTTTGGTTGCCATAGTGAACTAAGTGAGTAATCTTGTACTTGTATTCGCGGGAAGTTGTTCTTGTTTTCAAAATTGAATTGAAAACTAATTACATTAATTTTAGTCTTAGAGAAACAGTCAGTTTTGATGCTCCATTAGTTTATAAGTGCTTAGACTGTTTATGCGATAATTCTACTTGTAATATAAACTGTAAGGAGATTAAAGGTATTTATTGTAATATTTTTGACATGATAATGTCTTATGGCTGGCCATCATTTGGAAATTTCTGTAACGCATCACGCTGCATGACGTCATCATTTACCAGCCGGGAATCGTTAACTAAAACCGCGACCGCTAACGTGCTAATGTCCGTCGCAGATTAAAGACCTAACAAGCAAACAACACTGCATAGCTGTAGATAGGTATGTAACCAATCAGTCAGTCAGTAACCATAATAATGTTGCGTTTAGCTGGCGGCTGAAAGACATTATCATGCACTTAAGCTTTTACCATTTGGTAAACGGTACTTTACATTTTTTTAATCTTAGTATTTGTTTGCTTTATTAGAGATACACAGTAATTATGTTTTTATTTGTTAATAGTTAGGTCCTACTCTGACCGCTAACATTTTTTCTTAGTTTAAGTGCGTGAGGGTGTCCTCTATACAGGCTTGCCTTAGAGGCCCTAAATTTTTTTTCTCTTGTATAGTAATGAGCAGTATTGGTTAGTTAGTTAGTCAGACTTGTACATTTATTGTAATACTGGTCAGACCTGGTTAGTTGTATCTTTGTAATTTTTGTACTTTGCTGTACTTGAGAAGAAAATAAACATTTTCTGATTCTGATTCTGACTTGGGTGTTGTCATGCTGAGAGAGTCATGTTTTTTTTTTCTATTTAGAAATGAGTGACGGCACTAGAAAAAAATTATCAGGAGCCCAATATAAAAAACGCCGACTGGAAAAGGACGCATAAAAGGAAAAACTAAGTGGAGCTTTAACAAAATTTTTAAAACATAATTGTTCTACTCCGAATCCATCCCCATCAAATGTCGAGCTTGTTGCAGAGCCATTGGTTATTGATGATCAGCAGCCATCCACTTCTGGTGCGCATATTTCACTTAATTCAGAAGTAAGCAACTCGGTAAGCAATGATGGAGAAGGTACTGCGCCTACTATCGATATTGATTTTCCCGATCCCGCTACATGGCCTAATCTATTAAGTCACCGTTTAATTGAATTAATTGTGACAAAAGGCGCTGTCCAGATTATAGAAAACTTTCCTGTTGATGAAACTGGTAGAAAATTTTCAGCCACGCAATATATGTGGAAGTTACCAAATGGCGAAAACGTTAATAGGGACTGGTTAGTATATTCTAAAAAAATAAATGCCGTATTCTGCATTTTTTGCAAAGTATTTAGTTCGCAGTCTCATAAATTAATTTCTGGTTACTCAAATTGGAGACACCTATCTGTTAATATTTCCCGTCATAAAAATAGTATGGAGCATAATTATGAAAAGCGCTCAAAAATGGTACGAATTGAAATTACGCTTGGTTAAAGAATGCACCATTGATAAAGAGCAACAGAAACATTTCGAAATTGAAAAAAAACGATGGCGTGCAATTATTAAAAGAATAATTTGTATAGTGCAGTATTTAGCTGGTCAAAATTTAACGTTTAGAGGAGCCAGCCAGAAACTTTACGAATCCAATAAAGGCATTTTTTTGAAATTAGTTGAAATGTTGGCTAAATTCGATCCAATTATAATGGAGCATGTAAATAATATTCAAAAGTCTAAAGAATTAAATCAAAATATGCCTCATTATTTAGGAAATCATTTTCAAAATGAATTAATTAGTTTATTGTCAAAAAATATTCAACGAGAAATTTTAACCTGTCTAAAAACAGCAAAATATTATTCAATAATTTTAGATGAAACTCCTGATGCTAGCCATGTTGAGCAGCTGACTTTTATAATACGATTCGTTCATTGTTTCTCAAATGCAGTTGAAATTAGAGAACATTTTTTAGGTTTTTTTCAAGTTTTGAATACTACAGGGGAAGGACTTTTTAAATTTTTAAAAGAAGAAATATTGCCAAAATTTGAAATAGATTTTCATGATATGAGAGGTCAGGGATATGACAAAGGTGCAAATATGTCTGGCAGGCATGTAGAGCTTCAAGCTCAAATTCAGAATGTTAACGCCAGAGCAATGTTTGTGCCTTGTTCAGCTCACACATTAAATTTAACTGTTAATGATGCGGCTAAAATTTCATATGAGACTGTTGGTTTTTTTTTCAGTTATTCAAGAGTTGTTCAATTTCTTTTCTGCTTCGCCTTACAGGTGGGACATTTTAAAACAGAATCTGCCAAATTTAACTTTAAAATCAGTAAGCGAAATAAGATGGGAAAGCAAAATCAAAGCCATTCACCCTCTAAGATTTCAGTTATTGGAAATTTGTAAAAGTTTACATTATTTGACCGAAGATACTTCGAGAGATATGAATACTAAACATGCTGCACAGTCATTATTAGATAAAATCAAAACTTTTAAATTCATCTGTTCAATTTCAATTTGGTATGATATCTTAACAAAGATTAATATAGTTAGTAAAATGCTCCAAAATCAAAATTTAAATGAATGTCTTAAAGAAATAGAAAATCTTAATTATTTTACTAACAAACGGTCGGATAAAGATTTCCAATTTTGTATAAATGAAGCTATAGCAGAAGCAGAAAAGAATGAGAGCAAGGTAGAGCAAGTATTTCCTTTAATTAGACAAACGAAAATGAAGCGTCAATTTTCATGTGAAGGTACAGATAAATCTGTTTTAGATCCAAAACAGAAATTTAAAATCAAGTTTTATTTTCAAATTTTGGATACAAAAATTCAGTCCTTACAAAGACGTTTTGAGGGAATAGCGAAATGTAATGATTTATTTGGATTTGTATGCAATTTCCAAAATCTAGATTCTGAAGTAATTAAACGATCATGTATGGATTTAGATATTGCTTTGCAAATTCAAAATCAAGGTAATACATGTAAAGATATTGACGGATCTGATTTACATAATGAAATAATGTCATACAAAATTCTAAAGCCAAACTCTACTACAAATGCAGACTCGCCCATAAGCATTTTAAATTATATAAAAAAAAATAATTTACAGTCTTTGTTTCCAAATTTATTTATAGCCCTAAGGATATTTTTGGCTTTACCCATTTCGGTGGCTTCAGGCGAAAGAAGTTTTTCGAAACTAAAACTTATAAAAAATTATTTAAGAACGTCTATGTTCCAAGAACGGCTATCAGATTTGGCAATTATTTCAATTGAAAATAAGATTTGTGAAGCCGTTGATCACAATGAAATGATCAACGAGTTTGCGTCTGTAAAAGCCAGACGTGTTATATTATAATTTTTATGTTGTTGTTTTTTCTATATTGTTTGGTACAAAGTTATTTAAATATAACATTTAATATTTTTTTAGAATCTAGTTTTTTATTGTTTATTTTGTTGTATTGCAAATACCTCTTGTTTATTTTGTATAACTTTATTTTGTGTAAATAAATTATTGTACACATAATATGTTTTATGTATTTTAAAATTATATGGGGCGCACAAAGAAACCTGCACGCAGGCGCTCGACCTCCTAGGAACGGCCGTTTTCAGAGCTGGATGTAAATAAAATGTGGTGAATGTACTTGTTAGCACATACTGATGAACTGCAGGTAACAAAAAGTTTCTTTCGAAAAGTTTTTGTACAAGTTTTAATATTAGCGTTTGAAGTCCTGCAGTAGATGAATGCAGTACATATTTAAGTTTACAACACAAACTTACAATAGAAAAAAATGAAGACAAAAGAACTGAGCTTCAACTTAAGCTACAGTGTCACAAAAGGGAGGCTAAATTTTTTTTGAATACTTAGAAGAAAAACCTCAAGATTGTCATTTGTTATCATTCAACTGCCAGAAAAACCTGGTACAGTATTGCCAAAAGTTTCTGATCAGGCAGCCTATTATTCACGTCAATTTTACTGTTATAATGTATCTGTTGTAAAGGGTGTCTCTACAGATTCACTTATACCGGAAAATGTATCTATTTATTCGTGGAGTGAAGATGAAGCTAAAAAATCCTCAAATGAAGTGGCGTCTATAATTGATCATGAATTGGAAAGTGTTGATTTAACAAACTGCACATCCATTCGTTTAGTGGCTGATGGATGTGCAGGACAAAATAAAAATGTGAATATGTTATGCATGTGTATGTGTTGGATGATAAAAAAATCGCCCAAAGAGATTACAAGTCTAGAGATTGTTTATCCTGTTACTGGTCATTCTTTCCTCCCATCAGACAGAGTGTTTGGGTTAATTGAAAGATATATTAACAAAAAGAAGACAGTAATCCAAAAACAAGAATATCATGCAGTATTTAAAAAATATGGAAAACTTAAACTTATTGGTCAAGACTGGTTAGTTTATGATTGGAAAAAAGAGGCAGGTTTACACATGTGCTGCACAGCTCCACTTCAGAATTTCACAATGCAAGAAAATAATTGTTCGAAAAACCAAAATGGGGAACTTTACTGTCAGAGGTGAACTTTCATACAATGTGACTGCTGGGGCTGAAAGGATCATTTTTAAGTTAGTTCACCGACCACATGAAGTCAACCCAGATCTAATACCTATCGGAGTGAGAATTAAAAGAGAAGTAAGGCGCTATGATATCACTGGCTTATTATGTCGGCTTTTTTTAATACTTATTTTGACTTAGGTTTTCGGCATATTACAGAGGCGGCGCCTCATTTTATTTGGTTTTATGTTACATTTGCTGCATTTTGTAGAAGTAACAAGAAAACAAACAATAAACTTTCCTTTTACTGGTTTTACAACCGGTGCAGGTAGGTAGCGACTTCTAGTACCAACAACCCGACATTTTATTTTTAGTATCTCTTTGGTTGCCATAGTGAACTAAGTGAGTAATCTTGTACTTGTATTCGCGGGAAGTTGTTCTTGTTTTCAAAATTGAATTGAAAACTAATTACATTAATTTTAGTCTTAGAGAAACAGTCAGTTTTGATGCTCCATTAGTTTATAAGTGCTTAGACTGTTTATGCGATAATTCTACTTGTAATATAAACTGTAAGGAGATTAAAGGTATTTATTGTAATATTTTTGACATGATAATGTCTTATGGCTGGCCATCATTTGGAAATTTCTGTAACGCATCACGCTGCATGACGTCATCATTTACCAGCCGGGAATCGTTAACTAAAACCGCGACCGCTAACGTGCTAACGTCCGTCGCAGATTAAAGACCTAACAAGCAAACAACACTGCATAGCTGTAGATAGGTATGTAACCAATCAGTCAGTCAGTAACCATAATAACGTTGCGTTTAGCTGGCGGCTGAAAGACATTATCATGCACTTAAGCTTTTACCATTTGGTAAACGGTACTTTACATTTTTTTAATCTTAGTATTTGTTTGCTTTATTAGAGATACACAGTAATTATGTTTTTATTTGTTAATAGTTAGGTCCTACTCTGACCGCTAACATTTTTTCTTAGTTTAAGTGCGTGAGGGTGTCCTCTATACAGGCTTGCCTTAGAGGCCCTAAATTTTTTTTCTCTTGTATAGTAATGAGCAGTATTGGTTAGTTAGTTAGTCAGATTTGTACATTTATTGTAATACTGGTCAGACCTGGTTAGTTGTATCTTTGTAATTTTTGTACTTTGCTGTACTTGAGAAGAAAATAAACATTTTCTGATTCTGATTCTGACTTGGGTGTTGTCATGCTGAGATAGTCATGTTTTTCTTTTTCTATTTAGAAATGAGTGACGGCACTAGAAAAAAATTATCAGGAGCCCAATATAAAAAACGCCGACTGGAAAAGGACGCAGAAAAGGAAAAACTAAGTGGAGCTTTAACAAAATTTTTAAAACATAATTGTTCTACTCCGAATCCATCCCCATCAAATGTCGAGCTTGTTGCAGAGCCATTGGTTATTGATGATCAGCAGCCATCCACTTCTGGTGCGCATATTTCACTTAATTCAGAAGTAAGCAACTCGGTAAGCAATGATGCAGAAGGTACTGCGCCTACTATCGATATTGATTTTCCCGATCCCGCTACATGGCCTAATCTATTAAGTCACCGTTTAATTGAATTAATTGTGACAAAAGGCGCTGTCCAGATTATAGAAAACTTTCCTGTTGATGAAACTGGTAGAAAATTTTCAGCCACGCAATATATGCGGAAGTTACCAAATGGCGAAAACGTTAATAGGGACTGGTTAGTATATTCTAAAAAAATAAATGCCGTATTCTGCATTTTTTGCAAAGTATTTAGTTCGCAGTCTCATAAATTAATTTCTGGTTACTCTAATTGGAGACACCTATCTGTTAATATTTCCCGTCATAAAAATAGTATGGAGCATAATTATGAAAAGCGCTCAAAAATGGTACGAATTGAAATTACGCTTGGTTAAAGAATGCACCATTGATAAAGAGCAACAGAAACATTTCGAAATTGAAAAAAAACGATGGCGTGCAATTATTAAAAGAATAATTTGTATAGTGCAGTATTTAGCTGGTCAAAATTTAACGTTTAGAGGAGCCAGCCAGAAACTTTACGAATCCAATAAAGGCATTTTTTTGAAATTAGTTGAAATGTTGGCTAAATTCGATCCAATTATAATGGAGCATGTAAATAATATTCAAAAGTCTAAAGAATTAAATCAAAATATGCCTCATTATTTAGGAAATCATTTTCAAAATGAATTAATTAGTTTATTGTCAAAAAATATTCAACGAGAAATTTTAACCTGTCTAAAAACAGCAAAATATTATTCAATAATTTTAGATGAAACTCCTGATGCTAGCCATGTTGAGCAGCTGACTTTTATAATACGATTCGTTCATTGTTTCTCAAATGCAGTTGAAATTAGAGAACATTTTTTAGGTTTTTTTCAAGTTTTGAATACTACAGGGGAAGGACTTTTTAAATTTTTAAAAGAAGAAATATTGCCAAAATTTGAAATAGATTTTCATGATATGAGAGGTCAGGGATATGACAACGGTGCAAATATGTCTGGCAGGCATGTAGAGCTTCAAGCTCAAATTCAGAATGTTAACGCCAGAGCAATGTTTGTGCCTTGTTCAGCTCACACGTTAAATTTAACTGTTAATGATGCGGCTAAAATTTCATATGAGACTGTTGGTTTTTTTTTCAGTTATTCAAGAGTTGTTCAATTTCTTTTCTGCTTCGCCTTACAGGTGGGACATTTTAAAACAGAATCTGCCAAATTTAACTTTAAAATCAGTAAGCGAAATAAGATGGGAAAGCAAAATCAAAGCCATTCACCCTCTAAGATTTCAGTTATTGGAAATTTGTAAAAGTTTACATTATTTGACCGAAGATACTTCGAGAGATATGAATACTAAACATGCTGCACAGTCATTATTAGATAAAATCAAAACTTTTAAATTCATCTGTTCAATTTCAATTTGGTATGATATCTTAACAAAGATTAATATAGTTAGTAAAATGCTCCAAAATCAAAATTTAAATGAATGTCTTAAAGAAATAGAAAATCTTAATTATTTTACTAACAAACGGTCGGATAAAGATTTCCAATTTTTTATAAATGAAGCTATAGCAGAAGCAGAAAAGAACGATGTAGAGCAAGTATTTCCTTTAATTAGACAAACGAAAATGAAGCGTCAATTTTCATGTGAAGGTACAGATAAATCTGTTTTAGATCCAAAACAGAAATTTAAAATCAAGTTTTATTTTCAAATTTTGGATACAAAAATTCAGTCCTTACAAAGACGTTTTGAGGGAATAGCGAAATGTAATGATTTATTTGGATTTGTATGCAATTTCCAAAATCTAGATTCTGAAGTAATTAAACGATCATGTATGGATTTAGATATTGCTTTGCAAATTCAAAATCAAGGTAATACATGTAAAGATATTGACGGATCTGATTTACATAATGAAATAATGTCATACAAAATTCTAAAGCCAAACTCTACTACAAATGCAGACTCGCCCATAAGCATTTTAAATTATATAAAAAAAAATAATTTACAGTCTTTGTTTCCAAATTTATTTATAGCCCTAAGGATATTTTTGGCTTTACCCATTTCGGTGGCTTCAGGCGAAAGAAGTTTTTCGAAACTAAAACTTATAAAAAATTATTTAAGAACGTCTATGTTCCAAGAACGGCTATCAGATTTGGCAATTATTTCAATTGAAAATAAGATTTGTGAAGCCGTTGATCACAATGAAATGATCAACGAGTTTGCGTCTGTAAAAGCCAGACGTGTTATATTATAATTTTTATGTTGTTGTTTTTTCTATATTGTTTGGTACAAAGTTATTTAAATATAACATTTAATATTTTTTTAGAATCTAGTTTTTTATTGTTTATTTTGTTGTATTGCAAATACCTCTTGTTTATTTTGTATAACTTTATTTTGTGTAAATAAATTATTGTACACATAATATGTTTTATGTATTTTAAAATTATATGGGGCGCACAAAGAAACCTGCACGCAGGCGCTCGACCTCCTAGGAACGGCCGTTTTCAGAGCTGGATGTAAATAAAATGTGGTGAATGTACTTGTTAGCACATACTGATGAACTGCAGGTAACAAAAAGTTTCTTTCGAAAAGTTTTTGTACAAGTTTTAATATTAGCGTTTGAAGTCCTGCAGTAGATGAATGCAGTACATATTTAAGTTTACAACACAAACTTACAATAGAAAAAAATGAAGACAAAAGAACTGAGCTTCAACTTAAGCTACAGTGTCACAAAAGGGAGGCTAAATTTTTTTTGAATACTTAGAAGAAAAACCTCAAGATTGTCATTTGTTATCATTCAACTGCCAGAAAAACCTGGTACAGTATTGCCAAAAGTTTCTGATCAGGCAGCCTATTATTCACGTCAATTTTACTGTTATAATGTATCTGTTGTAAAGGGTGTCTCTACAGATTCACTTATACCGGAAAATGTATCTATTTATTCGTGGAGTGAAGATGAAGCTAAAAAATCCTCAAATGAAGTGGCGTCTATAATTGATCATGAATTGGAAAGTGTTGATTTAACAAACTGCACATCCATTCGTTTAGTGGCTGATGGATGTGCAGGACAAAATAAAAATGTGAATATGTTATGCATGTGTATGTGTTGGATGATAAAAAAATCGCCCAAAGAGATTACAAGTCTAGAGATTGTTTATCCTGTTACTGGTCATTCTTTCCTCCCATCAGACAGAGTGTTTGGGTTAATTGAAAGATATATTAACAAAAAGAAGACAGTAATCCAAAAACAAGAATATCATGCAGTATTTAAAAAATATGGAAAACTTAAACTTATTGGTCAAGACTGGTTAGTTTATGATTGGAAAAAAGAGGCAGGTTTACACATGTGCTGCACAGCTCCACTTCAGAATTTCACAATGCAAGAAAATAATTGTTCGAAAAACCAAAATGGGGAACTTTACTGTCAGAGGTGAACTTTCATACAATGTGACTGCTGGGGCTGAAAGGATCATTTTTAAGTTAGTTCACCGACCACATGAAGTCAACCCAGATCTAATACCTATCGGAGTGAGAATTAAAAGAGAAGTAAGGCGCTATGATATCACTGGCTTATTATGTCGGCTTTTTTTAATACTTATTTTGACTTAGGTTTTCGGCATATTACAGAGGCGGCGGCTCATTTTATTTAGTTTTATGTTACATTTGCTGCATTTTGTAGAAGTAACAAGAAAACAAACAATAAACTTTCCTTTTACTGGTTTTACAACCGGTGCAGGTAGGTAGCGACTTCTAGTACCAACAACCCGACATTTTATTTTTAGTATCTCTTTGGTTGCCATAGTGAACTAAGTGAGTAATCTTGTACTTGTATTCGCGGGAAGTTGTTCTTGTTTTCAAAATTGAATTGAAAACTAATTACATTAATTTTAGTCTTAGAGAAACAGTCAGTTTTGATGCTCCATTAGTTTATAAGTGCTTAGACTGTTTATGCGATAATTCTACTTGTAATATAAACTGTAAGGAGATTAAAGGTATTTATTGTAATATTTTTTAATCTTAGTATTTGTTTGCTTTATTAGAGATACACAGTAATTATGTTTTTATTTGTTAATAGTTAGGTCTTACTCTGACCGCTAACATTTTTTCTTAGTTTAAGTGCGTGAGGGTGTCCTCTATACAGGCTTGCCTTAGAGGCCCTAAATTTTTTTCTCTTGTATAGTAATGAGCAGTATTGGTTAGTTAGTTAGTCAGATTTGTACATTTATTGTAATACTGGTCAGACCTGGTTAGTTGTATCTTTGTAATTTTTGTACTTTGCTGTACTTGAGAAGAAAATAAACATTTTCTGATTCTGATTCTGACTTGGGTGTTGTCATGCTGAGAGAGTCATGTTTTTTTTTACTATTTAGAAATGAGAGACGGCACTAGAAAAAAATTATCAATAGCCCAATATAAAAAACGCCGACTGGAAAAGGACGCAGAAAAGGAAAAACTAAGTGGAGCTTTAACAAAATTTTTAAAACATAATTGTTCTACTCCGAATCCATCCCCATCAAATGTCGAGCTTGTTGCAGAGCCATTGGTTATTGATGATCAGCAGCCATCCACTTCTGGTGCGCATATTTCACTTAATTCAGAAGTAAGCAACTCGGTAAGCAATGATGGAGAAGGTACTGCGCCTACTATCGATATTGATTTTCCCGATCCCGCTACATGGCCTAATCTATTAAGTCACCGTTTAATTGAATTAATTGTGACAAAATGCGCTGTCCAGATTATAGAAAACTTTCCTGTTGATGAAACTGGTAGAAAATTTTCAGCCACGCAATATATGCGGAAGTTACCAAATGGCGAAAACGTTAATAGGGACTGGTTAGTATATTCTAAAAAAATAAATGCCGTATTCTGCATTTTTTGCAAAGTATTTAGTACGCAGTCTCAGAAATTAATTTCTGGTTACTCTAATTGGAGACACCTATCTGTTAATATTTCCCGTCTTAAAAATAGTATTGAGCATAATTATGAAAAGCGCTCAAAAATGGTACGAATTGAAATTACGCTTGATTAAAGAATGCACCATTGATAAAGAGCAACAGAAACATTTCGAAATTGAAAAAAAACGATGGCGTGCAATTATTAAAAGAATAATTTGTATAGTGCAGTATTTAGCTGGTCAAAATTTAGCGTTTAGAGGAGCCAGCCAGAAACTTTATGAATCCAATAAAGGCATTTTTTTGAAATTAGTTGAAATGTTTGCTAAATTCGATCCAATTATAATGGAGCATGTAAATAATATTCAAAAGTCTAAAGAATTAAATCAAAATATGCCTCATTATTTAGGAAATCATTTTCAAAATGAATTAATTAGTTTATTGTCAAAAAATATTCAACGAGAAATTTTAACCTGTCTAAAAACAGCAAAATATTATTCAATAATTTTAGATGAAACTCCCGATGCTAGCCATGTTGAGCAGCTGACTTTTATAATACGATTCGTTCATTGTTTCTCAAATGCAGTTGAAATTAGAGAACATTTTTTAGGTTTTTTTCAAGTTTTGAATACTACAGGGGAAGGACTTTTTAAATTTTTAAAAGAAGAAATATTGCCAAAATTTGAAATAGATTTTCATGATATGAGAGGTCAGGGATATGACAAAGGTGCAAATATGTCTGGCAGGCATGTAGAGCTTCAAGCTCAAATTCAGAATGTTAACGCCAGAGCAATGTTTGTGCCTTGTTCAGCTCACACATTAAATTTAACTGTTAATGATGCGGCTAAAATTTCATATGAGACTGTTGGTTTTTTTTTCAGTTATTCAAGAGTTGTTCAATTTCTTTTCTGCTTCGCCTTACAGGTGGGACATTTTAAAACAGAATCTGCCAAATTTAACTTTAAAATCAGTAAGCGAAATAAGATGGGAAAGCAAAATCAAAGCCATTCACCCTCTAAGATTTCAGTTATTGGAAATTTGTAAAAGTTTACATTATTTGACCGAAGATACTTCGAGAGATATGAATACTAAACATGCTGCACAGTCATTATTAGATAAAATCAAAACTTTTAAATTCATCTGTTCAATTTCAATTTGGTATGATATCTTAACAAAGATTAATATAGTTAGTAAAATGCTCCAAAATCAAAATTTAAATGAATGTCTTAAAGAAATAGAAAATCTTAATTATTTTACTAACAAACGGTCGGATAAAGATTTCCAATTTTTTATAAATGAAGCTATAGCAGAAGCAGAAAAGAACGATGTAGAGCAAGTATTTCCTTTAATTAGACAAACGAAAATGAAGCGTCAATTTTCATGTGAAGGTACAGATAAATCTGTTTTAGATCCAAAACAGAAATTTAAAATCAAGTTTTATTTTCAAATTTTGGATACAAAAATTCAGTCCTTACAAAGACGTTTTGAGGGAATAGCGAAATGTAATGATTTATTTGGATTTGTATGCAATTTCCAAAATCTAGATTCTGAAGTAATTAAACGATCATGTATGGATTTAGATATTGCTTTGCAAATTCAAAATCAAGGTAATACATGTAAAGATATTGACGGATCTGATTTACATAATGAAATAATGTCATACAAAATTCTAAAGCCAAACGCTACTACAAATGCAGACTCGCCCATAAGCATTTTAAATTATATAAAAAAAAATAATTTACAGTCTTTGTTTCCAAATTTATTTATAGCCCTAAGGATATTTTTGGCTTTACCCATTTCGGTGGCTTCAGGCGAAAGAAGTTTTTCGAAACTAAAACTTATAAAAAATTATTTAAGAACGTCTATGTTCCAAGAACGGCTATCAGATTTGGCAATTATTTCAATTGAAAATAAGATTTGTGAAGCCGTTGATCACAATGAAATGATCAACGAGTTTGCGTCTGTAAAAGCCAGACGTGTTATATTATAATTTTTATGTTGTTGTTTTTTCTATATTGTTTGGTACAAAGTTATTTAAATATAACATTTAATATTTTTTTAGAATCTAGTTTTTTATTGTTTATTTTGTTGTATTGCAAATACCTCTTGTGTATTTTGTATAACTTTATTTTGTGTAAATAAATTATTGTACACATAATATGTTTTATGTATTTTAAAATTATATGGGGCGCACAAAGAAACCTGCACGCAGGCGCTCGACCTCCTAGGAACGGCCGTGTTCAGAGCTGAATGTAAATAAAATGTGGTGAATGTACTTGTTAGCACATACTGATGAACTGCAGGTAACAAAAAGTTTCTTTCGAAAAGTTTTTGTACAAGTTTTAATATTAGCGTTTGAAGTCCTGCAGTAGATGAATGCAGTACATATTTAAGTTTACAACACAAACTTACAATAGAAAAAAATGAAGACAAAAGAACTGAGCTTCAACTTAAGCTACAGTGTCACAAAAGGGAGGCTAAATTTTTTTTGATTACTTAGAAGAAAAACCTCAAGATTGTCATTTGTTATCATTCAACTGCCAGAAAAACCTGGTACAGTATTGCCAAAAGTTTCTGATCAGGCAGCCTATTATTCACGTCAATTTTACTGTTATAATGTATCTGTTGTAAAGGGTGTCTCTACAGATTCACTTATACCGGAAAATGTATCTATTTATTCGTGGAGTGAAGATGAAGCTAAAAAATCCTCAAATGAAGTGGCGTCTATAATTGATCATGAATTGGAAAGTGTTGATTTAACAAACTGCACATCCATTCGTTTAGTGGCTGATGGATGTGCAGGACAAAATAAAAATGTGAATATGTTATGCATGTGTATGTGTTGGATGATAAAAAAATCGCCCAAAGAGATTACAAGTCTAGAGATTGTTTATCCTGTTACTGGTCATTCTTTCCTCCCATCAGACAGAGTGTTTGGGTTAATTGAAAGATATATTAACAAAAAGAAGACAGTAATCCAAAAACAAGAATATCATGCAGTATTTAAAAAATATGGAAAACTTAAACTTATTGGTCAAGACTGGTTAGTTTATGATTGGAAAAAAGAGGCAGGTTTACACATGTGCTGCACAGCTCCACTTCAGAATTTCACAATGCAAGAAAATAATTGTTCGAAAAACCAAAATGGGGAACTTTACTGTCAGAGGTGAACTTTCATACAATGTGACTGCTGGGGCTGAAAGGATCATTTTGAAGTTAGTTCACCGACCACATGAAGTCAACCCAGATCTAATACCTATCGGAGTGAGAATTAAAAGAGAAGTAAGGCGCTATGATATCACTGGCTTATTATGTCGGCTTTTTTTAATACTTATTTTGACTTAGGTTTTCGGCATATTACAGAGGCGGCGGCTCATTTTATTTGGTTTTATGTTACATTTGCTGCATTTTGTAGAAGTAACAAGAAAACAAACAATAAACTTTCCTTTTACTGGTTTTACAACCGGTGCAGGTAGGTAGCGACTTCTAGTACCAACAACCCGACATTTTATTTTTAGTATCTCTTTGGTTGCCATAGTGAACTAAGTGAGTAATCTTGTACTTGTATTCGCGGGAAGTTGTTCTTGTTTTCAAAATTGAATTGAAAACTAATTACATTAATTTTAGTCTTAGAGAAACAGTCAGTTTTGATGCTCCATTAGTTTATAAGTGCTTAGACTGTTTATGCGATAATTCTACTTGTAATATAAACTGTAAGGAGATTAAAGGTATTTATTGTAATATTTTTTAATCTTAGTATTTGTTTGCTTTATTAGAGATACACAGTAATTATGTTTTTATTTGTTAATAGTTAGGTCTTACTCTGACCGCTAACATTTTTTCTTAGTTTAAGTGCGTGAGGGTGTCCTCTATACAGGCTTGCCTTAGAGGCCCTAAATTTTTTTCTCTTGTATAGTAATGAGCAGTATTGGTTAGTTAGTTAGTCAGATTTGTACATTTATTGTAATACTGGTCAGACCTGGTTAGTTGTATCTTTGTAATTTTTGTACTTTGCTGTACTTGAGAAGAAAATAAACATTTTCTGATTCTGATTCTGACTTGGGTGTTGTCATGCTGAGAGAGTCATGTTTTTTTTTACTATTTAGAAATGAGAGACGGCACTAGAAAAAAATTATCAATAGCCCAATATAAAAAACGCCGACTGGAAAAGGACGCAGAAAAGGAAAAACTAAGTGGAGCTTTAACAAAATTTTTAAAACATAATTGTTCTACTCCGAATCCATCCCCATCAAATGTCGAGCTTGTTGCAGAGCCATTGGTTATTGATGATCAGCAGCCATCCACTTCTGGTGCGCATATTTCACTTAATTCAGAAGTAAGCAACTCGGTAAGCAATGATGGAGAAGGTACTGCGCCTACTATCGATATTGATTTTCCCGATCCCGCTACATGGCCTAATCTATTAAGTCACCGTTTAATTGAATTAATTGTGACAAAATGCGCTGTCCAGATTATAGAAAACTTTCCTGTTGATGAAACTGGTAGAAAATTTTCAGCCACGCAATATATGCGGAAGTTACCAAATGGCGAAAACGTTAATAGGGACTGGTTAGTATATTCTAAAAAAATAAATGCCGTATTCTGCATTTTTTGCAAAGTATTTAGTTCGCAGTCTCAGAAATTAATTTCTGGTTACTCTAATTGGAGACACCTATCTGTTAATATTTCCCGTCTTAAAAATAGTATTGAGCATAATTATGAAAAGCGCTCAAAAATGGTACGAATTGAAATTACGCTTGATTAAAGAATGCACCATTGATAAAGAGCAACAGAAACATTTCGAAATTGAAAAAAAACGATGGCGTGCAATTATTAAAAGAATAATTTGTATAGTGCAGTATTTAGCTGGTCAAAATTTAGCGTTTAGAGGAGCCAGCCAGAAACTTTATGAATCCAATAAAGGCATTTTTTTGAAATTAGTTGAAATGTTTGCTAAATTCGATCCAATTATAATGGAGCATGTAAATAATATTCAAAAGTCTAAAGAATTAAATCAAAATATGCCTCATTATTTAGGAAATCATTTTCAAAATGAATTAATTAGTTTATTGTCAAAAAATATTCAACGAGAAATTTTAACCTTTCTAAAAACAGCAAAATATTCAATAATTTTAGATGAAACTCCCGATGCTAGCCATGTTGAGCAGCTGACTTTTATAATACGATTCGTTCATTGTTTCTCAAATGCAGTTGAAATTAGAGAACATTTTTTAGGTTTTTTTCAAGTTTTGAATACTACAGGGGAAGGACTTTTTAAATTTTTAAAAGAAGAAATATTGCCAAAATTTGAAATAGATTTTCATGATATGAGAGGTCAGGGATATGACAAAGGTGCAAATATGTCTGGCAGGCATGTAGAGCTTCAAGCTCAAATTCAGAATGTTAACGCCAGAGCAATGTTTGTGCCTTGTTCAGCTCACACATTAAATTTAACTGTTAATGATGCGGCTAAAATTTCATATGAGACTGTTGGTTTTTTTTTCAGTTATTCAAGAGTTGTTCAATTTCTTTTCTGCTTCGCCTTACAGGTGGGACATTTTAAAACAGAATCTGCCAAATTTAACTTTAAAATCAGTAAGCGAAATAAGATGGGAAAGCAAAATCAAAGCCATTCACCCTCTAAGATTTCAGTTATTGGAAATTTGTAAAAGTTTACATTATTTGACCGAAGATACTTCGAGAGATATGAATACTAAACATGCTGCACAGTCATTATTAGATAAAATCAAAACTTTTAAATTCATCTGTTCAATTTCAATTTGGTATGATATCTTAACAAAGATTAATATAGTTAGTAAAATGCTCCAAAATCAAAATTTAAATGAATGTCTTAAAGAAATAGAAAATCTTAATTATTTTACTAACAAACGGTCGGATAAAGATTTCCAATTTTTTATAAATGAAGCTATAGCAGAAGCAGAAAAGAATGAGAGCAAGGTAGAGCAAGTATTTCCTTTAATTAGACAAACGAAAATGAAGCGTCAATTTTCATGTGAAGGTACAGATAAATCTGTTTTAGATCCAAAACAGAAATTTAAAATCAAGTTTTATTTTCAAATTTTGGATACAAAAATTCAGTCCTTACAAAGACGTTTTGAGGGAATAGCGAAATGTAATGATTTATTTGGATTTGTATGCAATTTCCAAAATCTAGATTCTGAAGTAATTAAACGATCATGTATGGATTTAGATATTGCTTTGCAAATTCAAAATCAAGGTAATACATGTAAAGATATTGACGGATCTGATTTACATAATGAAATAATGTCATACAAAATTCTAAAGCCAAACTCTACTACAAATGCAGACTCGCCCATAAGCATTTTAAATTATATAACAAAAAATAATTTACAGTCTTTGTTTCCAAATTTATTTATAGCCCTAAGGATATTTTTGGCTTTACCCATTTCGGTGGCTTCAGGCGAAAGAAGTTTTTCGAAACTAAAACTTATAAAAAATTATTTAAGAACGTCTATGTTCCAAGAACGGCTATCAGATTTGGCAATTATTTCAATTGAAAATAAGATTTGTGAAGCCGTTGATCACAATGAAATGATCAACGAGTTTGCGTCTGTAAAAGCCAGACGTGTTATATTATAATTTTTATGTTGTTGTTTTTTCTATATTGTTTGGTACAAAGTTATTTAAATATAACATTTAATATTTTTTTAGAATCTAGTTTTTTATTGTTTATTTTGTTGTATTGCAAATACCTCTTGTTTATTTTGTATAACTTTATTTTGTGTAAATAAATTATTGTACACATAATATGTTTTATGTATTTTAAAATTATATGGGGCGCACAAAGAAACCTGCACGCAGGCGCTCGACCTCCCAGGAACGGCCGTGTTCAGAGCTGAATGTAAATAAAATGTGGTGAATGTACTTGTTAGCACATACTGATGAACTGCAGGTAACAAAAAGTTTCTTTCGAAAAGTTTTTGTACAAGTTTTAATATTAGCGTTTGAAGTCCTGCAGTAGATGAATGCAGTACATGTTTAAGTTTACAACACAAACTTACAATAGAAAAAAATGAAGACAAAAGAACTGAGCTTCAACTTAAGCTACAGTGTCACAAAAGGGAGGCTAAATTTTTTTTGATTACTTAGAAGAAAAACCTCAAGATTGTCATTTGTTATCATTCAACTGCCAGAAAAACCTGGTACAGTATTGCCAAAAGTTTCTGATCAGGCAGCCTATTATTCACGTCAATTTTACTGTTATAATGTATCTGTTGTAAAGGGTGTCTCTACAGATTCACTTATACCGGAAAATGTATCTATTTATTCGTGGAGTGAAGATGAAGCTAAAAAATCCTCAAATGAAGTGGCGTCTATAATTGATCATGAATTGGAAAGTGTTGATTTAACAAACTGCACATCCATTCGTTTAGTGGCTGATGGATGTGCAGGACAAAATAAAAATGTGAATATGTTATGCATGTGTATGTGTTGGATGATAAAAAAATCGCCCAAAGAGATTACAAGTCTAGAGATTGTTTATCCTGTTACTGGTCATTCTTTCCTCCCATCAGACAGAGTGTTTGGGTTAATTGAAAGATATATTAACAAAAAGAAGACAGTAATCCAAAAACAAGAATATCATGCAGTATTTAAAAAATATGGAAAACTTAAACTTATTGGTCAAGACTGGTTAGTTTATGATTGGAAAAAAGAGGCAGGTTTACACATGTGCTGCACAGCTCCACTTCAGAATTTCACAATGCAAGAAAATAATTGTTCGAAAAACCAAAATGGGGAACTTTACTGTCAGAGGTGAACTTTCATACAATGTGACTGCTGGGGCTGAAAGGATCATTTTGAAGTTAGTTCACCGACCACATGAAGTCAACCCAGATCTAATACCTATCGGAGTGAGAATTAAAAGAGAAGTAAGGCGCTATGATATCACTGGCTTATTATGTCGGCTTTTTTTAATACTTATTTTGACTTAGGTTTTCGGCATATTACAGAGGCGGCGGCTCATTTTATTTAGTTTTATGTTACATTTGCTGCATTTTGTAGAAGTAACAAGAAAACAAACAATAAACTTTCCTTTTACTGGTTTTACAACCGGTGCAGGTAGGTAGCGACTTCTAGTACCAACAACCCGACATTTTATTTTTAGTATCTCTTTGGTTGCCATAGTGAACTAAGTGAGTAATCTTGTACTTGTTTTCGCGGGAAGTTGTTCTTGTTTTCAAAATTGAATTGAAAACTAATTACATTAATTTTAGTCTTAGAGAAACAGTCAGTTTTGATGCTCCATTAGTTTATAAGTGCTTAGACTGTTTATGCGATAATTCTACTTGTAATATAAACTGTAAGGAGATTAAAGGTATTTATTGTAATATTTTTTAATCTTAGTATTTGTTTGCTTTATTAGAGATACACAGTAATTATGTTTTTATTTGTTAATAGTTAGGTCTTACTCTGACCGCTAACATTTTTTCTTAGTTTAAGTGCGTGAGGGTGTCCTCTATACAGGCTTGCCTTAGAGGCCCTAAATTTTTTTCTCTTGTATAGTAATGAGCAGTATTGGTTAGTTAGTTAGTCAGATTTGTACATTTATTGTAATACTGGTCAGACCTGGTTAGTTGTATCTTTGTAATTTTTGTACTTTGCTGTACTTGAGAAGAAAATAAACATTTTCTGATTCTGATTCTGACTTGGGTGTTGTCATGCTGAGAGAGTCATGTTTTTTTTTACTATTTAGAAATGAGAGACGGCACTAGAAAAAAATTATCAATAGCCCAATATAAAAAACGCCGACTGGAAAAGGACGCAGAAAAGGAAAAACTAAGTGGAGCTTTAACAAAATTTTTAAAACATAATTGTTCTACTCCGAATCCATCCCCATCAAATGTCGAGCTTGTTGCAGAGCCATTGGTTATTGATGATCAGCAGCCATCCACTTCTGGTGCGCATATTTCACTTAATTCAGAAGTAAGCAACTCGGTAAGCAATGATGGAGAAGGTACTGCGCCTACTATCGATATTGATTTTCCCGATCCCGCTACATGGCCTAATCTATTAAGTCACCGTTTAATTGAATTAATTGTGACAAAATGCGCTGTCCAGATTATAGAAAACTTTCCTGTTGATGAAACTGGTAGAAAATTTTCAGCCACGCAATATATGCGGAAGTTACCAAATGGCGAAAACGTTAATAGGGACTGGTTAGTATATTCTAAAAAAATAAATGCCGTATTCTGCATTTTTTGCAAAGTATTTAGTTCGCAGTCTCAGAAATTAATTTCTGGTTACTCTAATTGGAGACACCTATCTGTTAATATTTCCCGTCTTAAAAATAGTATTGAGCATAATTATGAAAAGCGCTCAAAAATGGTACGAATTGAAATTACGCTTGATTAAAGAATGCACCATTGATAAAGAGCAACAGAAACATTTCGAAATTGAAAAAAAACGATGGCGTGCAATTATTAAAAGAATAATTTGTATAGTGCAGTATTTAGCTGGTCAAAATTTAGCGTTTAGAGGAGCCAGCCAGAAACTTTATGAATCCAATAAAGGCATTTTTTTGAAATTAGTTGAAATGTTTGCTAAATTCGATCCAATTATAATGGAGCATGTAAATAATATTCAAAAGTCTAAAGAATTAAATCAAAATATGCCTCATTATTTAGGAAATCATTTTCAAAATGAATTAATTAGTTTATTGTCAAAAAATATTCAACGAGAAATTTTAACCTTTCTAAAAACAGCAAAATATTCAATAATTTTAGATGAAACTCCCGATGCTAGCCATGTTGAGCAGCTGACTTTTATAATACGATTCGTTCATTGTTTCTCAAATGCAGTTGAAATTAGAGAACATTTTTTAGGTTTTTTTCAAGTTTTGAATACTACAGGGGAAGGACTTTTTAAATTTTTAAAAGAAGAAATATTGCCAAAATTTGAAATAGATTTTCATGATATGAGAGGTCAGGGATATGACAAAGGTGCAAATATGTCTGGCAGGCATGTAGAGCTTCAAGCTCAAATTCAGAATGTTAACGCCAGAGCAATGTTTGTGCCTTGTTCAGCTCACACATTAAATTTAACTGTTAATGATGCGGCTAAAATTTCATATGAGACTGTTGGTTTTTTTTTCAGTTATTCAAGAGTTGTTCAATTTCTTTTCTGCTTCGCCTTACAGGTGGGACATTTTAAAACAGAATCTGCCAAATTTAACTTTAAAATCAGTAAGCGAAATAAGATGGGAAAGCAAAATCAAAGCCATTCACCCTCTAAGATTTCAGTTATTGGAAATTTGTAAAAGTTTACATTATTTGACCGAAGATACTTCGAGAGATATGAATACTAAACATGCTGCACAGTCATTATTAGATAAAATCAAAACTTTTAAATTCATCTGTTCAATTTCAATTTGGTATGATATCTTAACAAAGATTAATATAGTTAGTAAAATGCTCCAAAATCAAAATTTAAATGAATGTCTTAAAGAAATAGAAAATCTTAATTATTTTACTAACAAACGGTCGGATAAAGATTTCCAATTTTGTATAAATGAAGCTATAGCAGAAGCAGAAAAGAACGATGTAGAGCAAGTATTTCCTTTAATTAGACAAACGAAAATGAAGCGTCAATTTTCATGTGAAGGTACAGATAAATCTGTTTTAGATCCAAAACAGAAATTTAAAATCAAGTTTTATTTTCAAATTTTGGATACAAAAATTCAGTCCTTACAAAGACGTTTTGAGGGAATAGCGAAATGTAATGATTTATTTGGATTTGTATGCAATTTCCAAAATCTAGATTCTGAAGTAATTAAACGATCATGTATGGATTTAGATATTGCTTTGCAAATTCAAAATCAAGGTAATACATGTAAAGATATTGACGGATCTGATTTACATAATGAAATAATGTCATACAAAATTCTAAAGCCAAACTCTACTACAAATGCAGACTCGCCCATAAGCATTTTAAATTATATAACAAAAAATAATTTACAGTCTTTGTTTCCAAATTTATTTATAGCCCTAAGGATATTTTTGGCTTTACCCATTTCGGTGGCTTCAGGCGAAAGAAGTTTTTCGAAACTAAAACTTATAAAAAATTATTTAAGAACGTCTATGTTCCAAGAACGGCTATCAGATTTGGCAATTATTTCAATTGAAAATAAGATTTGTGAAGCCGTTGATCACAATGAAATGATCAACGAGTTTGCGTCTGTAAAAGCCAGACGTGTTATATTATAATTTTTATGTTGTTGTTTTTTCTATATTGTTTGGTACAAAGTTATTTAAATATAACATTTAATATTTTTTTAGAATCTAGTTTTTTATTGTTTATTTTGTTGTATTGCAAATACCTCTTGTTTATTTTGTATAACTTTATTTTGTGTAAATAAATTATTGTACACATAATATGTTTTATGTATTTTAAAATTATATGGGGCGCACAAAGAAACCTGCACGCAGGCGCTCGACCTCCCAGGAACGGCCGTGTTCAGAGCTGAATGTAAATAAAATGTGGTGAATGTACTTGTTAGCACATACTGATGAACTGCAGGTAACAAAAAGTTTCTTTCGAAAAGTTTTTGTACAAGTTTTAATATTAGCGTTTGAAGTCCTGCAGTAGATGAATGCAGTACATGTTTAAGTTTACAACACAAACTTACAATAGAAAAAAATGAAGACAAAAGAACTGAGCTTCAACTTAAGCTACAGTGTCACAAAAGGGAGGCTAAATTTTTTTTGATTACTTAGAAGAAAAACCTCAAGATTGTCATTTGTTATCATTCAACTGCCAGAAAAACCTGGTACAGTATTGCCAAAAGTTTCTGATCAGGCAGCCTATTATTCACGTCAATTTTACTGTTATAATGTATCTGTTGTAAAGGGTGTCTCTACAGATTCACTTATACCGGAAAATGTATCTATTTATTCGTGGAGTGAAGATGAAGCTAAAAAATCCTCAAATGAAGTGGCGTCTATAATTGATCATGAATTGGAAAGTGTTGATTTAACAAACTGCACATCCATTCGTTTAGTGGCTGATGGATGTGCAGGACAAAATAAAAATGTGAATATGTTATGCATGTGTATGTGTTGGATGATAAAAAAATCGCCCAAAGAGATTACAAGTCTAGAGATTGTTTATCCTGTTACTGGTCATTCTTTCCTCCCATCAGACAGAGTGTTTGGGTTAATTGAAAGATATATTAACAAAAAGAAGACAGTAATCCAAAAACAAGAATATCATGCAGTATTTAAAAAATATGGAAAACTTAAACTTATTGGTCAAGACTGGTTAGTTTATGATTGGAAAAAAGAGGCAGGTTTACACATGTGCTGCACAGCTCCACTTCAGAATTTCACAATGCAAGAAAATAATTGTTCGAAAAACCAAAATGGGGAACTTTACTGTCAGAGGTGAACTTTCATACAATGTGACTGCTGGGGCTGAAAGGATCATTTTGAAGTTAGTTCACCGACCACATGAAGTCAACCCAGATCTAATACCTATCGGAGTGAGAATTAAAAGAGAAGTAAGGCGCTATGATATCACTGGCTTATTATGTCGGCTTTTTTTAATACTTATTTTGACTTAGGTTTTCGGCATATTACAGAGGCGGCGGCTCATTTTATTTAGTTTTATGTTACATTTGCTGCATTTTGTAGAAGTAACAAGAAAACAAACAATAAACTTTCCTTTTACTGGTTTTACAACCGGTGCAGGTAGGTAGCGACTTCTAGTACCAACAACCCGACATTTTATTTTTAGTATCTCTTTGGTTGCCATAGTGAACTAAGTGAGTAATCTTGTACTTGTTTTCGCGGGAAGTTGTTCTTGTTTTCAAAATTGAATTGAAAACTAATTACATTAATTTTAGTCTTAGAGAAACAGTCAGTTTTGATGCTCCATTAGTTTATAAGTGCTTAGACTGTTTATGCGATAATTCTACTTGTAATATAAACTGTAAGGAGATTAAAGGTATTTATTGTAATATTTTTTAATCTTAGTATTTGTTTGCTTTATTAGAGATACACAGTAATTATGTTTTTATTTGTTAATAGTTAGGTCTTACTCTGACCGCTAACATTTTTTCTTAGTTTAAGTGCGTGAGGGTGTCCTCTATACAGGCTTGCCTTAGAGGCCCTAAATTTTTTTCTCTTGTATAGTAATGAGCAGTATTGGTTAGTTAGTTAGTCAGATTTGTACATTTATTGTAATACTGGTCAGACCTGGTTAGTTGTATCTTTGTAATTTTTGTACTTTGCTGTACTTGAGAAGAAAATAAACATTTTCTGATTCTGATTCTGACTTGGGTGTTGTCATGCTGAGAGAGTCATGTTTTTTTTTACTATTTAGAAATGAGAGACGGCACTAGAAAAAAATTATCAATAGCCCAATATAAAAAACGCCGACTGGAAAAGGACGCAGAAAAGGAAAAACTAAGTGGAGCTTTAACAAAATTTTTAAAACATAATTGTTCTACTCCGAATCCATCCCCATCAAATGTCGAGCTTGTTGCAGAGCCATTGGTTATTGATGATCAGCAGCCATCCACTTCTGGTGCGCATATTTCACTTAATTCAGAAGTAAGCAACTCGGTAAGCAATGATGGAGAAGGTACTGCGCCTACTATCGATATTGATTTTCCCGATCCCGCTACATGGCCTAATCTATTAAGTCACCGTTTAATTGAATTAATTGTGACAAAATGCGCTGTCCAGATTATAGAAAACTTTCCTGTTGATGAAACTGGTAGAAAATTTTCAGCCACGCAATATATGCGGAAGTTACCAAATGGCGAAAACGTTAATAGGGACTGGTTAGTATATTCTAAAAAAATAAATGCCGTATTCTGCATTTTTTGCAAAGTATTTAGTTCGCAGTCTCAGAAATTAATTTCTGGTTACTCTAATTGGAGACACCTATCTGTTAATATTTCCCGTCTTAAAAATAGTATTGAGCATAATTATGAAAAGCGCTCAAAAATGGTACGAATTGAAATTACGCTTGATTAAAGAATGCACCATTGATAAAGAGCAACAGAAACATTTCGAAATTGAAAAAAAACGATGGCGTGCAATTATTAAAAGAATAATTTGTATAGTGCAGTATTTAGCTGGTCAAAATTTAGCGTTTAGAGGAGCCAGCCAGAAACTTTATGAATCCAATAAAGGCATTTTTTTGAAATTAGTTGAAATGTTTGCTAAATTCGATCCAATTATAATGGAGCATGTAAATAATATTCAAAAGTCTAAAGAATTAAATCAAAATATGCCTCATTATTTAGGAAATCATTTTCAAAATGAATTAATTAGTTTATTGTCAAAAAATATTCAACGAGAAATTTTAACCTTTCTAAAAACAGCAAAATATTCAATAATTTTAGATGAAACTCCCGATGCTAGCCATGTTGAGCAGCTGACTTTTATAATACGATTCGTTCATTGTTTCTCAAATGCAGTTGAAATTAGAGAACATTTTTTAGGTTTTTTTCAAGTTTTGAATACTACAGGGGAAGGACTTTTTAAATTTTTAAAAGAAGAAATATTGCCAAAATTTGAAATAGATTTTCATGATATGAGAGGTCAGGGATATGACAAAGGTGCAAATATGTCTGGCAGGCATGTAGAGCTTCAAGCTCAAATTCAGAATGTTAACGCCAGAGCAATGTTTGTGCCTTGTTCAGCTCACACATTAAATTTAACTGTTAATGATGCGGCTAAAATTTCATATGAGACTGTTGGTTTTTTTTTCAGTTATTCAAGAGTTGTTCAATTTCTTTTCTGCTTCGCCTTACAGGTGGGACATTTTAAAACAGAATCTGCCAAATTTAACTTTAAAATCAGTAAGCGAAATAAGATGGGAAAGCAAAATCAAAGCCATTCACCCTCTAAGATTTCAGTTATTGGAAATTTGTAAAAGTTTACATTATTTGACCGAAGATACTTCGAG
Source organism: Magicicada septendecula (assembly GCA_034769895.1). Taxonomy (NCBI): domain Eukaryota; kingdom Metazoa; phylum Arthropoda; class Insecta; order Hemiptera; family Cicadidae; genus Magicicada; species Magicicada septendecula. The sequence goes on along the minus strand of JAWRYS010000151.1, from coordinate 45,027 downwards.
AGATATGAATACTAAACATGCTGCACAGTCATTATTAGATAAAATCAAAACTTTTAAATTCATCTGTTCAATTTCAATTTGGTATGATATCTTAACAAAGATTAATATAGTTAGTAAAATGCTCCAAAATCAAAATTTAAATGAATGTCTTAAAGAAATAGAAAATCTTAATTATTTTACTAACAAACGGTCGGATAAAGATTTCCAATTTTGTATAAATGAAGCTATAGCAGAAGCAGAAAAGAACGATGTAGAGCAAGTATTTCCTTTAATTAGACAAACGAAAATGAAGCGTCAATTTTCATGTGAAGGTACAGATAAATCTGTTTTAGATCCAAAACAGAAATTTAAAATCAAGTTTTATTTTCAAATTTTGGATACAAAAATTCAGTCCTTACAAAGACGTTTTGAGGGAATAGCGAAATGTAATGATTTATTTGGATTTGTATGCAATTTCCAAAATCTAGATTCTGAAGTAATTAAACGATCATGTATGGATTTAGATATTGCTTTGCAAATTCAAAATCAAGGTAATACATGTAAAGATATTGACGGATCTGATTTACATAATGAAATAATGTCATACAAAATTCTAAAGCCAAACTCTACTACAAATGCAGACTCGCCCATAAGCATTTTAAATTATATAACAAAAAATAATTTACAGTCTTTGTTTCCAAATTTATTTATAGCCCTAAGGATATTTTTGGCTTTACCCATTTCGGTGGCTTCAGGCGAAAGAAGTTTTTCGAAACTAAAACTTATAAAAAATTATTTAAGAACGTCTATGTTCCAAGAACGGCTATCAGATTTGGCAATTATTTCAATTGAAAATAAGATTTGTGAAGCCGTTGATCACAATGAAATGATCAACGAGTTTGCGTCTGTAAAAGCCAGACGTGTTATATTATAATTTTTATGTTGTTGTTTTTTCTATATTGTTTGGTACAAAGTTATTTAAATATAACATTTAATATTTTTTTAGAATCTAGTTTTTTATTGTTTATTTTGTTGTATTGCAAATACCTCTTGTTTATTTTGTATAACTTTATTTTGTGTAAATAAATTATTGTACACATAATATGTTTTATGTATTTTAAAATTATATGGGGCGCACAAAGAAACCTGCACGCAGGCGCTCGACCTCCCAGGAACGGCCGTGTTCAGAGCTGAATGTAAATAAAATGTGGTGAATGTACTTGTTAGCACATACTGATGAACTGCAGGTAACAAAAAGTTTCTTTCGAAAAGTTTTTGTACAAGTTTTAATATTAGCGTTTGAAGTCCTGCAGTAGATGAATGCAGTACATGTTTAAGTTTACAACACAAACTTACAATAGAAAAAAATGAAGACAAAAGAACTGAGCTTCAACTTAAGCTACAGTGTCACAAAAGGGAGGCTAAATTTTTTTTGATTACTTAGAAGAAAAACCTCAAGATTGTCATTTGTTATCATTCAACTGCCAGAAAAACCTGGTACAGTATTGCCAAAAGTTTCTGATCAGGCAGCCTATTATTCACGTCAATTTTACTGTTATAATGTATCTGTTGTGAAGGGTGTCTCTACAGATTCACTTATACCGGAAAATGTATCTATTTATTCGTGGAGTGAAGATGAAGCTAAAAAATCCTCAAATGAAGTGGCGTCTATAATTGATCATGAATTGGAAAGTGTTGATTTAACAAACTGCACATCCATTCGTTTAGTGGCTGATGGATGTGCAGGACAAAATAAAAATGTGAATATGTTATGCATGTGTATGTGTTGGATGATAAAAAAATCGCCCAAAGAGATTACAAGTCTAGAGATTGTTTATCCTGTTACTGGTCATTCTTTCCTCCCATCAGACAGAGTGTTTGGGTTAATTGAAAGATATATTAACAAAAAGAAGACAGTAATCCAAAAACAAGAATATCATGCAGTATTTAAAAAATATGGAAAACTTAAACTTATTGGTCAAGACTGGTTAGTTTATGATTGGAAAAAAGAGGCAGGTTTACACATGTGCTGCACAGCTCCACTTCAGAATTTCACAATGCAAGAAAATAATTGTTCGAAAAACCAAAATGGGGAACTTTACTGTCAGAGGTGAACTTTCATACAATGTGACTGCTGGGGCTGAAAGGATCATTTTTAAGTTAGTTCACCGACCACATGAAGTCAACCCAGATCTAATACCTATCAGAGTGAGAATTAAAAAGAAGTAAGGCGCTATGATATCACTGGCTTATTATGTCGGCTTTTTTTAATACTTATTTTGACTTAGGTTTTCGGCATATTACAGAGGCGGCGGCTCATTTTATTTGGTTTTATGTTACATTTGCTGCATTTTGTAGAAGTAACAAGAAAACAAACAATAAACTTTCCTTTTACTGGTTTTACAACCGGTGCAGGTAGGTAGCGACTTCTAGTACCAACAACCCGACATTTTATTTTTAGTATCTCTTTGGTTGCCATAGTGAACTAAGTGAGTAATCTTGTACTTGTATTCGCGGGAAGTTGTTCTTGTTTTCAAAATTGAATTGAAAACTAATTACATTAATTTTAGTCTTAGAGAAACAGTCAGTTTTGATGCTCCATTAGTTTATAAGTGCTTAGACTGTTTATGCGATAATTCTACTTGTAATATAAACTGTAAGGAGATTAAAGGTATTTATTGTAATATTTTTTAATCTTAGTATTTTTTGTTTGCTTTATTAGAGATACACAGTAATTATGTTTTTATTTGTTAATAGTAAGGTCTTACTCTGACCGCTAACATTTTTTCTTAGTTTAAGTGCGTGAGGGTGTCCTCTATACAGGCTTGCCTTAGAGGCCCTAAATTTTGTTCTCTTGTATAGTAATGAGCAGTATTGGTTAGTTAGTTAGTCAGATTTGTACATTTATTGTAATACTGGTCAGACCTGGTTAGTTGTATCTTTGTAATTTTTGTACTTTGCTGTACTTGAGAAGAAAATAAACATTTTCTGATTCTGATTCTGACTTGGGTGTTGTCATGCTGAGAGAGTCATTTTTTTTTTTTCTATTTAGAAATGAGTGACGGCACTAGAAAAAAATTATCAGGAGCCCAATATAAAAAATGCCGACTGGAAAAGGACGCAGAAAAGGAAAAACTAAGTGGAGCTTTAACAAAATTTTTTAAAACATAATTGTTCTACTCCGAATGCATCCCCATCAAATGTCGAGCTTGTTGCAGAGCCATTGGTTATTGATGATCAGCAGCCATCCACTTCTGGTGCGCATATTTCACTTAATTCAGAAGTAAGCAACTCGGTAAGCAATGATGGAGAAGGTACTGCGCCTACTATCGATATTGATTTTCCCGATCCCGCTACATGGCCTAATCTATTAAGTCACCGTTTAATTGAATTAATTGTGACAAAAGGCGCTGTCCAGATTATAGAAAACTTTCCTGTTGATGAAACTGGTAGAAAATTTTCAGCCACGCAATATATGCGGAAGTTACCAAATGGCGAAAACGTTAATAGGGACTGGTTAGTATATTCTAAAAAAATAAATGCCGTATTCTGCATTTTTTGCAAAGTATTTAGTTCGCAGTCTCATAAATTAATTTCTGGTTACTCTAATTGGAGACACCTATCTGTTAATATTTCCCGTCATAAAAATAGTATGGAGCATAATTATGAAAAGCGCTCAAAAATGGTACGAATTGAAATTACGCTTGGTTAAAGAATGCACCATTGATAAAGAGCAACAGAAACATTTCGAAATTGAAAAAAAAAATGATGGCGTGCAATTATTAAAAGAATAATTTGTATAGTGCAGTATTTAGCTGGTCAAAATTTAGCGTTTAGAGGAGCCAGCCAGAAACTTTACGAATCCAATAAAGGCATTTTTTTGAAATTAGTTGAAATGTTGGCTAAATTCGATCCAATTATAATGGAGCATGTAAATAATATTCAAAAGTCTAAAGAATTAAATCAAAATATGCCTCATTATTTAGGAAATCATTTTCAAAATGAATTAATTAGTTTATTGTCAAAAAATATTCAACGAGAAATTTTAACCTGTCTAAAAACAGCAAAATATTATTCAATAATTTTAGATGAAACTCCCGATGCTAGCCATGTTGAGCAGCTGACTTTTATAATACGATTCGTTCATTGTTTCTCAAATGCAGTTGAAATTAGAGAACATTTTTTAGGTTTTTTTCAAGTTTTGAATACTACAGGGGAAGGACTTTTTAAATTTTTAAAAGAAGAAATATTGCCAAAATTTGAAATAGATTTTCATGATATGAGAGGTCAGGGATATGACAAAGGTGCAAATATGTCTGGCAGGCATGTAGAGCTTCAAGCTCAAATTCAGAATGTTAACGCCAGAGCAATGTTTGTGCCTTGTTCAGCTCACATTAAATTTAACTGTTAATGATGCGGCTAAAATTTCATATGAGACTGTTGGTTTTTTTTTCAGTTATTCAAGAGTTGTTCAATTTCTTTTCTGCTTCGCCTTACAGGTGGGACATTTTAAAACAGAATCTGCCAAATTTAACTTTAAAATCAGTAAGCGAAATAAGATGGGAAAGCAAAATCAAAGCCATTCACCCTCTAAGATTTCAGTTATTGGAAATTTGTAAAAGTTTACATTATTTGACCGAAGATACTTCGAGAGATATGAATACTAAACATGCTGCACAGTCATTATTAGATAAAATCAAAACTTTTAAATTCATCTGTTCAATTTCAATTTGGTATGATATCTTAACAAAGATTAATATAGTTAGAAAAATGCTCCAAAATCAAAATTTAAATGAATGTCTTAAAGAAATAGAAAATCTTAATTATTTTACTAACAAACGGTCGGATAAAGATTTCCAATTTTTTATAAATGAAGCTATAGCAGAAGCAGAAAAGAACGATGTAGAGCAAGTATTTCCTTTAATTAGGCAAACGAAAATGAAGCGTCAATTTTCATGTGAAGGTACAGATAAATCTGTTTTAGATCCAAAACAGAAATTTAAAATCAAGTTTTATTTTCAAATTTTGGACACAAAAATTCAGTCCTTACAAAGACGTTTTGAGGGAATAGCGAAATGTAATGATTTATTTGGATTTGTATGCAATTTCCAAAATCTAGATTCTGAAGTAATTAAACGATCATGTATGGATTTAGATATTGCTTTGCAAATTCAAAATCAAGGTAATACATGTAAAGATATTGACGGATCTGATTTACATAATGAAATAATGTCATACAAAATTCTAAAGCCAAACTCTACTACAAATGCAGACTCGCCCATAAGCATTTTAAATTATATAACAAAAAATAATTTACAGTCTTTGTTTCCAAATTTATTTATAGCCCTAAGGATATTTTTGGCTTTACCCATTTCGGTGGCTTCAGGCGAAAGAAGTTTTTCGAAACTAAAACTTATAAAAAATTATTTAAGAACGTCTATGTTCCAAGAACGGCTATCAGATTTGGCAATTATTTCAATTGAAAATAAGATTTGTGAAGCCGTTGATCACAATGAAATGATCAACGAGTTTGCGTCTGTAAAAGCCAGACGTGTTATATTATAATTTTTATGTTGTTGTTTTTTCTATATTGTTTGGTACAAAGTTATTTAAATATAACATTTAATATTTTTTTAGAATCTAGTTTTTTATTGTTTATTTTGTTGTATTGCAAATTCCTCTTGTTTATTTTGTGTAAATAAATTATTGTACACATAATATGTTTTGTATTTTAAAATTATATGGGGCGCACAAAGAAACCTGCACGCAGGCGCTCGACCCCCCAGGAACGGCCGTGTTCAGAGCTGAATGTAAATAAAATGTGGTGAATGTACTTGTTAGCACATACTGATGAACTGCAGGTAACAAAAAGTTTCTTTCGAAAAGTTTTTGTACAAGTTTTAATATTAGCGTTTGAAGTCCTGCAGTAGATGAATGCAGTACATGTTTAAGTTTACAACACAAACTTACAATAGAAAAAAATGAAGACAAAAGAACTGAGCTTCAACTTAAGCTACAGTGTCACAAAAGGGAGGCTAAATTTTTTTTGATTACTTAGAAGAAAAACCTCAAGATTGTCATTTGTTATCATTCAACTGCCAGAAAAACCTGGTACAGTATTGCCAAAAGTTTCTGATCAGGCAGCCTATTATTCACGTCAATTTTACTGTTATAATGTATCTGTTGTAAAGGGTGTCTCTACAGATTCACTTATACCGGAAAATGTATCTATTTATTCGTGGAGTGAAGATGAAGCTAAAAAATCCTCAAATGAAGTGGCGTCTATAATTGATCATGAATTGGAAAGTGTTGATTTAACAAACTGCACATCCATTCGTTTAGTGGCTGATGGATGTGCAGGACAAAATAAAAATGTGAATATGTTATGCATGTGTATGTGTTGGATGATAAAAAAATCGCCCAAAGAGATTACAAGTCTAGAGATTGTTTATCCTGTTACTGGTCATTCTTTCCTCCCATCAGACAGAGTGTTTGGGTTAATTGAAAGATATATTAACAAAAAGAAGACAGTAATCCAAAAACAAGAATATCATGCAGTATTTAAAAAATATGGAAAACTTAAACTTATTGGTCAAGACTGGTTAGTTTATGATTGGAAAAAAGAGGCAGGTTTACACATGTGCTGCACAGCTCCACTTCAGAATTTCACAATGCAAGAAAATAATTGTTCGAAAAACCAAAATGGGGAACTTTACTGTCAGAGGTGAACTTTCATACAATGTGACTGCTGGGGCTGAAAGGATCATTTTTAAGTTAGTTCACCGACCACATGAAGTCAACCCAGATCTAATACCTATCAGAGTGAGAATTAAAAGAGAAGTAAGGTGCTATGATATCACTGGCTTATTATGTCGGCTTTTTTTAATACTTATTTTGACTTAGGTTTTCGGCATATTACAGAGGCGGCGGCTCATTTTATTTGGTTTTATGTTACATTTGCTGCATTTTGTAGAAGTAACAAGAAAACAAACAATAAACTTTCCTTTTACTGGTTTTACAACCGGTGCAGGTAGGTAGCGACTTCTAGTACCAACAACCCGACATTTTATTTTTAGTATCTCTTTGGTTGCCATAGTGAACTAAGTGAGTAATCTTGTACTTGTATTCGCGGGAAGTTGTTCTTGTTTTCAAAATTGAATTGAAAACTAATTACATTAATTTTAGTCTTAGAGAAACAGTCAGTTTTGATGCTCCATTAGTTTATAAGTGCTTAGACTGTTTATGCGATAATTCTACTTGTAATATAAACTGTAAGGAGATTAAAGGTATTTATTGTAATATTTTTTAATCTTAGTATTTTTTGTTTGCTTTATTAGAGATACACAGTAATTATGTTTTTATTTGTTAATAGTTAGGTCTTACTCTGACCGCTAACATTTTTTCTTAGTTTAAGTGCGTGAGGGTGTCCTCTATACAGGCTTGCCTTAGAGGCCCTAAATTTTGTTCTCTTGTATAGTAATGAGCAGTATTGGTTAGTTAGTTAGTCAGATTTGTACATTTATTGTAATACTGGTCAGACCTGGTTAGTTGTATCTTTGTAATTTTTGTACTTTGCTGTACTTGAGAAGAAAATAAACATTTTCTGATTCTGATTCTGACTTGGGTGTTGTCATGCTGAGAGAGTCATGTTTTTTTTTTCTATTTAGAAATGAGTGACGGCACTAGAAAAAAATTATCAGGAGCCCAATATAAAAAATGCCGACTGGAAAAGGACGCAGAAAAGGAAAAACTAAGTGGAGCTTTAACAAAATTTTTAAAACATAATTGTTCTACTCCGAATGCATCCCCATCAAATGTCGAGCTTGTTGCAGAGCCATTGGTTATTGATGATCAGCAGCCATCCACTTCTGGTGCGCATATTTCACTTAATTCAGAAGTAAGCAACTCGGTAAGCAATGATGGAGAAGGTACTGCGCCTACTATCGATATTGATTTTCCCGATCCCGCTACATGGCCTAATCTATTAAGTCACCGTTTAATTGAATTAATTGTGACAAAAGGCGCTGTCCAGATTATAGAAAACTTTCCTGTTGATGAAACTGGTAGAAAATTTTCAGCCACGCAATATATGCGGAAGTTACCAAATGGCGAAAACGTTAATAGGGACTGGTTAGTATATTCTAAAAAAATAAATGCCGTATTCTGCATTTTTTGCAAAGTATTTAGTTCGCAGTCTCATAAATTAATTTCTGGTTACTCTAATTGGAGACACCTATCTGTTAATATTTCCCGTCATAAAAATAGTATGGAGCATAATTATGAAAAGCGCTAAAAAATGGTACGAATTGAAATTACGCTTGGTTAAAGAATGCACCATTGATAAAGAGCAACAGAAACATTTCGAAATTGAAAAAAAAACGATGGCGTGCAATTATTAAAAGAATAATTTGTATAGTGCAGTATTTAGCTGGTCAAAATTTAGCGTTTAGAGGAGCCAGCCAGAAACTTTACGAATCCAATAAAGGCATTTTTTTGAAATTAGTTGAAATGTTGGCTAAATTCGATCCAATTATAATGGAGCATGTAAATAATATTCAAAAGTCTAAAGAATTAAATCAAAATATGCCTCATTATTTAGGAAATCATTTTCAAAATGAATTAATTAGTTTATTGTCAAAAAATATTCAACGAGAAATTTTAACCTGTCTAAAAACAGCAAAATATTATTCAATAATTTTAGATGAAACTCCCGATGCTAGCCATGTTGAGCAGCTGACTTTTATAATACGATTCGTTCATTGTTTCTCAAATGCAGTTGAAATTAGAGAACATTTTTTAGGTTTTTTTCAAGTTTTGAATACTACAGGGGAAGGACTTTTTAAATTTTTAAAAGAAGAAATATTGCCAAAATTTGAAATAGATTTTCATGATATGAGAGGTCAGGGATATGACAAAGGTGCAAATATGTCTGGCAGGCATGTAGAGCTTCAAGCTCAAATTCAGAATGTTAACGCCAGAGCAATGTTTGTGCCTTGTTCAGCTCACACATTAAATTTAACTGTTAATGATGCGGCTAAAATTTCATATGAGACTGTTGGTTTTTTTTTCAGTTATTCAAGAGTTGTTCAATTTCTTTTCTGCTTCGCCTTACAGGTGGGACATTTTAAAACAGAATCTGCCAAATTTAACTTTAAAATCAGTAAGCGAAATAAGATAGGAAAGCAAAATCAAAGCCATTCACCCTCTAAGATTTCAGTTATTGGAAATTTGTAAAAGTTTACATTATTTGACCGAAGATACTTCGAGAGATATGAATACTAAACATGCTGCACAGTCATTATTAGATAAAATCAAAACTTTTAAATTCATCTGTTCAATTTCAATTTGGTATGATATCTTAACAAAGATTAATATAGTTAGTAAAATGCTCCAAAATCAAAATTTAAATGAATGTCTTAAAGAAATAGAAAATCTTAATTATTTTACTAACAAACAGTCGGATAAAGGTTTCCAATTTTTTATAAATGAAGCTATAGCAGAAGCAGAAAAGAACGATGTAGAGCAAGTATTTCCTTTAATTAGACAAACGAAAATGAAGCGTCAATTTTCATGTGAAGGTACAGATAAATCTGTTTTAGATCCAAAACAGAAATTTAAAATCAAGTTTTATTTTCAAATTTTGGACACAAAAATTCAGTCCTTACAAAGACGTTTTGAGGGAATAGCGAAATGTAATGATTTATTTGGATTTGTATGCAATTTCCAAAATCTAGATTCTGAAGTAATTAAACGATCATGTATGGATTTAGATATTGCTTTGCAAATTCAAAATCAAGGTAATACATGTAAAGATATTGACGGATCTGATTTACATAATGAAATAATGTCATACAAAATTCTAAAGCCAAACTCTACTACAAATGCAGACTCGCCCATAAGCATTTTAAATTATATAACAAAAAATAATTTACAGTCTTTGTTTCCAAATTTATTTATAGCCCTAAGGATATTTTTGGCTTTACCCATTTCGGTGGCTTCAGGCGAAAGAAGTTTTTCGAAACTAAAACTTATAAAAAATTATTTAAGAACGTCTATGTTCCAAGAACGGCTATCAGATTTGGCAATTATTTCAATTGAAAATAAGATTTGTGAAGCCGTTGATCACAATGAAATGATCAACGAGTTTGCGTCTGTAAAAGCCAGACGTGTTATATTATAATTTTTATGTTGTTGTTTTTTCTATATTGTTTGGTACAAAGTTATTTAAATATAACATTTAATATTTTTTTAGAATCTAGTTTTTTATTGTTTATTTTGTTGTATTGCAAATACCTCTTGTTTATTTTGTATAACTTTATTTTGTGTAAATAAATTATTGTACACATAATATGTTTTGTATTTTAAAATTATATGGGGCGCACAAAGAAACCTGCACGCAGGCGCTCGACCCCCCAGGAACGGCCGTGTTCAGAGCTGAATGTAAATAAAATGTGGTGAATGTACTTGTTAGCACATACTGATGAACTGCAGGTAACAAAAAGTTTCTTTCGAAAAGTTTTTGTACAAGTTTTAATATTAGCGTTTGAAGTCCTGCAGTAGATGAATGCAGTACATGTTTAAGTTTACAACACAAACTTACAATAGAAAAAAATGAAGACAAAAGAACTGAGCTTCAACTTAAGCTACAGTGTCACAAAAGGGAGGCTAAATTTTTTTTGATTACTTAGAAGAAAAACCTCAAGATTGTCATTTGTTATCATTCAACTGCCAGAAAAACCTGGTACAGTATTGCCAAAAGTTTCTGATCAGGCAGCCTATTATTCACGTCAATTTTACTGTTATAATGTATCTGTTGTAAAGGGTGTCTCTACAGATTCACTTATACCGGAAAATGTATCTATTTATTCGTGGAGTGAAGATGAAGCTAAAAAATCCTCAAATGAAGTGGCGTCTATAATTGATCATGAATTGGAAAGTGTTGATTTAACAAACTGCACATCCATTCGTTTAGTGGCTGATGGATGTGCAGGACAAAATAAAAATGTGAATATGTTATGCATGTGTATGTGTTGGATGATAAAAAAATCGCCCAAGGAGATTACAAGTCTAGAGATTTTTTATCCTGTTACTGGTCATTCTTTCCTCCCATCAGACAGAGTGTTTGGGTTAATTGAAAGATATATTAACAAAAAGAAGACAGTAATCCAAAAACAAGAATATCATGCAGTATTTAAAAAATATGGAAAACTTAAACTTATTGGTCAAGACTGGTTAGTTTATGATTGGAAAAAAGAGGCAGGTTTACACATGTGCTGCACAGCTCCACTTCAGAATTTCACAATGCAAGAAAATAATTGTTCGAAAAACCAAAATGGGGAACTTTACTGTCAGAGGTGAACTTTCATACAATGTGACTGCTGGGGCTGAAAGGATCATTTTTAAGTTAGTTCACCGACCACATGAAGTCAACCCAGATCTAATACCTATCAGAGTGAGAATTAAAAAGAAGTAAGGCGCTATGATATCACTGGCTTATTATGTCGGCTTTTTTTAATACTTATTTTGACTTAGGTTTTCGGCATATTACAGAGGCGGCGGCTCATTTTATTTGGTTTTATGTTACATTTGCTGCATTTTGTAGAAGTAACAAGAAAACAAACAATAAACTTTCCTTTTACTGGTTTTACAACCGGTGCAGGTAGGTAGCGACTTCTAGTACCAACAACCCGACATTTTATTTTTAGTATCTCTTTGGTTGCCATAGTGAACTAAGTGAGTAATCTTGTACTTGTATTCGCGGGAAGTTGTTCTTGTTTTCAAAATTGAATTGAAAACTAATTACATTAATTTTAGTCTTAGAGAAACAGTCAGTTTTGATGCTCCATTAGTTTATAAGTGCTTAGACTGTTTATGCGATAATTCTACTTGTAATATAAACTGTAAGGAGATTAAAGGTATTTATTGTAATATTTTTTAATCTTAGTATTTTTTGTTTGCTTTATTAGAGATACACAGTAATTATGTTTTTATTTGTTAATAGTAAGGTCTTACTCTGACCGCTAACATTTTTTCTTAGTTTAAGTGCGTGAGGGTGTCCTCTATACAGGCTTGCCTTAGAGGCCCTAAATTTTGTTCTCTTGTATAGTAATGAGCAGTATTGGTTAGTTAGTTAGTCAGATTTGTACATTTATTGTAATACTGGTCAGACCTGGTTAGTTGTATCTTTGTAATTTTTGTACTTTGCTGTACTTGAGAAGAAAATAAACATTTTCTGATTCTGATTCTGACTTGGGTGTTGTCATGCTGAGAGAGTCATTTTTTTTTTTTCTATTTAGAAATGAGTGACGGCACTAGAAAAAAATTATCAGGAGCCCAATATAAAAAATGCCGACTGGAAAAGGACGCAGAAAAGGAAAAACTAAGTGGAGCTTTAACAAAATTTTTAAAACATAATTGTTCTACTCCGAATGCATCCCCATCAAATGTCGAGCTTGTTGCAGAGCCATTGGTTATTGATGATCAGCAGCCATCCACTTCTGGTGCGCATATTTCACTTAATTCAGAAGTAAGCAACTCGGTAAGCAATGATGGAGAAGGTACTGCGCCTACTATCGATATTGATTTTCCCGATCCCGCTACATGGCCTAATCTATTAAGTCACCGTTTAATTGAATTAATTGTGACAAAAGGCGCTGTCCAGATTATAGAAAACTTTCCTGTTGATGAAACTGGTAGAAAATTTTCAGCCACGCAATATATGCGGAAGTTACCAAATGGCGAAAACGTTAATAGGGACTGGTTAGTATATTCTAAAAAAATAAATGCCGTATTCTGCATTTTTTGCAAAGTATTTAGTTCGCAGTCTCATAAATTAATTTCTGGTTACTCTAATTGGAGACACCTATCTGTTAATATTTCCCGTCATAAAAATAGTATGGAGCATAATTATGAAAAGCGCTCAAAAATGGTACGAATTGAAATTACGCTTGGTTAAAGAATGCACCATTGATAAAGAGCAACAGAAACATTTCGAAATTGAAAAAAAAACGATGGCGTGCAATTATTAAAAGAATAATTTGTATAGTGCAGTATTTAGCTGGTCAAAATTTAGCGTTTAGAGGAGCCAGCCAGAAACTTTACGAATCCAATAAAGGCATTTTTTTGAAATTAGTTGAAATGTTGGCTAAATTCGATCCAATTATAATGGAGCATGTAAATAATATTCAAAAGTCTAAAGAATTAAATCAAAATATGCCTCATTATTTAGGAAATCATTTTCAAAATGAATTAATTAGTTTATTGTCAAAAAATATTCAACGAGAAATTTTAACCTGTCTAAAAACAGCAAAATATTATTCAATAATTTTAGATGAAACTCCCGATGCTAGCCATGTTGAGCAGCTGACTTTTATAATACGATTCGTTCATTGTTTCTCAAATGCAGTTGAAATTAGAGAACATTTTTTAGGTTTTTTTCAAGTTTTGAATACTACAGGGGAAGGACTTTTTAAATTTTTAAAAGAAGAAATATTGCCAAAATTTGAAATAGATTTTCATGATATGAGAGGTCAGGGATATGACAAAGGTGCAAATATGTCTGGCAGGCATGTAGAGCTTCAAGCTCAAATTCAGAATGTTAACGCCAGAGCAATGTTTGTGCCTTGTTCAGCTCACACATTAAATTTAACTGTTAATGATGCGGCTAAAATTTCATATGAGACTGTTGGTTTTTTTTTCAGTTATTCAAGAGTTGTTCAATTTCTTTTCTGCTTCGCCTTACAGGTGGGACATTTTAAAACAGAATCTGCCAAATTTAACTTTAAAATCAGTAAGCGAAATAAGATGGGAAAGCAAAATCAAAGCCATTCACCCTCTAAGATTTCAGTTATTGGAAATTTGTAAAAGTTTACATTATTTGACCGAAGATACTTCGAGAGATATGAATACTAAACATGCTGCACAGTCATTATTAGATAAAATCAAAACTTTTAAATTCATCTGTTCAATTTCAATTTGGTATGATATCTTAACAAAGATTAATATAGTTAGTAAAATGCTCCAAAATCAAAATTTAAATGAATGTCTTAAAGAAATAGAAAATCTTAATTATTTTACTAACAAACAGTCGGATAAAGGTTTCCAATTTTTTATAAATGAAGCTATAGCAGAAGCAGAAAAGAACGATGTAGAGCAAGTATTTCCTTTAATTAGACAAACGAAAATGAAGCGTCAATTTTCATGTGAAGGTACAGATAAATCTGTTTTAGATCCAAAACAGAAATTTAAAATCAAGTTTTATTTTCAAATTTTGGACACAAAAATTCAGTCCTTACAAAGACGTTTTGAGGGAATAGCGAAATGTAATGATTTATTTGGATTTGTATGCAATTTCCAAAATCTAGATTCTGAAGTAATTAAACGATCATGTATGGATTTAGATATTGCTTTGCAAATTCAAAATCAAGGTAATACATGTAAAGATATTGACGGATCTGATTTACATAATGAAATAATGTCATACAAAATTCTAAAGCCAAACTCTACTACAAATGCAGACTCGCCCATAAGCATTTTAAATTATATAACAAAAAATAATTTACAGTCTTTGTTTCCAAATTTATTTATAGCCCTAAGGATATTTTTGGCTTTACCCATTTCGGTGGCTTCAGGCGAAAGAAGTTTTTCGAAACTAAAACTTATAAAAAATTATTTAAGAACGTCTATGTTCCAAGAACGGCTATCAGATTTGGCAATTATTTCAATTGAAAATAAGATTTGTGAAGCCGTTGATCACAATGAAATGATCAACGAGTTTGCGTCTGTAAAAGCCAGACGTGTTATATTATAATTTTTATGTTGTTGTTTTTTCTATATTGTTTGGTACAAAGTTATTTAAATATAACATTTAATATTTTTTTAGAATCTAGTTTTTTATTGTTTATTTTGTTGTATTGCAAATACCTCTTGTTTATTTTGTATAACTTTATTTTGTGTAAATAAATTATTGTACACATAATATGTTTTGTATTTTAAAATTATATGGGGCGCACAAAGAAACCTGCACGCAGGCGCTCGACCCCCCAGGAACGGCCGTGTTCAGAGCTGAATGTAAATAAAATGTGGTGAATGTACTTGTTAGCACATACTGATGAACTGCAGGTAACAAAAAGTTTCTTTCGAAAAGTTTTTGTACAAGTTTTAATATTAGCGTTTGAAGTCCTGCAGTAGATGAATGCAGTACATGTTTAAGTTTACAACACAAACTTACAATAGAAAAAAATGAAGACAAAAGAACTGAGCTTCAACTTAAGCTACAGTGTCACAAAAGGGAGGCTAAATTTTTTTTGATTACTTAGAAGAAAAACCTCAAGATTGTCATTTGTTATCATTCAACTGCCAGAAAAACCTGGTACAGTATTGCCAAAAGTTTCTGATCAGGCAGCCTATTATTCACGTCAATTTTACTGTTATAATGTATCTGTTGTAAAGGGTGTCTCTACAGATTCACTTATACCGGAAAATGTATCTATTTATTCGTGGAGTGAAGATGAAGCTAAAAAATCCTCAAATGAAGTGGCGTCTATAATTGATCATGAATTGGAAAGTGTTGATTTAACAAACTGCACATCCATTCGTTTAGTGGCTGATGGATGTGCAGGACAAAATAAAAATGTGAATATGTTATGCATGTGTATGTGTTGGATGATAAAAAAATCGCCCAAGGAGATTACAAGTCTAGAGATTGTTTATCCTGTTACTGGTCATTCTTTCCTCCCATCAGACAGAGTGTTTGGGTTAATTGAAAGATATATTAACAAAAAGAAGACAGTAATCCAAAAACAAGAATATCATGCAGTATTTAAAAAATATGGAAAACTTAAACTTATTGGTCAAGACTGGTTAGTTTATGATTGGAAAAAAGAGGCAGGTTTACACATGTGCTGCACAGCTCCACTTCAGAATTTCACAATGCAAGAAAATAATTGTTCGAAAAACCAAAATGGGGAACTTTACTGTCAGAGGTGAACTTTCATACAATGTGACTGCTGGGGCTGAAAGGATCATTTTTAAGTTAGTTCACCGACCACATGAAGTCAACCCAGATCTAATACCTATCAGAGTGAGAATTAAAAAGAAGTAAGGCGCTATGATATCACTGGCTTATTATGTCGGCTTTTTTTAATACTTATTTTGACTTAGGTTTTCGGCATATTACAGAGGCGGCGGCTCATTTTATTTGGTTTTATGTTACATTTGCTGCATTTTGTAGAAGTAACAAGAAAACAAACAATAAACTTTCCTTTTACTGGTTTTACAACCGGTGCAGGTAGGTAGCGACTTCTAGTACCAACAACCCGACATTTTATTTTTAGTATCTCTTTGGTTGCCATAGTGAACTAAGTGAGTAATCTTGTACTTGTATTCGCGGGAAGTTGTTCTTGTTTTCAAAATTGAATTGAAAACTAATTACATTAATTTTAGTCTTAGAGAAACAGTCAGTTTTGATGCTCCATTAGTTTATAAGTGCTTAGACTGTTTATGCGATAATTCTACTTGTAATATAAACTGTAAGGAGATTAAAGGTATTTATTGTAATATTTTTTAATCTTAGTATTTTTTGTTTGCTTTATTAGAGATACACAGTAATTATGTTTTTATTTGTTAATAGTAAGGTCTTACTCTGACCGCTAACATTTTTTCTTAGTTTAAGTGCGTGAGGGTGTCCTCTATACAGGCTTGCCTTAGAGGCCCTAAATTTTGTTCTCTTGTATAGTAATGAGCAGTATTGGTTAGTTAGTTAGTCAGATTTGTACATTTATTGTAATACTGGTCAGACCTGGTTAGTTGTATCTTTGTAATTTTTGTACTTTGCTGTACTTGAGAAGAAAATAAACATTTTCTGATTCTGATTCTGACTTGGGTGTTGTCATGCTGAGAGAGTCATTTTTTTTTTTTCTATTTAGAAATGAGTGACGGCACTAGAAAAAAATTATCAGGAGCCCAATATAAAAAATGCCGACTGGAAAAGGACGCAGAAAAGGAAAAACTAAGTGGAGCTTTAACAAAATTTTTAAAACATAATTGTTCTACTCCGAATGCATCCCCATCAAATGTCGAGCTTGTTGCAGAGCCATTGGTTATTGATGATCAGCAGCCATCCACTTCTGGTGCGCATATTTCACTTAATTCAGAAGTAAGCAACTCGGTAAGCAATGATGGAGAAGGTACTGCGCCTACTATCGATATTGATTTTCCCGATCCCGCTACATGGCCTAATCTATTAAGTCACCGTTTAATTGAATTAATTGTGACAAAAGGCGCTGTCCAGATTATAGAAAACTTTCCTGTTGATGAAACTGGTAGAAAATTTTCAGCCACGCAATATATGCGGAAGTTACCAAATGGCGAAAACGTTAATAGGGACTGGTTAGTATATTCTAAAAAAATAAATGCCGTATTCTGCATTTTTTGCAAAGTATTTAGTTCGCAGTCTCATAAATTAATTTCTGGTTACTCTAATTGGAGACACCTATCTGTTAATATTTCCCGTCATAAAAATAGTATGGAGCATAATTATGAAAAGCGCTCAAAAATGGTACGAATTGAAATTACGCTTGGTTAAAGAATGCACCATTGATAAAGAGCAACAGAAACATTTCGAAATTGAAAAAAAAACGATGGCGTGCAATTATTAAAAGAATAATTTGTATAGTGCAGTATTTAGCTGGTCAAAATTTAGCGTTTAGAGGAGCCAGCCAGAAACTTTACGAATCCAATAAAGGCATTTTTTTGAAATTAGTTGAAATGTTGGCTAAATTCGATCCAATTATAATGGAGCATGTAAATAATATTCAAAAGTCTAAAGAATTAAATCAAAATATGCCTCATTATTTAGGAAATCATTTTCAAAATGAATTAATTAGTTTATTGTCAAAAAATATTCAACGAGAAATTTTAACCTGTCTAAAAACAGCAAAATATTATTCAATAATTTTAGATGAAACTCCCGATGCTAGCCATGTTGAGCAGCTGACTTTTATAATACGATTCGTTCATTGTTTCTCAAATGCAGTTGAAATTAGAGAACATTTTTTAGGTTTTTTTCAAGTTTTGAATACTACAGGGGAAGGACTTTTTAAATTTTTAAAAGAAGAAATATTGCCAAAATTTGAAATAGATTTTCATGATATGAGAGGTCAGGGATATGACAAAGGTGCAAATATGTCTGGCAGGCATGTAGAGCTTCAAGCTCAAATTCAGAATGTTAACGCCAGAGCAATGTTTGTGCCTTGTTCAGCTCACACATTAAATTTAACTGTTAATGATGCGGCTAAAATTTCATATGAGACTGTTGGTTTTTTTTTCAGTTATTCAAGAGTTGTTCAATTTCTTTTCTGCTTCGCCTTACAGGTGGGACATTTTAAAACAGAATCTGCCAAATTTAACTTTAAAATCAGTAAGCGAAATAAGATGGGAAAGCAAAATCAAAGCCATTCACCCTCTAAGATTTCAGTTATTGGAAATTTGTAAAAGTTTACATTATTTGACCGAAGATACTTCGAGAGATATGAATACTAAACATGCTGCACAGTCATTATTAGATAAAATCAAAACTTTTAAATTCATCTGTTCAATTTCAATTTGGTATGATATCTTAACAAAGATTAATATAGTTAGTAAAATGCTCCAAAATCAAAATTTAAATGAATGTCTTAAAGAAATAGAAAATCTTAATTATTTTACTAACAAACAGTCGGATAAAGGTTTCCAATTTTTTATAAATGAAGCTATAGCAGAAGCAGAAAAGAACGATGTAGAGCAAGTATTTCCTTTAATTAGACAAACGAAAATGAAGCGTCAATTTTCATGTGAAGGTACAGATAAATCTGTTTTAGATCCAAAACAGAAATTTAAAATCAAGTTTTATTTTCAAATTTTGGACACAAAAATTCAGTCCTTACAAAGACGTTTTGAGGGAATAGCGAAATGTAATGATTTATTTGGATTTGTATGCAATTTCCAAAATCTAGATTCTGAAGTAATTAAACGATCATGTATGGATTTAGATATTGCTTTGCAAATTCAAAATCAAGGTAATACATGTAAAGATATTGACGGATCTGATTTACATAATGAAATAATGTCATACAAAATTCTAAAGCCAAACTCTACTACAAATGCAGACTCGCCCATAAGCATTTTAAATTATATAACAAAAAATAATTTACAGTCTTTGTTTCCAAATTTATTTATAGCCCTAAGGATATTTTTGGCTTTACCCATTTCGGTGGCTTCAGGCGAAAGAAGTTTTTCGAAACTAAAACTTATAAAAAATTATTTAAGAACGTCTATGTTCCAAGAACGGCTATCAGATTTGGCAATTATTTCAATTGAAAATAAGATTTGTGAAGCCGTTGATCACAATGAAATGATCAACGAGTTTGCGTCTGTAAAAGCCAGACGTGTTATATTATAATTTTTATGTTGTTGTTTTTTCTATATTGTTTGGTACAAAGTTATTTAAATATAACATTTAATATTTTTTTAGAATCTAGTTTTTTATTGTTTATTTTGTTGTATTGCAAATTCCTCTTGTTTATTTTGTGTAAATAAATTATTGTACACATAATATGTTTTGTATTTTAAAATTATATGGGGCGCACAAAGAAACCTGCACGCAGGCGCTCGACCCCCCAGGAACGGCCGTGTTCAGAGCTGAATGTAAATAAAATGTGGTGAATGTACTTGTTAGCACATACTGATGAACTGCAGGTAACAAAAAGTTTCTTTCGAAAAGTTTTTGTACAAGTTTTAATATTAGCGTTTGAAGTCCTGCAGTAGATGAATGCAGTACATGTTTAAGTTTACAACACAAACTTACAATAGAAAAAAATGAAGACAAAAGAACTGAGCTTCAACTTAAGCTACAGTGTCACAAAAGGGAGGCTAAATTTTTTTTGATTACTTAGAAGAAAAACCTCAAGATTGTCATTTGTTATCATTCAACTGCCAGAAAAACCTGGTACAGTATTGCCAAAAGTTTCTGATCAGGCAGCCTATTATTCACGTCAATTTTACTGTTATAATGTATCTGTTGTAAAGGGTGTCTCTACAGATTCACTTATACCGGAAAATGTATCTATTTATTCGTGGAGTGAAGATGAAGCTAAAAAATCCTCAAATGAAGTGGCGTCTATAATTGATCATGAATTGGAAAGTGTTGATTTAACAAACTGCACATCCATTCGTTTAGTGGCTGATGGATGTGCAGGACAAAATAAAAATGTGAATATGTTATGCATGTGTATGTGTTGGATGATAAAAAAATCGCCCAAAGAGATTACAAGTCTAGAGATTGTTTATCCTGTTACTGGTCATTCTTTCCTCCCATCAGACAGAGTGTTTGGGTTAATTGAAAGATATATTAACAAAAAGAAGACAGTAATCCAAAAACAAGAATATCATGCAGTATTTAAAAAATATGGAAAACTTAAACTTATTGGTCAAGACTGGTTAGTTTATGATTGGAAAAAAGAGGCAGGTTTACACATGTGCTGCACAGCTCCACTTCAGAATTTCACAATGCAAGAAAATAATTGTTCGAAAAACCAAAATGGGGAACTTTACTGTCAGAGGTGAACTTTCATACAATGTGACTGCTGGGGCTGAAAGGATCATTTTTAAGTTAGTTCACCGACCACATGAAGTCAACCCAGATCTAATACCTATCAGAGTGAGAATTAAAAGAGAAGTAAGGCGCTATGATATCACTGGCTTATTATGTCGGCTTTTTTTAATACTTATTTTGACTTAGGTTTTCGGTATATTACAGAGGCGGCGGCTCATTTTATTTGGTTTTATGTTACATTTGCTGCATTTTGTAGAAGTAACAAGAAAACAAACAATAAACTTTCCTTTTACTGGTTTTAAAACCGGTGCAGGTAGGTAGCGACTTCTAGTACCAACAACCCGACATTTTATTTTTAGTATCTCTTTGGTTGCCATAGTGAACTAAGTGAGTAATCTTGTACTTGTATTCGCGGGAAGTTGTTCTTGTTTTCAAAATTGAATTGAAAACTAATTACATTAATTTTAGTCTTAGAGAAACAGTCAGTTTTGATGCTCCATTAGTTTATAAGTGCTTAGACTGTTTATGCGATAATTCTACTTGTAATATAAACTGTAAGGAGATTAAAGGTATTTATTGTAATATTTTTTAATCTTAGTATTTTTTGTTTGCTTTATTAGAGATACACAGTAATTATGTTTTTATTTGTTAATAGTAAGGTCTTACTCTGACCGCTAACATTTTTTCTTAGTTTAAGTGCGTGAGGGTGTCCTCTATACAGGCTTGCCTTAGAGGCCCTAAATTTTGTTCTCTTGTATAGTAATGAGCAGTATTGGTTAGTTAGTTAGTCAGATTTGTACATTTATTGTAATACTGGTCAGACCTGGTTAGTTGTATCTTTGTAATTTTTGTACTTTGCTGTACTTGAGAAGAAAATAAACATTTTCTGATTCTGATTCTGACTTGGGTGTTGTCATGCTGAGAGAGTCATTTTTTTTTTTTCTATTTAGAAATGAGTGACGGCACTAGAAAAAAATTATCAGGAGCCCAATATAAAAAATGCCGACTGGAAAAGGATGCAGAAAAGGAAAAACTAAGTGGAGCTTTAACAAAATTTTTAAAACATAATTGTTCTACTCCGAATGCATCCCCATCAAATGTCGAGCTTGTTGCAGAGCCATTGGTTATTGATGATCAGCAGCCATCCACTTCTGGTGCGCATATTTCACTTAATTCAGAAGTAAGCAACTCGGTAAGCAATGATGGAGAAGGTACTGCGCCTACTATCGATATTGATTTTCCCGATCCCGCTACATGGCCTAATCTATTAAGTCACCGTTTAATTGAATTAATTGTGACAAAAGGCGCTGTCCAGATTATAGAAAACTTTCCTGTTGATGAAACTGGTAGAAAATTTTCAGCCACGCAATATATGCGGAAGTTACCAAATGGCGAAAACGTTAATAGGGACTGGTTAGTATATTCTAAAAAAATAAATGCCGTATTCTGCATTTTTTGCAAAGTATTTAGTTCGCAGTCTCATAAATTAATTTCTGGTTACTCTAATTGGAGACACCTATCTGTTAATATTTCCCGTCATAAAAATAGTATGGAGCATAATTATGAAAAGCGCTCAAAAATGGTACGAATTGAAATTACGCTTGGTTAAAGAATGCACCATTGATAAAGAGCAACAGAAACATTTCGAAATTGAAAAAAAAACGATGGCGTGCAATTATTAAAAGAATAATTTGTATAGTGCAGTATTTAGCTGGTCAAAATTTAGCGTTTAGAGGAGCCAGCCAGAAACTTTACGAATCCAATAAAGGCATTTTTTTGAAATTAGTTGAAATGTTGGCTAAATTCGATCCAATTATAATGGAGCACGTAAATAATATTCAAAAGTCTAAAGAATTAAATCAAAATATGCCTCATTATTTAGGAAATCATTTTCAAAATGAATTAATTAGTTTATTGTCAAAAAATATTCAACGAGAAATTTTAACCTGTCTAAAAACAGCAAAATATTATTCAATAATTTTAGATGAAACTCCCGATGCTAGCCATGTTGAGCAGCTGACTTTTATAATACGATTCGTTCATTGTTTCTCAAATGCAGTTGAAATTAGAGAACATTTTTTAGGTTTTTTTCAAGTTTTGAATACTACAGGGGAAGGACTTTTTAAATTTTTAAAAGAAGAAATATTGCCAAAATTTGAAATAGATTTTCATGATATGAGAGGTCAGGGATATGACAAAGGTGCAAATATGTCTGGCAGGCATGTAGAGCTTCAAGCTCAAATTCAGAATGTTAACGCCAGAGCAATGTTTGTGCCTTGTTCAGCTCACATTAAATTTAACTGTTAATGATGCGGCTAAAATTTCATATGAGACTGTTGGTTTTTTTTTCAGTTATTCAAGAGTTGTTCAATTTCTTTTCTGCTTCGCCTTACAGGTGGGACATTTTAAAACAGAATCTGCCAAATTTAACTTTAAAATCAGTAAGCGAAATAAGATGGGAAAGCAAAATCAAAGCCATTCACCCTCTAAGATTTCAGTTATTGGAAATTTGTAAAAGTTTACATTATTTGACCGAAGATACTTCGAGAGATATGAATACTAAACATGCTGCACAGTCATTATTAGATAAAATCAAAACTTTTAAATTCATCTGTTCAATTTCAATTTGGTATGATATCTTAACAAAGATTAATATAGTTAGAAAAATGCTCCAAAATCAAAATTTAAATGAATGTCTTAAAGAAATAGAAAATCTTAATTATTTTACTAACAAACGGTCGGATAAAGATTTCCAATTTTTTATAAATGAAGCTATAGCAGAAGCAGAAAAGAACGATGTAGAGCAAGTATTTCCTTTAATTAGGCAAACGAAAATGAAGCGTCAATTTTCATGTGAAGGTACAGATAAATCTGTTTTAGATCCAAAACAGAAATTTAAAATCAAGTTTTATTTTCAAATTTTGGACACAAAAATTCAGTCCTTACAAAGACGTTTTGAGGGAATAGCGAAATGTAATGATTTATTTGGATTTGTATGCAATTTCCAAAATCTAGATTCTGAAGTAATTAAACGATCATGTATGGATTTAGATATTGCTTTGCAAATTCAAAATCAAGGTAATACATGTAAAGATATTGACGGATCTGATTTACATAATGAAATAATGTCATACAAAATTCTAAAGCCAAACTCTACTACAAATGCAGACTCGCCCATAAGCATTTTAAATTATATAACAAAAAATAATTTACAGTCTTTGTTTCCAAATTTATTTATAGCCCTAAGGATATTTTTGGCTTTACCCATTTCGGTGGCTTCAGGCGAAAGAAGTTTTTCGAAACTAAAACTTATAAAAAATTATTTAAGAACGTCTATGTTCCAAGAACGGCTATCAGATTTGGCAATTATTTCAATTGAAAATAAGATTTGTGAAGCCGTTGATCACAATGAAATGATCAACGAGTTTGCGTCTGTAAAAGCCAGACGTGTTATATTATAATTTTTATGTTGTTGTTTTTTCTATATTGTTTGGTACAAAGTTATTTAAATATAACATTTAATATTTTTTTAGAATCTAGTTTTTTATTGTTTATTTTGTTGTATTGCAAATTCCTCTTGTTTATTTTGTGTAAATAAATTATTGTACACATAATATGTTTTGTATTTTAAAATTATATGGGGCGCACAAAGAAACCTGCACGCAGGCGCTCGACCCCCCAGGAACGGCCGTGTTCAGAGCTGAATGTAAATAAAATGTGGTGAATGTACTTGTTAGCACATACTGATGAACTGCAGGTAACAAAAAGTTTCTTTCGAAAAGTTTTTGTACAAGTTTTAATATTAGCGTTTGAAGTCCTGCAGTAGATGAATGCAGTACATGTTTAAGTTTACAACACAAACTTACAATAGAAAAAAATGAAGACAAAAGAACTGAGCTTCAACTTAAGCTACAGTGTCACAAAAGGGAGGCTAAATTTTTTTTGATTACTTAGAAGAAAAACCTCAAGATTGTCATTTGTTATCATTCAACTGCCAGAAAAACCTGGTACAGTATTGCCAAAAGTTTCTGATCAGGCAGCCTATTATTCACGTCAATTTTACTGTTATAATGTATCTGTTGTAAAGGGTGTCTCTACAGATTCACTTATACCGGAAAATGTATCTATTTATTCGTGGAGTGAAGATGAAGCTAAAAAATCCTCAAATGAAGTGGCGTCTATAATTGATCATGAATTGGAAAGTGTTGATTTAACAAACTGCACATCCATTCGTTTAGTGGCTGATGGATGTGCAGGACAAAATAAAAATGTGAATATGTTATGCATGTGTATGTGTTGGATGATAAAAAAATCGCCCAAGGAGATTACAAGTCTAGAGATTGTTTATCCTGTTACTGGTCATTCTTTCCTCCCATCAGACAGAGTGTTTGGGTTAATTGAAAGATATATTAACAAAAAGAAGACAGTAATCCAAAAACAAGAATATCATGCAGTATTTAAAAAATATGGAAAACTTAAACTTATTGGTCAAGACTGGTTAGTTTATGATTGGAAAAAAGAGGCAGGTTTACACATGTGCTGCACAGCTCCACTTCAGAATTTCACAATGCAAGAAAATAATTGTTCGAAAAACCAAAATGGGGAACTTTACTGTCAGAGGTGAACTTTCATACAATGTGACTGCTGGGGCTGAAAGGATCATTTTTAAGTTAGTTCACCGACCACATGAAGTCAACCCAGATCTAATACCTATCAGAGTGAGAATTAAAAAGAAGTAAGGCGCTATGATATCACTGGCTTATTATGTCGGCTTTTTTTAATACTTATTTTGACTTAGGTTTTCGGCATATTACAGAGGCGGCGGCTCATTTTATTTGGTTTTATGTTACATTTGCTGCATTTTGTAGAAGTAACAAGAAAACAAACAATAAACTTTCCTTTTACTGGTTTTACAACCGGTGCAGGTAGGTAGCGACTTCTAGTACCAACAACCCGACATTTTATTTTTAGTATCTCTTTGGTTGCCATAGTGAACTAAGTGAGTAATCTTGTACTTGTATTCGCGGGAAGTTGTTCTTGTTTTCAAAATTGAATTGAAAACTAATTACATTAATTTTAGTCTTAGAGAAACAGTCAGTTTTGATGCTCCATTAGTTTATAAGTGCTTAGACTGTTTATGCGATAATTCTACTTGTAATATAAACTGTAAGGAGATTAAAGGTATTTATTGTAATATTTTTTAATCTTAGTATTTTTTGTTTGCTTTATTAGAGATACACAGTAATTATGTTTTTATTTGTTAATAGTAAGGTCTTACTCTGACCGCTAACATTTTTTCTTAGTTTAAGTGCGTGAGGGTGTCCTCTATACAGGCTTGCCTTAGAGGCCCTAAATTTTGTTCTCTTGTATAGTAATGAGCAGTATTGGTTAGTTAGTTAGTCAGATTTGTACATTTATTGTAATACTGGTCAGACCTGGTTAGTTGTATCTTTGTAATTTTTGTACTTTGCTGTACTTGAGAAGAAAATAAACATTTTCTGATTCTGATTCTGACTTGGGTGTTGTCATGCTGAGAGAGTCATTTTTTTTTTTTCTATTTAGAAATGAGTGACGGCACTAGAAAAAAATTATCAGGAGCCCAATATAAAAAATGCCGACTGGAAAAGGACGCAGAAAAGGAAAAACTAAGTGGAGCTTTAACAAAATTTTTAAAACATAATTGTTCTACTCCGAATGCATCCCCATCAAATGTCGAGCTTGTTGCAGAGCCATTGGTTATTGATGATCAGCAGCCATCCACTTCTGGTGCGCATATTTCACTTAATTCAGAAGTAAGCAACTCGGTAAGCAATGATGGAGAAGGTACTGCGCCTACTATCGATATTGATTTTCCCGATCCCGCTACATGGCCTAATCTATTAAGTCACCGTTTAATTGAATTAATTGTGACAAAAGGCGCTGTCCAGATTATAGAAAACTTTCCTGTTGATGAAACTGGTAGAAAATTTTCAGCCACGCAATATATGCGGAAGTTACCAAATGGCGAAAACGTTAATAGGGACTGGTTAGTATATTCTAAAAAAATAAATGCCGTATTCTGCATTTTTTGCAAAGTATTTAGTTCGCAGTCTCATAAATTAATTTCTGGTTACTCTAATTGGAGACACCTATCTGTTAATATTTCCCGTCATAAAAATAGTATGGAGCATAATTATGAAAAGCGCTCAAAAATGGTACGAATTGAAATTACGCTTGGTTAAAGAATGCACCATTGATAAAGAGCAACAGAAACATTTCGAAATTGAAAAAAAAACGATGGCGTGCAATTATTAAAAGAATAATTTGTATAGTGCAGTATTTAGCTGGTCAAAATTTAGCGTTTAGAGGAGCCAGCCAGAAACTTTACGAATCCAATAAAGGCATTTTTTTGAAATTAGTTGAAATGTTGGCTAAATTCGATCCAATTATAATGGAGCATGTAAATAATATTCAAAAGTCTAAAGAATTAAATCAAAATATGCCTCATTATTTAGGAAATCATTTTCAAAATGAATTAATTAGTTTATTGTCAAAAAATATTCAACGAGAAATTTTAACCTGTCTAAAAACAGCAAAATATTATTCAATAATTTTAGATGAAACTCCCGATGCTAGCCATGTTGAGCAGCTGACTTTTATAATACGATTCGTTCATTGTTTCTCAAATGCAGTTGAAATTAGAGAACATTTTTTAGGTTTTTTTCAAGTTTTGAATACTACAGGGGAAGGACTTTTTAAATTTTTAAAAGAAGAAATATTGCCAAAATTTGAAATAGATTTTCATGATATGAGAGGTCAGGGATATGACAAAGGTGCAAATATGTCTGGCAGGCATGTAGAGCTTCAAGCTCAAATTCAGAATGTTAACGCCAGAGCAATGTTTGTGCCTTGTTCAGCTCACACATTAAATTTAACTGTTAATGATGCGGCTAAAATTTCATATGAGACTGTTGGTTTTTTTTTCAGTTATTCAAGAGTTGTTCAATTTCTTTTCTGCTTCGCCTTACAGGTGGGACATTTTAAAACAGAATCTGCCAAATTTAACTTTAAAATCAGTAAGCGAAATAAGATGGGAAAGCAAAATCAAAGCCATTCACCCTCTAAGATTTCAGTTATTGGAAATTTGTAAAAGTTTACATTATTTGACCGAAGATACTTCGAGAGATATGAATACTAAACATGCTGCACAGTCATTATTAGATAAAATCAAAACTTTTAAATTCATCTGTTCAATTTCAATTTGGTATGATATCTTAACAAAGATTAATATAGTTAGTAAAATGCTCCAAAATCAAAATTTAAATGAATGTCTTAAAGAAATAGAAAATCTTAATTATTTTACTAACAAACAGTCGGATAAAGGTTTCCAATTTTTTATAAATGAAGCTATAGCAGAAGCAGAAAAGAACGATGTAGAGCAAGTATTTCCTTTAATTAGACAAACGAAAATGAAGCGTCAATTTTCATGTGAAGGTACAGATAAATCTGTTTTAGATCCAAAACAGAAATTTAAAATCAAGTTTTATTTTCAAATTTTGGACACAAAAATTCAGTCCTTACAAAGACGTTTTGAGGGAATAGCGAAATGTAATGATTTATTTGGATTTGTATGCAATTTCCAAAATCTAGATTCTGAAGTAATTAAACGATCATGTATGGATTTAGATATTGCTTTGCAAATTCAAAATCAAGGTAATACATGTAAAGATATTGACGGATCTGATTTACATAATGAAATAATGTCATACAAAATTCTAAAGCCAAACTCTACTACAAATGCAGACTCGCCCATAAGCATTTTAAATTATATAACAAAAAATAATTTACAGTCTTTGTTTCCAAATTTATTTATAGCCCTAAGGATATTTTTGGCTTTACCCATTTCGGTGGCTTCAGGCGAAAGAAGTTTTTCGAAACTAAAACTTATAAAAAATTATTTAAGAACGTCTATGTTCCAAGAACGGCTATCAGATTTGGCAATTATTTCAATTGAAAATAAGATTTGTGAAGCCGTTGATCACAATGAAATGATCAACGAGTTTGCGTCTGTAAAAGCCAGACGTGTTATATTATAATTTTTATGTTGTTGTTTTTTCTATATTGTTTGGTACAAAGTTATTTAAATATAACATTTAATATTTTTTTTGAATCTAGTTTTTTATTGTTTATTTTGTTGTATTGCAAATTCCTCTTGTTTATTTTGTGTAAATAAATTATTGTACACATAATATGTTTTGTATTTTAAAATTATATGGGGCGCACAAAGAAACCTGCACGCAGGCGCTCGACCCCCCAGGAACGGCCGTGTTCAGAGCTGAATGTAAATAAAATGTGGTGAATGTACTTGTTAGCACATACTGATGAACTGCAGGTAACAAAAAGTTTCTTTCGAAAAGTTTTTGTACAAGTTTTAATATTAGCGTTTGAAGTCCTGCAGTAGATGAATGCAGTACATGTTTAAGTTTACAACACAAACTTACAATAGAAAAAAATGAAGACAAAAGAACTGAGCTTCAACTTAAGCTACAGTGTCACAAAAGGGAGGCTAAATTTTTTTTGATTACTTAGAAGAAAAACCTCAAGATTGTCATTTGTTATCATTCAACTGCCAGAAAAACCTGGTACAGTATTGCCAAAAGTTTCTGATCAGGCAGCCTATTATTCACGTCAATTTTACTGTTATAATGTATCTGTTGTAAAGGGTGTCTCTACAGATTCACTTATACCGGAAAATGTATCTATTTATTCGTGGAGTGAAGATGAAGCTAAAAAATCCTCAAATGAAGTGGCGTCTATAATTGATCATGAATTGGAAAGTGTTGATTTAACAAACTGCACATCCATTCGTTTAGTGGCTGATGGATGTGCAGGACAAAATAAAAATGTGAATATGTTATGCATGTGTATGTGTTGGATGATAAAAAAATCGCCCAAAGAGATTACAAGTCTAGAGATTGTTTATCCTGTTACTGGTCATTCTTTCCTCCCATCAGACAGAGTGTTTGGGTTAATTGAAAGATATATTAACAAAAAGAAGACAGTAATCCAAAAACAAGAATATCATGCAGTATTTAAAAAATATGGAAAACTTAAACTTATTGGTCAAGACTGGTTAGTTTATGATTGGAAAAAAGAGGCAGGTTTACACATGTGCTGCACAGCTCCACTTCAGAATTTCACAATGCAAGAAAATAATTGTTCGAAAAACCAAAATGGGGAACTTTACTGTCAGAGGTGAACTTTCATACAATGTGACTGCTGGGGCTGAAAGGATCATTTTTAAGTTAGTTCACCGACCACATGAAGTCAACCCAGATCTAATACCTATCAGAGTGAGAATTAAAAGAGAAGTAAGGCGCTATGATATCACTGGCTTATTATGTCGGCTTTTTTTAATACTTATTTTGACTTAGGTTTTCGGCATATTACAGAGGCGGCGGCTCATTTTATTTGGTTTTATGTTACATTTGCTGCATTTTGTAGAAGTAACAAGAAAACAAACAATAAACTTTCCTTTTACTGGTTTTAAAACCGGTGCAGGTAGGTAGGGACTTCTAGTACCAACAACCCGACATTTTATTTTTAGTATCTCTTTGGTTGCCATAGTGAACTAAGTGAGTAATCTTGTACTTGTATTCGCGGGAAGTTGTTCTTGTTTTCAAAATTGAATTGAAAACTAATTACATTAATTTTAGTCTTAGAGAAACAGTCAGTTTTGATGCTCCATTAGTTTATAAGTGCTTAGACTGTTTATGCGATAATTCTACTTGTAATATAAACTGTAAGGAGATTAAAGGTATTTATTGTAATATTTTTTAATCTTAGTATTTTTTGTTTGCTTTATTAGAGATACACAGTAATTATGTTTTTATTTGTTAATAGTAAGGTCTTACTCTGACCGCTAACATTTTTTCTTAGTTTAAGTGCGTGAGGGTGTCCTCTATACAGGCTTGCCTTAGAGGCCCTAAATTTTGTTCTCTTGTATAGTAATGAGCAGTATTGGTTAGTTAGTTAGTCAGATTTGTACATTTATTGTAATACTGGTCAGACCTGGTTAGTTGTATCTTTGTAATTTTTGTACTTTGCTGTACTTGAGAAGAAAATAAACATTTTCTGATTCTGATTCTGACTTGGGTGTTGTCATGCTGAGAGAGTCATTTTTTTTTTTTCTATTTAGAAATGAGTGACGGCACTAGAAAAAAATTATCAGGAGCCCAATATAAAAAATGCCGACTGGAAAAGGATGCAGAAAAGGAAAAACTAAGTGGAGCTTTAACAAAATTTTTAAAACATAATTGTTCTACTCCGAATGCATCCCCATCAAATGTCGAGCTTGTTGCAGAGCCATTGGTTATTGATGATCAGCAGCCATCCACTTCTGGTGCGCATATTTCACTTAATTCAGAAGTAAGCAACTCGGTAAGCAATGATGGAGAAGGTACTGCGCCTACTATCGATATTGATTTTCCCGATCCCGCTACATGGCCTAATCTATTAAGTCACCGTTTAATTGAATTAATTGTGACAAAAGGCGCTGTCCAGATTATAGAAAACTTTCCTGTTGATGAAACTGGTAGAAAATTTTCAGCCACGCAATATATGCGGAAGTTACCAAATGGCAAAAACGTTAATAGGGACTGGTTAGTATATTCTAAAAAAATAAATGCCGTATTCTGCATTTTTTGCAAAGTATTTAGTTCGCAGTCTCATAAATTAATTTCTGGTTACTCTAATTGGAGACACCTATCTGTTAATATTTCCCGTCATAAAAATAGTATGGAGCATAATTATGAAAAGCGCTCAAAAATGGTACGAATTGAAATTACGCTTGGTTAAAGAATGCACCATTGATAAAGAGCAACAGAAACATTTCGAAATTGAAAAAAAAACGATGGCGTGCAATTATTAAAAGAATAATTTGTATAGTGCAGTATTTAGCTGGTCAAAATTTAGCGTTTAGAGGAGCCAGCCAGAAACTTTACGAATCCAATAAAGGCATTTTTTTGAAATTAGTTGAAATGTTGGCTAAATTCGATCCAATTATAATGGAGCATGTAAATAATATTCAAAAGTCTAAAGAATTAAATCAAAATATGCCTCATTATTTAGGAAATCATTTTCAAAATGAATTAATTAGTTTATTGTCAAAAAATATTCAACGAGAAATTTTAACCTGTCTAAAAACAGCAAAATATTATTCAATAATTTTAGATGAAACTCCCGATGCTAGCCATGTTGAGCAGCTGACTTTTATAATACGATTCGTTCATTGTTTCTCAAATGCAGTTGAAATTAGAGAACATTTTTTAGGTTTTTTTCAAGTTTTGAATACTACAGGGGAAGGACTTTTTAAATTTTTAAAAGAAGAAATATTGCCAAAATTTGAAATAGATTTTCATGATATGAGAGGTCAGGGATATGACAAAGGTGCAAATATGTCTGGCAGGCATGTAGAGCTTCAAGCTCAAATTCAGAATGTTAACGCCAGAGCAATGTTTGTGCCTTGTTCAGCTCACATTAAATTTAACTGTTAATGATGCGGCTAAAATTTCATATGAGACTGTTGGTTTTTTTTTCAGTTATTCAAGAGTTGTTCAATTTCTTTTCTGCTTCGCCTTACAGGTGGGACATTTTAAAACAGAATCTGCCAAATTTAACTTTAAAATCAGTAAGCGAAATAAGATGGGAAAGCAAAATCAAAGCCATTCACCCTCTAAGATTTCAGTTATTGGAAATTTGTAAAAGTTTACATTATTTGACCGAAGATACTTCGAGAGATATGAATACTAAACATGCTGCACAGTCATTATTAGATAAAATCAAAACTTTTAAATTCATCTGTTCAATTTCAATTTGGTATGATATCTTAACAAAGATTAATATAGTTAGAAAAATGCTCCAAAATCAAAATTTAAATGAATGTCTTAAAGAAATAGAAAATCTTAATTATTTTACTAACAAACGGTCGGATAAAGATTTCCAATTTTTTATAAATGAAGCTATAGCAGAAGCAGAAAAGAACGATGTAGAGCAAGTATTTCCTTTAATTAGGCAAACGAAAATGAAGCGTCAATTTTCATGTGAAGGTACAGATAAATCTGTTTTAGATCCAAAACAGAAATTTAAAATCAAGTTTTATTTTCAAATTTTGGACACAAAAATTCAGTCCTTACAAAGACGTTTTGAGGGAATAGCGAAATGTAATGATTTATTTGGATTTGTATGCAATTTCCAAAATCTAGATTCTGAAGTAATTAAACGATCATGTATGGATTTAGATATTGCTTTGCAAATTCAAAATCAAGGTAATACATGTAAAGATATTGACGGATCTGATTTACATAATGAAATAATGTCATACAAAATTCTAAAGCCAAACTCTACTACAAATGCAGACTCGCCCATAAGCATTTTAAATTATATAACAAAAAATAATTTACAGTCTTTGTTTCCAAATTTATTTATAGCCCTAAGGATATTTTTGGCTTTACCCATTTCGGTGGCTTCAGGCGAAAGAAGTTTTTCGAAACTAAAACTTATAAAAAATTATTTAAGAACGTCTATGTTCCAAGAACGGCTATCAGATTTGGCAATTATTTCAATTGAAAATAAGATTTGTGAAGCCGTTGATCACAATGAAATGATCAACGAGTTTGCGTCTGTAAAAGCCAGACGTGTTATATTATAATTTTTATGTTGTTGTTTTTTCTATATTGTTTGGTACAAAGTTATTTAAATATAACATTTAATATTTTTTTAGAATCTAGTTTTTTATTGTTTATTTTGTTGTATTGCAAATTCCTCTTGTTTATTTTGTGTAAATAAATTATTGTACACATAATATGTTTTGTATTTTAAAATTATATGGGGCGCACAAAGAAACCTGCACGCAGGCGCTCGACCCCCCAGGAACGGCCGTGTTCAGAGCTGAATGTAAATAAAATGTGGTGAATGTACTTGTTAGCACATACTGATGAACTGCAGGTAACAAAAAGTTTCTTTCGAAAAGTTTTTGTACAAGTTTTAATATTAGCGTTTGAAGTCCTGCAGTAGATGAATGCAGTACATGTTTAAGTTTACAACACAAACTTACAATAGAAAAAAATGAAGACAAAAGAACTGAGCTTCAACTTAAGCTACAGTGTCACAAAAGGGAGGCTAAATTTTTTTTGATTACTTAGAAGAAAAACCTCAAGATTGTCATTTGTTATCATTCAACTGCCAGAAAAACCTGGTACAGTATTGCCAAAAGTTTCTGATCAGGCAGCCTATTATTCACGTCAATTTTACTGTTATAATGTATCTGTTGTAAAGGGTGTCTCTACAGATTCACTTATACCGGAAAATGTATCTATTTATTCGTGGAGTGAAGATGAAGCTAAAAAATCCTCAAATGAAGTGGCTTCTATAATTGATCATGAATTGGAAAGTGTTGATTTAACAAACTGCACATCCATTCGTTTAGTGGCTGATGGATGTGCAGGACAAAATAAAAATGTGAATATGTTATGCATGTGTATGTGTTGGATGATAAAAAAATCGCCCAAAGAGATTACAAGTCTAGAGATTGTTTATCCTGTTACTGGTCATTCTTTCCTCCCATCAGACAGAGTGTTTGGGTTAATTGAAAGATATATTAGCAAAAAGAAGACAGTAATCCAAAAACAAGAATATCATGCAGTATTTAAAAAATATGGAAAACTTAAACTTATTGGTCAAGACTGGTTAGTTTATGATTGGAAAAAAGAGGCAGGTTTACACATGTGCTGCACAGCTCCACTTCAGAATTTCACAATGCAAGAAAATAATTGTT
Organism: Magicicada septendecula; assembly: GCA_034769895.1. Lineage (NCBI taxonomy): Eukaryota > Metazoa > Arthropoda > Insecta > Hemiptera > Cicadidae > Magicicada > Magicicada septendecula. Next base: position 10,645 of record JAWRYS010000151.1, on the reverse strand, counting down.
CGATAAACCAAAATGGGGAACTTTACTGTCAGAGGTGAACTTTCATACAATGTGACTGCTGGGGCTGAAAGGATCATTTTTAAGTTAGTTCACCGACCACATGAAGTCAACCCAGATCTAATACCTATCGGAGTGAGAATTAAAAGAGAAGTAAGGCGCTATGATATCACTGGCTTATTATGTCGGCTTTTTTTAATACTTATTTTGACTTAGGTTTTCGGCATATTACAGAGGCGGCGGCTCATTTTATTTGGTTTTATGTTACATTTGCTGCATTTTGTAGAAGTAACAAGAAAACAAACAATAAACTTTCCTTTTACTGGTTTTACAACCGGTGCAGGTAGGTAGCGACTTCTAGTACCAACAACCCGACATTTTATTTTAGTATCTCTTTGGTTGCCATAGTGAACTAAGTGAGTAATCTTGTACTTGTATTCACGGGAAGTTGTTCTTGTTTTCAAAATTGAATTGAAAACTAATTACATTAATTTTAGTCTTAGAGAAACAGTCAGTTTTGATGCTCCATTAGTTTATAAGTGCTTAGACTGTTTATGCGATAATTCTACTTGTAATATAAACTGTAAGGAGATTAAAGGTATTTATTGTAATATTTTTTAATCTTAGTATTTTTTGTTTGCTTTATTAGAGATACACAGTAATTATGTTTTTATTTGTTAATAGTAAGGTCTTACTCTGACCGCTAACATTTTTTCTTAGTTTAAGTGCGTGAGGGTGTCCTCTATACAGGCTTGCCTTAGAGGCCCTAAATTTTGTTCTCTTGTATAGTAATGAGCAGTATTGGTTAGTTAGTTAGTCAGATTTGTACATTTATTGTAATACTGGTCAGACCTGGTTAGTTGTATCTTTGTAATTTTTGTACTTTGCTGTACTTGAGAAGAAAATAAACATTTTCTGATTCTGATTCTGACTTGGGTGTTGTCATGCTGAGAGAGTCATGTTTTTTTTTTCTATTTAGAAATGAGTGACGGCACTAGAAAAAAATTATCAGGAGCCCAATATAAAAAATGCCGACTGGAAAAGGACGCAGAGAAGGAAAAACTAAGTGGAGCTTTAACAAAATTTTTAAAACATAATTGTTCTACTCCGAATCCATCCCCATCAAATGTCGAGCTTGTTGCAGAGCCATTGGTTATTGATGATCAGCAGCCATCCACTTCTGGTGCGCATATTTCACTTAATTCAGAAGTAAGCAACTCGGTAAGCAATGATGGAGAAGGTACTGCGCCTACTATCGATATTGATTTTCCCGATCCCGCTACATGGCCTAATCTATTAAGTCACCGTTTAATTGAATTAATTGTGACAAAAGGCGCTGTCCAGATTATAGAAAACTTTCCTGTTGATGAAACTGGTAGAAAATTTTCAGCCACGCAATATATGCGGAAGTTACCAAATGGCGAAAACGTTAATAGGGACTGGTTAGTATATTCTAAAAAAATAAATGCCGTATTCTGCATTTTTTGCAAAGTATTTAGTTCGCAGTCTCATAAATTAATTTCTGGTTACTCTAATTGGAGACACCTATCTGTTAATATTTCCCGTCATAAAAATAGTATGGAGCATAATTATGAAAAGCGCTCAAAAATGGTACGAATTGAAATTACGCTTGGTTAAAGAATGCACCATTGATAAAGAGCAACAGAAACATTTCGAAATTGAAAAAAAAACGATGGCGTGCAATTATTAAAAGAATAATTTGTATAGTGCAGTATTTAGCTGGTCAAAATTTAGCGTTTAGAGGAGCCAGCCAGAAACTTTACGAATCCAATAAAGGCATTTTTTTGAAATTAGTTGAAATGTTGGCTAAATTCGATCCAATTATAATGGATCATGTAAATAATATTCAAAAGTCTAAAGAATTAAATCAAAATATGCCTCATTATTTAGGAAATCATTTTCAAAATGAATTAATTAGTTTATTGTCAAAAAATATTCAACGAGAAATTTTAACCTGTCTAAAAACAGCAAAATATTATTCAATAATTTTAGATGAAACTCCCGATGCTAGCCATGTTGAGCAGCTGACTTTTATAATACGATTCGTTCATTGTTTCTCAAATGCAGTTGAAATTAGAGAACATTTTTTAGGTTTTTTTCAAGTTTTGAATACTACAGGGGAAGGACTTTTTAAATTTTTAAAAGAAGAAATATTGCCAAAATTTGAAATAGATTTTCATGATATGAGAGGTCAGGGATATGACAAAGGTGCAAATATGTCTGGCAGGCATGTAGAGCTTCAAGCTCAAATTCAGAATGTTAACGCCAGAGCAATGTTTGTGCCTTGTTCAGCTCACACGTTAAATTTAACTGTTAATGATGCGGCTAAAATTTCATATGAGACTGTTGGTTTTTTTTTCAGTTATTCAAGAGTTGTTCAATTTCTTTTCTGCTTCGCCTTACAGGTGGGACATTTTAAAACAGAATCTGCCAAATTTAACTTTAAAATCAGTAAGCGAAATAAGATGGGAAAGCAAAATCAAAGCCATTCACCCTCTAAGATTTCAGTTATTGGAAATTTGTAAAAGTTTACATTATTTGACCGAAGATACTTCGAGAGATATGAATACTAAACATGCTGCACAGTCATTATTAGATAAAATCAAAACTTTTAAATTCATCTGTTCAATTTCAATTTGGTATGATATCTTAACAAAGATTAATATAGTTAGTAAAATGCTCCAAAATCAAAATTTAAATGAATGTCTTAAAGAAATAGAAAATCTTAATTATTTTACTAACAAACGGTCGGATAAAGATTTACAATTTTTTATAAATGAAGCTATAGCAGAAGCAGAAAAGAACGATGTAGAGCAAGTATTTCCTTTAATTAGACAAACGAAAATGAAGCGTCAATTTTCATGTGAAGGTACAGATAAATCTGTTTTAGATCCAAAACAGAAATTTAAAATCAAGTTTTATTTTCAAATTTTGGACACAAAAATTCAGTCCTTACAAAGACGTTTTGAGGGAATAGCGAAATGTAATGATTTATTTGGATTTGTATGCAATTTCCAAAATCTAGATTCTGAAGTAATTAAACGATCATGTATGGATTTAGATATTGCTTTGCAAATTCAAAATCAAGGTAATACATGTAAAGATATTGACGGATCTGATTTACATAATGAAATAATGTCATACAAAATTCTAAAGCCAAACTCTACTACAAATGCAGACTCGCCCATAAGCATTTTAAATTATATAACAAAAAATAATTTACAGTCTTTGTTTCCAAATTTATTTATAGCCCTAAGGATATTTTTGGCTTTACCCATTTCGGTGGCTTCAGGCGAAAGAAGTTTTTCGAAACTAAAACTTATAAAAAATTATTTAAGAACGTCTATGTTCCAAGAACGGCTATCAGATTTGGCAATTATTTCAATTGAAAATAAGATTTGTGAAGCCGTTGATCACAATGAAATGATCAACGAGTTTGCGTCTGTAAAAGCCAGACGTGTTATATTATAATTTTTATGTTGTTGTTTTTTCTATATTGTTTGGTACAAAGTTATTTAAATATAACATTTAATATTTTTTTAGAATCTAGTTTTTTATTGTTTATTTTGTTGTATTGCAAATTCCTCTTGTTTATTTTGTGTAAATAAATTATTGTACACATAATATGTTTTGTATTTTAAAATTATATGGGGCGCACAAAGAAACCTGCACGCAGGCGCTCGACCCCCCAGGAACGGCCGTGTTCAGAGCTGAATGTAAATAAAATGTGGTGAATGTACTTGTTAGCACATACTGATGAACTGCAGGTAACAAAAAGTTTCTTTCGAAAAGTTTTTGTACAAGTTTTAATATTAGCGTTTGAAGTCCTGCAGTAGATGAATGGAGTACATGTTTAAGTTTACAACACAAACTTACAATAGAAAAAAATGAAGACAAAAGAACTGAGCTTCAACTTAAGCTACAGTGTCACAAAAGGGAGGCTAAATTTTTTTTGATTACTTAGAAGAAAAACCTCAAGATTGTCATTTGTTATCATTCAACTGCCAGACAAACCTGGTACAGTATTGCCAAAAGTTTCTGATCAGGCAGCCTATTATTCACGTCAATTTTACTGTTATAATGTATCTGTTGTAAAGGGTGTCTCTACAGATTCACTTATACCGGAAAATGTATCTATTTATTCGTGGAGTGAAGATGAAGCTAAAAAATCCTCAAATGAAGTGGCGTCTATAATTGATCATGAATTGGAAAGTGTTGATTTAACAAGCTGCACATCCATTCGTTTAGTGGCTGATGGATGTGCAGGACAAAATAAAAATGTGAATATGTTATGCATGTGTATGTGTTGGATGATAAAAAAATCGCCCAAAGAGATTACAAGTCTAGAGATTGTTTATCCTGTTACTGGTCATTCTTTCCTCCCATCAGACAGAGTGTTTGGGTTAATTGAAAGATATATTAACAAAAAGAAGACAGTAATCCAAAAACAAGAATATCATGCAGTATTTAAAAAATATGGAAAACTTAAACTTACTGGTCAAGACTGGTTAGTTTATGATTGGAAAAAAGAGGCAGGTTTACACATGTGCTGCACAGCTCCACTTCAGAATTTCACAATGCAAGAAAATAATTGTTCGAAAAACCAAAATGGGGAACTTTACTGTCAGAGGTGAACTTTCATACAATGTGACTGCTGGGGCTGAAAGGATCATTTTTAAGTTAGTTCACCGACCACATGAAGTCAACCCAGATCTAATACCTATCAGAGTGAGAATTAAAAAGAAGTAAGGCGCTATGATATCACTGGCTTATTATGTCGGCTTTTTTTAATACTTATTTTGACTTAGGTTTTCGGCATATTACAGAGGCGGCGGCTCATTTTATTTGGTTTTATGTTACATTTGCTGCATTTTGTAGAAGTAACAAGAAAACAAACAATAAACTTTCCTTTTACTGGTTTTACAACCGGTGCAGGTAGGTAGCGACTTCTAGTACCAACAACCCGACATTTTATTTTTAGTATCTCTTTGGTTGCCATAGTGAACTAAGTGAGTAATCTTGTACTTGTATTCGCGGGAAGTTGTTCTTGTTTTCAAAATTGAATTGAAAACTAATTACATTAATTTTAGTCTTAGAGAAACAGTCAGTTTTGATGCTCCATTAGTTTATAAGTGCTTAGACTGTTTATGCGATAATTCTACTTGTAATATAAACTGTAAGGAGATTAAAGGTATTTATTGTAATATTTTTTAATCTTAGTATTTTTTGTTTGCTTTATTAGAGATACACAGTAATTATGTTTTTATTTGTTAATAGTAAGGTCTTACTCTGACCGCTAACATTTTTTCTTAGTTTAAGTGCGTGAGGGTGTCCTCTATACAGGCTTGCCTTAGAGGCCCTAAATTTTGTTCTCTTGTATAGTAATGAGCAGTATTGGTTAGTTAGTTAGTCAGATTTGTACATTTATTGTAATACTGGTCAGACCTGGTTAGTTGTATCTTTGTAATTTTTGTACTTTGCTGTACTTGAGAAGAAAATAAACATTTTCTGATTCTGATTCTGACTTGGGTGTTGTCATGCTGAGAGAGTCATGTTTTTTTTTCTATTTAGAAATGAGTGACGGCACTAGAAAAAAATTATCAGGAGCCCAATATAAAAAATGCCGACTGGAAAAGGACGCAGAAAAGGAAAAACTAAGTGGAGCTTTAACAAAATTTTTAAAACATAATTGTTCTACTCCGAATGCATCCCCATCAAATGTCGAGCTTGTTGCAGAGCCATTGGTTATTGATGATCAGCAGCCATCCACTTCTGGTGCGCATATTTCACTTAATTCAGAAGTAAGCAACTCGGTAAGCAATGATGGAGAAGGTACTGCGCCTACTATCGATATTGATTTTCCCGATCCCGCTACATGGCCTAATCTATTAAGTCACCGTTTAATTGAATTAATTGTGACAAAAGGCGCTGTCCAGATTATAGAAAACTTTCCTGTTGATGAAACTGGTAGAAAATTTTCAGCCACGCAATATATGCGGAAGTTACCAAATGGCGAAAACGTTAATAGGGACTGGTTAGTATATTCTAAAAAAATAAATGCCGTATTCTGCATTTTTTGCAAAGTATTTAGTTCGCAGTCTCATAAATTAATTTCTGGTTACTCTAATTGGAGACACCTATCTGTTAATATTTCCCGTCATAAAAATAGTATGGAGCATAATTATGAAAAGCGCTCAAAAATGGTACGAATTGAAATTACGCTTGGTTAAAGAATGCACCATTGATAAAGAGCAACAGAAACATTTCGAAATTGAAAAAAAAACGATGGCGTGCAATTATTAAAAGAATAATTTGTATAGTGCAGTATTTAGCTGGTCAAAATTTAGCGTTTAGAGGAGCCAGCCAGAAACTTTACGAATCCAATAAAGGCATTTTTTTGAAATTAGTTGAAATGTTGGCTAAATTCGATCCAATTATAATGGAGCATGTAAATAATATTCAAAAGTCTAAAGAATTAAATCAAAATATGCCTCATTATTTAGGAAATCATTTTCAAAATGAATTAATTAGTTTATTGTCAAAAAATATTCAACGAGAAATTTTAACCTGTCTAAAAACAGCAAAATATTATTCAATAATTTTAGATGAAACTCCCGATGCTAGCCATGTTGAGCAGCTGACTTTTATAATACGATTCGTTCATTGTTTCTCAAATGCAGTTGAAATTAGAGAACATTTTTTAGGTTTTTTTCAAGTTTTGAATACTACAGGGGAAGGACTTTTTAAATTTTTAAAAGAAGAAATATTGCCAAAATTTGAAATAGATTTTCATGATATGAGAGGTCAGGGATATGACAAAGGTGCAAATATGTCTGGCAGGCATGTAGAGCTTCAAGCTCAAATTCAGAATGTTAACGCCAGAGCAATGTTTGTGCCTTGTTCAGCTCACACGTTAAATTTAACTGTTAATGATGCGGCTAAAATTTCATATGAGACTGTTGGTTTTTTTTTCAGTTATTCAAGAGTTGTTCAATTTCTTTTCTGCTTCGCCTTACAGGTGGGACATTTTAAAACAGAATCTGCCAAATTTAACTTTAAAATCAGTAAGCGAAATAAGATGGGAAAGCAAAATCAAAGCCATTCACCCTCTAAGATTTCAGTTATTGGAAATTTGTAAAAGTTTACATTATTTGACCGAAGATACTTCGAGAGATATGAATACTAAACATGCTGCACAGTCATTATTAGATAAAATCAAAACTTTTAAATTCATCTGTTCAATTTCAATTTGGTATGATATCTTAACAAAGATTAATATAGTTAGAAAAATGCTCCAAAATCAAAATTTAAATGAATGTCTTAAAGAAATAGAAAATCTTAATTATTTTACTAACAAACGGTCGGATAAAGATTTCCAATTTTTTATAAATGAAGCTATAGCAGAAGCAGAAAAGAACGATGTAGAGCAAGTATTTCCTTTAATTAGGCAAACGAAAATGAAGCGTCAATTTTCATGTGAAGGTACAGATAAATCTGTTTTAGATCCAAAACAGAAATTTAAAATCAAGTTTTATTTTCAAATTTTGGACACAAAAATTCAGTCCTTACAAAGACGTTTTGAGGGAATAGCGAAATGTAATGATTTATTTGGATTTGTATGCAATTTCCAAAATCTAGATTCTGAAGTAATTAAACGATCATGTATGGATTTAGATATTGCTTTGCAAATTCAAAATCAAGGTAATACATGTAAAGATATTGACGGATCTGATTTACATAATGAAATAATGTCATACAAAATTCTAAAGCCAAACTCTACTACAAATGCAGACTCGCCCATAAGCATTTTAAATTATATAACAAAAAATAATTTACAGTCTTTGTTTCCAAATTTATTTATAGCCCTAAGGATATTTTTGGCTTTACCCATTTCGGTGGCTTCAGGCGAAAGAAGTTTTTCGAAACTAAAACTTATAAAAAATTATTTAAGAACGTCTATGTTCCAAGAACGGCTATCAGATTTGGCAATTATTTCAATTGAAAATAAGATTTGTGAAGCCGTTGATCACAATGAAATGATCAACGAGTTTGCGTCTGTAAAAGCCAGACGTGTTATATTATAATTTTTATGTTGTTGTTTTTTCTATATTGTTTGGTACAAAGTTATTTAAATATAACATTTAATATTTTTTTAGAATCTAGTTTTTTATTGTTTATTTTGTTGTATTGCAAATTCCTCTTGTTTATTTTGTGTAAATAAATTATTGTACACATAATATGTTTTGTATTTTAAAATTATATGGGGCGCACAAAGAAACCTGCACGCAGGCGCTCGACCCCCCAGGAACGGCCGTGTTCAGAGCTGAATGTAAATAAAATGTGGTGAATGTACTTGTTAGCACATACTGATGAACTGCAGGTAACAAAAAGTTTCTTTCGAAAAGTTTTTGTACAAGTTTTAATATTAGCGTTTGAAGTCCTGCAGTAGATGAATGCAGTACATGTTTAAGTTTACAACACAAACTTACAATAGAAAAAAATGAAGACAAAAGAACTGAGCTTCAACTTAAGCTACAGTGTCACAAAAGGGAGGCTAAATTTTTTTTGATTACTTAGAAGAAAAACCTCAAGATTGTCATTTGTTATCATTCAACTGCCAGAAAAACCTGGTACAGTATTGCCAAAAGTTTCTGATCAGGCAGCCTATTATTCACGTCAATTTTACTGTTATAATGTATCTGTTGTAAAGGGTGTCTCTACAGATTCACTTATACCGGAAAATGTATCTATTTATTCGTGGAGTGAAGATGAAGCTAAAAAATCCTCAAATGAAGTGGCTTCTATAATTGATCATGAATTGGAAAGTGTTGATTTAACAAACTGCACATCCATTCGTTTAGTGGCTGATGGATGTGCAGGACAAAATAAAAATGTGAATATGTTATGCATGTGTATGTGTTGGATGATAAAAAAATCGCCCAAAGAGATTACAAGTCTAGAGATTGTTTATCCTGTTACTGGTCATTCTTTCCTCCCATCAGACAGAGTGTTTGGGTTAATTGAAAGATATATTAGCAAAAAGAAGACAGTAATCCAAAAACAAGAATATCATGCAGTATTTAAAAAATATGGAAAACTTAAACTTATTGGTCAAGACTGGTTAGTTTATGATTGGAAAAAAGAGGCAGGTTTACACATGTGCTGCACAGCTCCACTTCAGAATTTCACAATGCAAGAAAATAATTGTTCGATAAACCAAAATGGGGAACTTTACTGTCAGAGGTGAACTTTCATACAATGTGACTGCTGGGGCTGAAAGGATCATTTTTAAGTTAGTTCACCGACCACATGAAGTCAACCCAGATCTAATACCTATCGGAGTGAGAATTAAAAGAGAAGTAAGGCGCTATGATATCACTGGCTTATTATGTCGGCTTTTTTTAATACTTATTTTGACTTAGGTTTTCGGCATATTACAGAGGCGGCGGCTCATTTTATTTGGTTTTATGTTACATTTGCTGCATTTTGTAGAAGTAACAAGAAAACAAACAATAAACTTTCCTTTTACTGGTTTTACAACCGGTGCAGGTAGGTAGCGACTTCTAGTACCAACAACCCGACATTTTATTTTAGTATCTCTTTGGTTGCCATAGTGAACTAAGTGAGTAATCTTGTACTTGTATTCGCGGGAAGTTGTTCTTGTTTTCAAAATTGAATTGAAAACTAATTACATTAATTTTAGTCTTAGAGAAACAGTCAGTTTTGATGCTCCATTAGTTTATAAGTGCTTAGACTGTTTATGCGATAATTCTACTTGTAATATAAACTGTAAGGAGATTAAAGGTATTTATTGTAATATTTTTTAATCTTAGTATTTTTTGTTTGCTTTATTAGAGATACACAGTAATTATGTTTTTATTTGTTAATAGTTAGGTCTTACTCTGACCGCTAACATTTTTTCTTAGTTTAAGTGCGTGAGGGTGTCCTCTATACAGGCTTGCCTTAGAGGCCCTAAATTTTGTTCTCTTGTATAGTAATGAGCAGTATTGGTTAGTTAGTTAGTCAGATTTGTACATTTATTGTAATACTGGTCAGACCTGGTTAGTTGTATCTTTGTAATTTTTGTACTTTGCTGTACTTGAGAAGAAAATAAACATTTTCTGATTCTGATTCTGACTTGGGTGTTGTCATGCTGAGAGAGTCATGTTTTTTTTTTCTATTTAGAAATGAGTGACGGCACTAGAAAAAAATTATCAGGAGCCCAATATAAAAAATGCCGACTGGAAAAGGACGCAGAGAAGGAAAAACTAAGTGGAGCTTTAACAAAATTTTTAAAACATAATTGTTCTACTCCGAATCCATCCCCATCAAATGTCGAGCTTGTTGCAGAGCCATTGGTTATTGATGATCAGCAGCCATCCACTTCTGGTGCGCATATTTCACTTAATTCAGAAGTAAGCAACTCGGTAAGCAATGATGGAGAAGGTACTGCGCCTACTATCGATATTGATTTTCCCGATCCCGCTACATGGCCTAATCTATTAAGTCACCGTTTAATTGAATTAATTGTGACAAAAGGCGCTGTCCAGATTATAGAAAACTTTCCTGTTGATGAAACTGGTAGAAAATTTTCAGCCACGCAATATATGCGGAAGTTACCAAATGG
>JAWRYS010001624.1:0-147593 GCA_034769895.1 Magicicada septendecula | reverse complement strand
CCTATTGTATAATGTATAAAAATGTAACGTATATTCTATATATTCCATTTGTTGTTCTGTGTAATTGTAAATTACTATTCTGCTTAATTATTATTGTTATTATCACCTACTATGATGATAATAATTCACAAATTAACAATTCAACAAACTGCCATGATGATACCTTTTAGTTCCATAGAGAAGCGCTCAACAGAACTCGAAACAGACCGTAATACTATTCATCGAATTGCGTTTATTACTTGTCCTCCCTATATTTCTTTTCCTTTATTAAGAACACTTAAATTATGTTAAAAACCAAATACTGTAATCTGGTTTCGAGAGGAGACTCTATACAGAAACCTGGTGTGAACTCTATCCATTTAACTAATAAGTGAATGATGATGGCTAGAGTTGCAATACGTAAAACCTGACGATAGAGATTTGAACAGAGGCTTAGAGATGCGCAGTGTACAAACGCCTCGTTGCGAGGCTAAAAAATGTTAATTTACTTCGCACATGCGCACAACAGTCTTCTACAGTGTTTCGTAGTGTGAACATCGGCTGCAGTAAGACTGGCGAGAACAATTGAAGATGTGTCTCACAGAGAGGGAGATAATATGAAAGTGAGATACTGAACTGTTAAAGCGTCGCCTCACCTTTCTTCTCTCTAGACAACTAAGCTATACTTGTAAGTGGGGGCAGTTCATGCATTGGGTCGGTGCTGTTTTACTGTTCAGGAACGACTGTCTGGCCTATACACATACAGTGATTCCATGGAAGGTATTCTTAGGTATAGGTATTCTTACCTAACAGCTAAGAATACCTGTACCTCTTCTCTAATATTCTCATTGCGCAAACGATCCTGTCTCGTACAACCCTTTGTTCCGAAGTTTGAATCTGGTTTTTAATCTTCTTTGTAGGAACCCATGTTTCACATCCATACAGTAAAACAGGCACTGCCATTGTTTTATAAAATTTAAGCGTTTTGTCTCTTTCCTTGTCTTTGTCCTCAACGTTTTATGTACGACGCCACACGTCATCTGAAAACTCGATATTTTTACAGCGATATCTCGCTCTGTGTCATTGCCAATGTTTGTAGTGCAACCCAGGTAATTTGAAGTCACAGACTTGTCCCTCAAGAAGTGGATGCTATTCTCCTCCTTCTCCTCCTGCATTAATATTAGACAGTTTCCATATCTCCTCAGGTATGACATTTTGCATGTAGTGTCTAGAGATGTTCGCCTACACGATCTACCAGTCGTGAAAGTACAAACACGTACTGCACGCGCGTCCAAAACCTATTATAGTAAAAGCGGAACAGCAGCCGTTTTCCTGGGAGAATATTCGTTAGCGTAAACATATTACACTTGTTTGTTCGTTAGCGTTTATTAAGTTTAGTGTATTGAGGGACAATCCATCTTGTCTGACTGCAAGGATATTATTAATATTGCAATGCATTGATAACTGCATTAAATATTAATGCATAATGTTAAATATTAAATATTTAATGTTAATAATTAAATATTATTAAATGCATTTGGTAATACGGTATTCGCGTGATACATTATCGCTGTTAATATTGAATGGCGGCTGACAATATCGGCAGTATACTGTATTACTTTGTTGTTGTACTTATTATATAATAACAAAGGAACGTTTTAATTTCAACAATTCGACTAGCCAGGTTTGGTTTGTACATTCTGTTAGCATTTTAAAAAGGGGAATAACACCATAAAAAAATTGTTTAACTAAACTGATATTATGGCGTTCGAAGGGGAGGATTGTACGTTGCACGTTGGGACGGCTGAACCGAATGTCTCCGGATAGGCATGTTGTTTGTCTGGGACGGATGAACCGAAGCTCTCGGGATAGGCATGGTGTTTGTCAACCTCCGCCAGGAGGTGGTACCTTACGAAAAAGGCTAAACGCAGCTACGGATTTCTTGTGTAATAATTGTGTACCGTTATCTACGAAACGTTGCTCTTCTAAATTTATTCAGTAATGGCAAACATATATTTTTCGAATGCTAATATAGTACAACTGACGTAATATTAATGTTCAAGGTTTGATCAAAAAGTTATTGGAATTTGTGTTATTGAAACATTTAGCATTAATAAATTACCGTATTTCAAATCCGTCCTGTGACTTCGTTGCGTTGTTTTTGTTGTTACGCGTTTCGGGAACTATGTCCCATCATCAGACGTATCACTCGGGAAGAGATCGTCAAATATTAAAATTCATAAAAGTACATTATTTAAACACACGTGTTCGACTCGGTGCGCACCGTGCAACGTTCGGTCGGATACTGAATTCTTGGACTTCGAGTTATTGCCAGGTTGTTTGTCTCAAGCAAATGCAACGCGGTGTCGTACAGTTATTAGTTTGAAAGTACAGTAGTAGTAATACTGATTTTATTTAATGTGGATGTTAAAATTCTGGGCATTATATTGGTGTAAGTGGTTGAAATGAATGTGGTCTTAGAATTTTTAGCTGGTTCAGGTTCGGACTTTTTAAATAATTATTATAATTACCTTTTTATCCACTCTAGTGACACAAAGTTTCGTCTAGTTATGACGTGTTTCGGGGACTAAGTCCCATCCTCAGATAACACTGATTTTAATATAAAAAACTAATACAATATACAATCGTAACCATGATTTTGGTTATGTCAATAAAATAAAATAAAATAACACTTCAAATCGCATGTGAATTGTTATACGAAGCACGGCTGGAGCTCCCGCATGCGTTCACCCTCAACCGCGATCGTCACGCGACTGGTCAAAGATTAAATCCAAACCGATGGCAGTGTCGAACAAGTAGTTCGATGCAAAATTTATCTGATTATTTAATAAACTGTTTTTGGTGGTTTTTATTTTTTATAGCTTTATAAATTTCAAATGCCTCCAGACTATCCATCCGTTTTACCTTTTTTACAAAAATGTAACGCTGTTAAATTTTCTTCGGAGTGTAAAAAGCTATAAAGATTTTATCAAAAAAGTAAACCACGTTACAGTTCAACCAAACCACAAGTTAGTATCATTCGACATAGTAGATTTATATACTAATGTGCCTATTGATGAAACATTAACTTTACTCAGACATAATTTAATGAATAAAGGTTCTTTAGAAATACAGAAAGTTGACCAACTGATGATGATACTAAAAATCATTCTTAATCAAAACTATTTTTCATTTGAAGATACATATTATAAACAGAATGAAGGCCTTGCCATGGGATCTCCACTTTCTGGCATCCTGGCAGACCTATATTTAAACCATTTAGAAAATACAAAAATTTTAAAAGATAATTATTTCGCCAATAAAATCATCCATTATTCCAGATATGTAGATGATACATTTATTATTTTTAACGGGAATGCCAGACAAATAGAATTATTTAAAAATTACTTAAACAAAATTCATAATAAATTAAAATTTACTATGGAGATCGAAAACAACAAAAGTATCAATTTTCTAGACTTAGGTCTAACTGTATCGCATAACGGGAATAATTTAAAATACAAAATCTTTAGAAAACACACTAATACTGACACAGTAATACACTACGATTCACATCATCCCGTTACACAAAAAATGGCAGTATTTAACAGTCTTGTCAACAGACTTTTAAATGTTCCCCTCGAAAAGGACTACTTGAATTAGGTTAGCACTATCAAACAAATAGCTATAAACAACGGGTATAAATCTACAATAGTAGACAAAATAATTAATAAACATAGAAAACTTTTAGAAAATAAAAATTCAAAGCGTATAAAAACAAGTAATAAAAATTGTAAATATCTTTCTGCTAATTTCACAGGTATTATGCCAAATATTTTAAGACCCGTTCTCAAAGATAATAACTATATCTTATCATTTAAAACAAATAATAACTTAGGAAATTGTTTCAAAAACAAAAACAAAGTACCTTTAAAAAAGAAATTTGGTGTATATAAAATAAAATGTGATGATTGTGAAGCGTTCTACATCGGTCAGTCAGGCAGATGTTTTTATACAAGATTTTTAGAACATATTCCCAAGCCAAGTAATACTAAATCCAATTTTGCACAACATTTAATATCAAGCGGACATAAATATACGAGCTTTGAAGAAAATTTTAACAGCGTTACATTTTTGTAAAAAAGGTAAACGGATGGATAGTCTGGAGGAATTTGAAATTTATAAAGCTATAAAAAATAGTACCACCAAAAACAGTTTATTAAATGATAAGATAAATTTTGCATCGAACTACTTGTTCGACACTGCCATCGGGTTGGATTTAATCTTTGACCAGTCGCGTGACGATCGCGGTTGAGGGTGAACGCATGCGGGAGCTCCAGCCGTGCTTCGTATAACAATTCACATGCGATTTGAAGTTTATTTTATTTTATTTTATTGACATAACCAACATCATGGTTACGATTGTATATTGTATTAGTTTTTTATATTAAAATCAGTGTTATCTGAGGATGGGACTTAGTCCCGAAACGCGTCATAACTAGACGAAATTTTGTGTCACTAGAGTGGATAAAAAGGTAATTATATAATTATTTAAAATAAGTGACATGGTACGCTAAGAAAGTATATGATTTGGACTTTTTATATTTGTGCTTTCTGAGGATGTTATCAATCATTGAACTGTTGTAACCATTGGCTACTGCTATATGTTTTATTGTATTGAGCTCATCGTTGAAATCTTCAATGTCAAGGGGTATCGTTAATAATTTGTGTATGAAGCTATTGTATGCTGCTATTTTTTGTGAAAAGGGATGATGCGAGTCGGCGTGTATGGTGTAATAATATAAATAAAAAGATGATGTTGTGTGTTATTGATATTGTGGAGTATACGACTCCGATGTAATCAAGCCCCTCTGTTTGGACTAGCCAATTTGTAATAAAATAAATAAGATTGATGTGTGAATCTGTAAGTTGTAAGGTGTTTAATTGGTGTGTAATTGGTGTGGCTCTCGACGTCTTACTGGCCTGAAACACTTCCTTAAGTTTCCCAGCTGGTCGAGTCCCAATGGTAGCAAGACCGGTCGAGTAGCGTAAAGTTGATGAAGAAATATATATGCTTGGCTTCGCCGAACGTTTCAAAACAAAATTTATTGTTTTGAAGGAAATTTAAAAAAAAATTGTTTATAAAAAAAAATTATTTTAATTTTATTAATTAATTAATTAGGATCAATTAATTAATATAGGGCTGTGAAGTTTTAAACAGTGTAATGCTCTTCTGAAAATTTTTATTAAAGTTTTAGTATAATTTAAATTATCTATCACCACTCATAAGACTGTCTGTAAACCAATCGATATCTGTTTACCTTTCTATTTTTTAGGTTATCTTCACTTACGGGTGGTAAAGTCCTTGTAGATTATCAATTAGAATTATATTATTGGTAATTAGTATTATTGAAGAAATAAAGAACTATTAAGTATTGAAAAGTATTAATATTTTATTAAGTAATAGCAATATTGACTCTTATCGATTAGTATCGATTCTCAGGATATCGAAAAAAGTTACAAGTATATGATATAAAAATTATATAGGGTTCTTTAAACAGCCAGTTATTACCAAAGTCAGAGAAATCGGGCTAATATTTAAAAAGTATAACGTTACAATCAAATTAATAGTTATTAATAAACACAGACATTGAATAATAATTTGTAAATATAATAATTGTTTTCACCAAACAGCTGTGATGAACCACGAAGAGGCACTGGAATTGTCAAAGAAAGATGGCTGCCGTCAAGTCGATGAAAATGTTGCTCGTTGCTGCTGCATTCCAAATAATGTATTTTGACGCAATATTTCTGTTCTCGTGTCCGCAAATCTCTTGTTATATGTTGTGTAGTGACTGGTGTAGTGATTCTGGGTTGTATTTAGTGTATCTGTATAATTATTAGTTCAAACACTTTCTCCGATTCCGTCACTAATTTGGTTTAATGTATTATACAGTTTTCTAGTGTTTTATGGTGTTTTTCGGAGTAGATTTATATTGTTCTGTGTTATGGAGTGTTACTTGATCGTTTCTGTTATAATATGATAGTTTCAGAAGTATTTTACAAGTCACTCGCGATTTCACAATAACTCACTATACACTCGCTTTGTATGACGATTATAGGTTAGGTCATTCACGTTTTCAAAGGTATGTCATGTTAACCGTTCAACTACCAATAATTAACTAACTGTTTCCTTCAGTTTCAATTAAACTCTTAGCCCATATAATATTATCCTTAACATTGTTCAAATATATTTTCACATCCTGTGTACATTTTACTATTTCACTATATGAATGCCTAAACTTTGGTTATTTGTCAATTTTATTCACTAGATTTGATTTAAATTAATCTTTCAGTTCATTCTGGTTATTTTCAGATTAAATAATGCCATTTTATAGTGTTTTCTGTCAAAAAAAAATAGTAATTTCACTTTCAGTTTGGTATACTGTGAAGAGTCAAAACATCAAAATTTACTTCCTGTCATTATATAAATTCAGCCATTTTATCAGTTATATTTAATATTAATAATCCTATATTGTATTAAAAGGTTCCTATTCCCTTATTTTCTGGTAATTAATTGAATTAGTTGTATTCTGAAACATTATTCTGAAATATATGACTCCCATGTCTAAATTTCTGAGTTTAGTCATTTTATTTTTATTTATAATTCTGAATATAATTTATTAAAATCTCTCTAAATGGTATGTGCAATTATATGGCATGATCTCAAGTTTATTTTGTCTAAACCCCTTTTGTTTATTTGCTTTTAAATGAGTAATTTCTCTGTTTTGATGAAGTTTGGTTTCCATTCTTTTGGCCTATGATTTTTTTTAACAATTTTTCTTACAAAATAATTTACAAACAATATATGATGTGTGATACCCTCTCTGACTTTTTACAAATAGTATTATAAATTAAACATGTTTTCAAATTACACAAAAACAATTAGTATTGGTTACAATACAAACAATAGTTAACACAAAATAAAGAACATTTTTTTTAAATAAATGGTTGTCTTCAAATCAGACATTTTGCAACAAAATTCCCATTTCCAACATGTAAATATGGTTTACAACAAAAGTTTTGTACTAACTAACATCTTAATTACTCTCTACTATTTACAAGTGGTAACTATTTTTATAGTTCTGATGTTAGTTGTTTCAGACCCAAACAAATGGCCTTATATCTAATACATTTTTAAACATTCTTGTACTATATACATTAAAACCTTATATCTATATTCTTATTTCTAACTATTATTATAAGTAGGATTCTACAGTTTTTATACAGTCTTTTATACCTTGTCTTTGGGGAATTGTACCCTGTCATTAACAAATAAATAGTATGAACCGTTCAAAAAGCACTATGAAATCTGTTTTTCTTTTTTCATGTAAAACAAAAATGTTATTTTAAACAGATTCATGTCTTATGAACAACATATTGTCACCGTACATATTTTAAGTCATTGAAAAATGCATATTTCATTGCATCCAATGTTTGTGATTGCCAAGAATGAAACACAAGGTTCATTTTTTATAATACCCAAAACTATCACTGGTTCACTTTGCACTTATATATTATGTTAATGCTAAATGGTCGTATAGTCTTATTAACATAATAAATTGGTTAGCGTTTTTTCAATGGAGATTTGTTCCATGGGTACTATATTATTGTTTCATCTTAGTTCACAGGAAACTTTTACTTTGTTCACTTCTCTCTCTTAAATTTATATACATGTGGTTTTTATTTCGTTATACTTTTGTTTTTAGATATATATTTTGGGGATATAGGGATTTGGGTGTCTTTTATAAGAGCATGACGTCTTCTTCAGGATGCTGCCCTCTTCTTCTTTCTTCAGTCTTCTTTTCTCCTGCCTTCTGGGACTGGTATCTTCTCCATCTGTTCTTGATGCCATCAGGTTTCTTGGGATCTTCTCCATCTTCTTCTTTAATTCAGAAATACACAACCTGTATTGGTTGATCTTGGCTTATTTTAGGGTTTCTCTTTTATTTATTCTCCCTCGTTGTGGGTTTGGTCATATTGTGTACTGCTTTGTTATTTACTATTTTACCTTCCTGGGTTATACCTTGAAAACCTTTGGTTATGAGACTGGTTTTGGATGACTCATCACTAGTAACTCCTTTTATTTTAACTTGTATTTTCTTTATAATAATGATTTCTTTCCACAGTTGCTATGAATTAATCTATTTATATTAAACTTAATGCTTTCTTCCAAATTTAAATATTATAACTTCATTATTCTAATGATCAATTGCCATTCAATATTATGCTTATATCTGTCACGCTACAGATTGCTCTCCTCCAGAAGTAATTATTTCAGACATGTTTATGGATGAAATAATTTCTTATGATAATTTCATCATTTCTTATAATTCATTTTCTTCTCCATTTTTATATCGACTTTTTTATATTAGAGTTTTATTAATTTTATATATATAATTATTTGTTTTACTACTGATCCTTTTCGGATAGTTAGTGTCTTCTGAGATATATTATAATTGTAATACATTTTCTTTCTATATCAACTTCGTGTTGTATCCTTGGGATATTAATTCCCTAACATTCCCTATCACGTGGGCTGGGGCAGATCAGAGGGGCACTGTACGCTACTTCTCTGCTGGCCATACACCACTTCTATAAATTGAGTACAGGGGCATTTCCATCCCTGCTCAAAAAACATAATGCTGCTGGAATTATCTTCAGTCAGTCATCGAATAAATAAATAAAAAGTAGTCTCATTTTCGACTAATAAAAATATCTTTGGATTCTCCACTTCGTAGTCTCTCAGATTATCTCACATTTTCTATCTTAATAAATCTTCATAATCATTATTATACTCATTACATATATATTTTTTCAAAACTCTTAACTTGTCTGATATATTTAATTTAATTATGGTTGAAAACCTTTCTTTTAATAATTCTGGTTACTGTTTACAGTGTAACTCTCTTTCTTCTTCATCTGAATTCTCTTTATACTTTCTTCTGGTTATTCATAGTATTAGCATGGTCTCTATATATAGTCTTTCTTATTCATTATTTGAATGGTCTTATTATATTATATTTAATTTTTTAACATTGTATCTTTACATTAGATATACAGGTTGTTATATTGATCATTTTATTTAAACATTTTGGTTCTTTCCTTTCTCTTAGGAAGTTATTAATCCGTCTTCGCATTCATTAGCATTAATTCATTTATATTATATTTCATGTGGTATTTCTTCTCTTTGCATTTCATATAGGTCTTATTATTATCATTGGTTCAAAATCATCTTCTCCATCTGTTTGGTATGAGTTGTTCTTCTTTGCTCTTAATTAACTGTTTTCATTATCGTTTCATAGGTAATTAGTCTCTTTGCTTCCAAATTTTTTCCTTCTCTGGCATATTACACTCTTTTTTGTTAGTCTTCTCTACTCCTTCAAATGCTATTGTGAATGTCTAGCATTTATTCTGGATTAACGTTAACTCTCTTTTCTGAATTAATCACTTTATTTTCTTCTCAATTCAATCATAATTGACACATAATTATTTTTTGGAACTTGGTTAGTTTTAATGTAAAATTCAAACTATTCTTTTTAATTAATTGAAAAATATTTCTCATAAATCATTGTAATATGTTGATCTTATCTTGTTTCAAAGTACTGACGTTCTATCAACATTCAAATTCTGTTTAATTCATTTATTCCCAGAATTGTCTCATTCAGAATTGTTTATAGTATTGTGATTTTACTATTATTTCTGAATGTTTTGGTATTTCTCCAAATTCAAATTCTTCTTAATTATTTACCATAAAGTTTTCTCATAAACTTAGTTATAGTAAGTTGGTCTTACTTCATTTTTAAATTTTTCATATATTAACTTCAAAATTCCTTTCTTCTTAATTCTTCCAAAATGTTTTTCTCATAATTCAGTGGTAGTAAGATGTACTTACTCAGTTTTAAATTTTCATAATTATATTTGAATTCAAAAGTCTTTCTTTTTCTTTCATAAAGTTTGTTCCAAAATTATTAGGTTGTAGTAAGATGTACTTACATATTTTAGAATTTTTTCAAAATAAAATTAAAAAATTCTTTTAATTCTCCAGAATGTTCTTCTCAAAATATTAGGTTGTAAGATGTACTTACATTATTTTTGAATTTCTAAAATATAAATTCTAAATTCCTTCTTCTTATAATTCTCCAGAATGTTCTTTTCAAAATATTAGGTTGTAAGATGTACTTACATTATTTTTGAATTTTTATAAATTATTAAATTCAAAATTCTAAAACTCACAACTCATTCTTCATAATATTTCTTCATAGAAGCTTGATTGTACACTCCTTTGATTTTTCCTGAAATGATTTCCCTCAACTCATATGTATTGTTATGCTTATTATTTACCACAACATATGGGGTTATATTGTACTCTACACTGGCCCATTTTACTTATACTTTTGTAAGTTGATCTCCACTTTTTCTTTTCTTATAAATTTTCTTTTCTTTTATATACCCAGGAAGATGGACGATTTTCTTTACGTCGTTCCATTGCTCATATTTTTATTTATAATGTGCATTTTCTTAAATAGTCTTCATTCATAAAACCCAGTTTTGTTTCTATGTTTATTCTCCATATCATTTCCTTTCAATGATATTTATTTCGTCTCCTTCAACGTTGTTTTTCGCCGTAGTCGGTTATCATGATCCGTCCCTTTTCTTGATGTCGTGTGGTATTTGTGTCAACCAGGGTCCATCATCTCAGTTGCTCTTATAAAATTTACCCTAGGGCGCGACACTCGGTTATTATTACTGTTATTATTGTTATTACTAAAGTTATAATTATAGTAATTTCGGTTAGGTGGGTAAGGGCTGTCATCATTATTGTTGGGATATGGATTTCTCTGACTGTATGGGACATTATTATGTTGGTATAAATTGTTTCTATTGTATGGATAGGGGTTGTTATCCCTAACGCCGTTAGAATTACCGATACACTGGTTATTACACGGCGGGTTGTTAGGGCCGTCGTAATTACTGGGTTGGTTCCCTCTATCATCATATTGTATACACCAATACTTTTCTGGTCCATGTTTTGTGTTACTTGACAAATATCTGTGAGGATCTTCATCTGGGTTATCACTTATTATTTGTTTATCTGAAACACCATAAGCTGGTTTACCATCACATATCCACTCTGAAGGAATATATTTTAGTCTAACCGTACCCTGGAACTGTCCTGGATGGCACGTTAATGGAATACATTCTGGTGATTCATCTGTGTCATCATTACAGTCTGGTACGATATCACATTTCCATCTTTCTGTAATCCACTGTCCAGTCCTGCGCTGAAATTGATCTTGTCCACATGTCGTATTCTGTTTACCTCTGGTCCTTTCCCATTGGTACACTACTGTCTTGTGGTAAATTATTTTGGAAATTACTTCGATTCTCCTTCTATAATTCCTGGAATTCATGATGTCTTTGTCATAGGTAATTGGGATATTATTGCCATCAATCAACCCATGTTTCATCATCTCCAACTCTTCCTTAGTTTTTATCAAATTTCTTGGATACATTCTCCTTTTCCTTGGTTTAATATCTTCCTGGTTTCGGTTAGTTTCAATTTCAGGTACTACCATTACTAGTTCCTGCGTTTTGTCATTTATTACTTCTTCTGGTTCTGGTTGACTATCTTCCTGCGTTTTATCATTTATTACTTCTTCTGGTTCTGGTTGACTATCTTCCTGCGTTTTATCATTTAGTACTTCTTCTGGTTCTGGTTGGCTATCATTTTTTATTTCTTCGGTCTTCTCCTTTCTTAATTCTTCCTTTTTTAATCTGTCCTCTCTTCTTTCTTTAATCCATTTTTGATGCTCCTCTCCCCTTTTTAATCTGTTCTCTCTTATCTCCTGATTTACCTCCCTTAACTCTTCTCTTAGAATTTGATTGTCCTCTCTCAATTCTTCCAGCTTCTCCCCCATTTTCTCTTCCAACTTCCTGTTATCTTCTTTCAACTCTTCCTTCAATTGTCGGTTGTTCTTCTCTATCTTCTTCCTGGTTTCATCGATTTTCTGATTAGTGTTCTCAATTTTATTAATCAATTCTTCTTTGGTCGACTTGAATTCTTCCTTGAACAATTGGTTGTCTTCCTTCAATTCTTCTAACTTCTTCCCCATCTCTTCTTCCAACTTCCTGTTGTTTTCTTCCATCTTCTCTTCCATCTTCTTGCTGTTTTCTTCCATCTTCTCTTCCATCTTCTTATTTGTTTCATCAATCTTCTTACCCAGGAATTGGTTGTCTTCCTTCAATACTTCCATGTTCTTGTTCATCCCAGTCAACTCTTCTTTTGTGGATTGGTTATCCTTCTTCAATTCTTCTAACTTTTCTCCCATCCTCTCTTCCAGCTTCTTATTTGTTGTTTCGATCTTATTTCCTAAATCCTCTTTCAAGGACTGGCTATCTTCTTTCCTTTCCTTATTACTTTCGTCCATTTTCTTACTCAAGTCTTCCTTCATTTCCTTGTTACTCTCCTCCATTCTCTTATTCATTTCCATCATCATCCTGAACATTTGTTGTGTTGTCATGTCCTCTGTTTCCTTCTCCGGCGCATTGGTTTCCACTGTTTGTGTAGGTATCTCCGGTTGTTCCCCTGGTTGTTCAGGTTGTTTGGGCAACACTGGTGGCAATGATTCTCCCACCTCTACTGGCGTCGCCTCTTTATTGTCCATTTCTATTTCTAATTCTTTTTCGGCCTCCGCCGCCCGTTTCTTAGATGTTGCACGTCGTTGCATTTTCCCTTGAAATTCTCTGGCTTTGTAGCTGTTGCCTAGCTCCAACTAGTGATTGGGCAGAATGTATTGGCCTTCCAATCGCTAATTAAAGCCCCTAAAGTTGTGCGCCAATTTGTAATAATATAAATAAAAAGATGATGTTGTGTGTTATTGATATTGTGGAGTATACGACTCCGATGTAATCAAGCCCCTCTGTTTGGACTAGCCAATTTGTAATAAAATAAATAAGATTGATGTGTGAATCTGTAAGTTGTAAGGTGTTTAATTGGTGTGTAATTGGTGTGGCTCTCGACGTCTTACTGGCCTGAAACACTTCCTTAAGTTTCCCAGCTGGTCGAGTCCCAATGGTAGCAAGACCGGTCGAGTAGCGTAAAGTTGATGAAGAAATATATATGCTTGGCTTCGCCGAACGTTTCAAAACAAAATTTATTGTTTTGAAGGAAATTTAAAAAAAAATTGTTTATAAAAAAAAATTATTTTAATTTTATTAATTAATTAATTAGGATCAATTAATTAATATAGGGCTGTGAAGTTTTAAACAGTGTAATGCTCTTCTGAAAATTTTTATTAAATTTTAGTATAATTTAAATTATCTATCACCACTCATAAGACTGTCTGTAAACCAATCGATATCTGTTTACCTTTCTATTTTTTAGGTTATCTTCACTTACGGGTGGTAAAGTCCTTGTAGATTATCAATTAGAATTATATTATTGGTAATTAGTATTATTGAAGAAATAAAGAACTATTAAGTATTGAAAAGTATTAATATTTTATTAAGTAATAGCAATATTGACTCTTATCGATTAGTATCGATTCTCAGGATATCGAAAAAAGTTACAAGTATATGATATAAAAATTATATAGGGTTCTTTAAACAGCCAGTTATTACCAAAGTCAGAGAAATCGGGCTAATATTTAAAAAGTATAACGTTACAATCAAATTAATAGTTATTAATAAACACAGACATTGAATAATAATTTGTAAATATAATAATTGTTTTCACCAAACAGCTGTGATGAACCACGAAGAGGCACTGGAATTGTCAAAGAAAGATGGCTGCCGTCAAGTCGATGAAAATGTTGCTCGTTGCTGCTGCATTCCAAATAATGTATTTTGACGCAATATTTCTGTTCTCGTGTCCGCAAATCTCTTGTTATATGTTGTGTAGTGACTGGTGTAGTGATTCTGGGTTGTATTTAGTGTATCTGTATAATTATTAGTTCAAACACTTTCTCCGATTCCGTCACTAATTTGGTTTAATGTATTATACAGTTTTCTAGTGTTTTATGGTGTTTTTCGGAGTAGATTTATATTGTTCTGTGTTATGGAGTGTTACTTGATCGTTTCTGTTATAATATGATAGTTTCAGAAGTATTTTACAAGTCACTCGCGATTTCACAATAACTCACTATACACTCGCTTTGTATGACGATTATAGGTTAGGTCATTCACGTTTTCAAAGGTATGTCATGTTAACCGTTCAACTACCAATAATTAACTAACTGTTTCCTTCAGTTTCAATTAAACTCTTAGCCCATATAATATTATCCTTAACATTGTTCAAATATATTTTCACATCCTGTGTACATTTTACTATTTCACTATATGAATGCCTAAACTTTGGTTATTTGTCAATTTTATTCACTAGATTTGATTTAAATTAATCTTTCAGTTCATTCTGGTTATTTTCAGATTAAATAATGCCATTTTATAGTGTTTTCTGTCAAAAAAAAATAGTAATTTCACTTTCAGTTTGGTATACTGTGAAGAGTCAAAACATCAAAATTTACTTCCTGTCATTATATAAATTCAGCCATTTTATCAGTTATATTTAATATTAATAATCCTATATTGTATTAAAAGGTTCCTATTCCCTTATTTTCTGGTAATTAATTGAATTAGTTGTATTCTGAAACATTATTCTGAAATATATGACTCCCATGTCTAAATTTCTGAGTTTAGTCATTTTATTTTTATTTATAATTCTGAATATAATTTATTAAAATCTCTCTAAATGGTATGTGCAATTATATGGCATGATCTCAAGTTTATTTTGTCTAAACCCCTTTTGTTTATTTGCTTTTAAATGAGTAATTTCTCTGTTTTGATGAAGTTTGGTTTCCATTCTTTTGGCCTATGATTTTTTTTAACAATTTTTCTTACAAAATAATTTACAAACAATATATGATGTGTGATACCCTCTCTGACTTTTTACAAATAGTATTATAAATTAAACATGTTTTCAAATTACACAAAAACAATTAGTATTGGTTACAATACAAACAATAGTTAACACAAAATAAAGAACATTTTTTTTAAATAAATGGTTGTCTTCAAATCAGACATTTTGCAACAAAATTCCCATTTCCAACATGTAAATATGGTTTACAACAAAAGTTTTGTACTAACTAACATCTTAATTACTCTCTACTATTTACAAGTGGTAACTATTTTTATAGTTCTGATGTTAGTTGTTTCAGACCCAAACAAATGGCCTTATATCTAATACATTTTTAAACATTCTTGTACTATATACATTAAAACCTTATATCTATATTCTTATTTCTAACTATTATTATAAGTAGGATTCTACAGTTTTTATACAGTCTTTTATACCTTGTCTTTGGGGAATTGTACCCTGTCATTAACAAATAAATAGTATCAACCGTTCAAAAAGCACTATGAAATCTGTTTTTCTTTTTTCATGTAAAACAAAAATGTTATTTTAAACAGATTCATGTCTTATGAACAACATATTGTCACCGTACATATTTTAAGTCATTGAAAAATGCATATTTCATTGCATCCAATGTTTGTGATTGCCAAGAATGAAACACAAGGTTCATTTTTTATAATACCCAAAACTATCACTGGTTCACTTTGCACTTATATATTATGTTAATGCTAAATGGTCGTATAGTCTTATTAACATAATAAATTGGTTAGCGTTTTTTCAATGGAGATTTGTTCCATGGGTACTATATTATTGTTTCATCTTAGTTCACAGGAAACTTTTACTTTGTTCACTTCTCTCTCTTAAATTTATATACATGTGGTTTTTATTTCGTTATACTTTTGTTTTTAGATATATATTTTGGGGATATAGGGATTTGGGTGTCTTTTATAAGAGCATGACGTCTTCTTCAGGATGCTGCCCTCTTCTTCTTTCTTCAGTCTTCTTTTCTCCTGCCTTCTGGGACTGGTATCTTCTCCATCTGTTCTTGATGCCATCAGGTTTCTTGGGATCTTCTCCATCTTCTTCTTTAATTCAGAAATACACAACCTGTATTGGTTGATCTTGGCTTATTTTAGGGTTTCTCTTTTATTTATTCTCCCTCGTTGTGGGTTTGGTCATATTGTGTACTGCTTTGTTATTTACTATTTTACCTTCCTGGGTTATACCTTGAAAACCTTTGGTTATGAGACTGGTTTTGGATGACTCATCACTAGTAACTCCTTTTATTTTAACTTGTATTTTCTTTATAATAATGATTTCTTTCCACAGTTGCTATGAATTAATCTATTTATATTAAACTTAATGCTTTCTTCCAAATTTAAATATTATAACTTCATTATTCTAATGATCAATTGCCATTCAATATTATGCTTATATCTGTCACGCTACAGATTGCTCTCCTCCAGAAGTAATTATTTCAGACATGTTTATGGATGAAATAATTTCTTATGATAATTTCATCATTTCTTATAATTCATTTTCTTCTCCATTTTTATATCGACTTTTTTATATTAGAGTTTTATTAATTTTATATATATAATTATTTGTTTTACTACTGATCCTTTTCGGATAGTTAGTGTCTTCTGAGATATATTATAATTGTAATACATTTTCTTTCTATATCAACTTCGTGTTGTATCCTTGGGATATTAATTCCCTAACATTCCCTATCACGTGGGCTGGGGCAGATCAGAGGGGCACTGTACGCTACTTCTCTGCTGGCCATACACCACTTCTATAAATTGAGTACAGGGGCATTTCCATCCCTGCTCAAAAAACATAATGCTGCTGGAATTATCTTCAGTCAGTCATCGAATAAATAAATAAAAAGTAGTCTCATTTTCGACTAATAAAAATATCTTTGGATTCTCCACTTCGTAGTCTCTCAGATTATCTCACATTTTCTATCTTAATAAATCTTCATAATCATTATTATACTCATTACATATATATTTTTTCAAAACTCTTAACTTGTCTGATATATTTAATTTAATTATGGTTGAAAACCTTTCTTTTAATAATTCTGGTTACTGTTTACAGTGTAACTCTCTTTCTTCTTCATCTGAATTCTCTTTATACTTTCTTCTGGTTATTCATAGTATTAGCATGGTCTCTATATATAGTCTTTCTTATTCATTATTTGAATGGTCTTATTATATTATATTTAATTTTTTAACATTGTATCTTTACATTAGATATACAGGTTGTTATATTGATCATTTTATTTAAACATTTTGGTTCTTTCCTTTCTCTTAGGAAGTTATTAATCCGTCTTCGCATTCATTAGCATTAATTCATTTATATTATATTTCATGTGGTATTTCTTCTCTTTGCATTTCATATAGGTCTTATTATTATCATTGGTTCAAAATCATCTTCTCCATCTGTTTGGTATGAGTTGTTCTTCTTTGCTCTTAATTAACTGTTTTCATTATCGTTTCATAGGTAATTAGTCTCTTTGCTTCCAAATTTTTTCCTTCTCTGGCATATTACACTCTTTTTTGTTAGTCTTCTCTACTCCTTCAAATGCTATTGTGAATGTCTAGCATTTATTCTGGATTAACGTTAACTCTCTTTTCTGAATTAATCACTTTATTTTCTTCTCAATTCAATCATAATTGACACATAATTATTTTTTGGAACTTGGTTAGTTTTAATGTAAAATTCAAACTATTCTTTTTAATTAATTGAAAAATATTTCTCATAAATCATTGTAATATGTTGATCTTATCTTGTTTCAAAGTACTGACGTTCTATCAACATTCAAATTCTGTTTAATTCATTTATTCCCAGAATTGTCTCATTCAGAATTGTTTATAGTATTGTGATTTTACTATTATTTCTGAATGTTTTGGTATTTCTCCAAATTCAAATTCTTCTTAATTATTTACCATAAAGTTTTCTCATAAACTTAGTTATAGTAAGTTGGTCTTACTTCATTTTTAAATTTTTCATATATTAACTTCAAAATTCCTTTCTTCTTAATTCTTCCAAAATGTTTTTCTCATAATTCAGTGGTAGTAAGATGTACTTACTCAGTTTTAAATTTTCATAATTATATTTGAATTCAAAAGTCTTTCTTTTTCTTTCATAAAGTTTGTTCCAAAATTATTAGGTTGTAGTAAGATGTACTTACATATTTTAGAATTTTTTCAAAATAAAATTAAAAAATTCTTTTAATTCTCCAGAATGTTCTTCTCAAAATATTAGGTTGTAAGATGTACTTACATTATTTTTGAATTTCTAAAATATAAATTCTAAATTCCTTCTTCTTATAATTCTCCAGAATGTTCTTTTCAAAATATTAGGTTGTAAGATGTACTTACATTATTTTTGAATTTTTATAAATTATTAAATTCAAAATTCTAAAACTCACAACTCATTCTTCATAATATTTCTTCATAGAAGCTTGATTGTACACTCCTTTGATTTTTCCTGAAATGATTTCCCTCAACTCATATGTATTGTTATGCTTATTATTTACCACAACATATGGGGTTATATTGTACTCTACACTGGCCCATTTTACTTATACTTTTGTAAGTTGATCTCCACTTTTTCTTTTCTTATAAATTTTCTTTTCTTTTATATACCCAGGAAGATGGACGATTTTCTTTACGTCGTTCCATTGCTCATATTTTTATTTATAATGTGCATTTTCTTAAATAGTCTTCATTCATAAAACCCAGTTTTGTTTCTATGTTTATTCTCCATATCATTTCCTTTCAATGATATTTATTTCGTCTCCTTCAACGTTGTTTTTCGCCGTAGTCGGTTATCATGATCCGTCCCTTTTCTTGATGTCGTGTGGTATTTGTGTCAACCAGGGTCCATCATCTCAGTTGCTCTTATAAAATTTACCCTAGGGCGCGACACTCGGTTATTATTACTGTTATTATTGTTATTACTAAAGTTATAATTATAGTAATTTCGGTTAGGTGGGTAAGGGCTGTCATCATTATTGTTGGGATATGGATTTCTCTGACTGTATGGGACATTATTATGTTGGTATAAATTGTTTCTATTGTATGGATAGGGGTTGTTATCCCTAACGCCGTTAGAATTACCGATACACTGGTTATTACACGGCGGGTTGTTAGGGCCGTCGTAATTACTGGGTTGGTTCCCTCTATCATCATATTGTATACACCAATACTTTTCTGGTCCATGTTTTGTGTTACTTGACAAATATCTGTGAGGATCTTCATCTGGGTTATCACTTATTATTTGTTTATCTGAAACACCATAAGCTGGTTTACCATCACATATCCACTCTGAAGGAATATATTTTAGTCTAACCGTACCCTGGAACTGTCCTGGATGGCACGTTAATGGAATACATTCTGGTGATTCATCTGTGTCATCATTACAGTCTGGTACGATATCACATTTCCATCTTTCTGTAATCCACTGTCCAGTCCTGCGCTGAAATTGATCTTGTCCACATGTCGTATTCTGTTTACCTCTGGTCCTTTCCCATTGGTACACTACTGTCTTGTGGTAAATTATTTTGGAAATTACTTCGATTCTCCTTCTATAATTCCTGGAATTCATGATGTCTTTGTCATAGGTAATTGGGATATTATTGCCATCAATCAACCCATGTTTCATCATCTCCAACTCTTCCTTAGTTTTTATCAAATTTCTTGGATACATTCTCCTTTTCCTTGGTTTAATATCTTCCTGGTTTCGGTTAGTTTCAATTTCAGGTACTACCATTACTAGTTCCTGCGTTTTGTCATTTATTACTTCTTCTGGTTCTGGTTGACTATCTTCCTGCGTTTTATCATTTATTACTTCTTCTGGTTCTGGTTGACTATCTTCCTGCGTTTTATCATTTAGTACTTCTTCTGGTTCTGGTTGGCTATCATTTTTTATTTCTTCGGTCTTCTCCTTTCTTAATTCTTCCTTTTTTAATCTGTCCTCTCTTCTTTCTTTAATCCATTTTTGATGCTCCTCTCCCCTTTTTAATCTGTTCTCTCTTATCTCCTGATTTACCTCCCTTAACTCTTCTCTTAGAATTTGATTGTCCTCTCTCAATTCTTCCAGCTTCTCCCCCATTTTCTCTTCCAACTTCCTGTTATCTTCTTTCAACTCTTCCTTCAATTGTCGGTTGTTCTTCTCTATCTTCTTCCTGGTTTCATCGATTTTCTGATTAGTGTTCTCAATTTTATTAATCAATTCTTCTTTGGTCGACTTGAATTCTTCCTTGAACAATTGGTTGTCTTCCTTCAATTCTTCTAACTTCTTCCCCATCTCTTCTTCCAACTTCCTGTTGTTTTCTTCCATCTTCTCTTCCATCTTCTTGCTGTTTTCTTCCATCTTCTCTTCCATCTTCTTATTTGTTTCATCAATCTTCTTACCCAGGAATTGGTTGTCTTCCTTCAATACTTCCATGTTCTTGTTCATCCCAGTCAACTCTTCTTTTGTGGATTGGTTATCCTTCTTCAATTCTTCTAACTTTTCTCCCATCCTCTCTTCCAGCTTCTTATTTGTTGTTTCGATCTTATTTCCTAAATCCTCTTTCAAGGACTGGCTATCTTCTTTCCTTTCCTTATTACTTTCGTCCATTTTCTTACTCAAGTCTTCCTTCATTTCCTTGTTACTCTCCTCCATTCTCTTATTCATTTCCATCATCATCCTGAACATTTGTTGTGTTGTCATGTCCTCTGTTTCCTTCTCCGGCGCATTGGTTTCCACTGTTTGTGTAGGTATCTCCGGTTGTTCCCCTGGTTGTTCAGGTTGTTTGGGCAACACTGGTGGCAATGATTCTCCCACCTCTACTGGCGTCGCCTCTTTATTGTCCATTTCTATTTCTAATTCTTTTTCGGCCTCCGCCGCCCGTTTCTTAGATGTTGCACGTCGTTGCATTTTCCCTTGAAATTCTCTGGCTTTGTAGCTGTTGCCTAGCTCCAACTAGTGATTGGGCAGAATGTATTGGCCTTCCAATCGCTAATTAAAGCCCCTAAAGTTGTGCGCCAATTTGTAATAATATAAATAAAAAGATGATGTTGTGTGTTATTGATATTGTGGAGTATACGACTCCGATGTAATCAAGCCCCTCTGTTTGGACTAGCCAATTTGTAATAAAATAAATAAGATTGATGTGTGAATCTGTAAGTTGTAAGGTGTTTAATTGGTGTGTAATTGGTGTGGCTCTCGACGTCTTACTGGCCTGAAACACTTCCTTAAGTTTCCCAGCTGGTCGAGTCCCAATGGTAGCAAGACCGGTCGAGTAGCGTAAAGTTGATGAAGAAATATATATGCTTGGCTTCGCCGAACGTTTCAAAACAAAATTTATTGTTTTGAAGGAAATTTAAAAAAAAATTGTTTATAAAAAAAAAATTATTTTAATTTTATTAATTAATTAATTAGGATCAATTAATTAATATAGGGCTGTGAAGTTTTAAACAGTGTAATGCTCTTCTGAAAATTTTTATTAAAGTTTTAGTATAATTTAAATTATCTATCACCACTCATAAGACTGTCTGTAAACCAATCGATATCTGTTTACCTTTCTATTTTTTAGGTTATCTTCACTTACGGGTGGTAAAGTCCTTGTAGATTATCAATTAGAATTATATTATTGGTAATTAGTATTATTGAAGAAATAAAGAACTATTAAGTATTGAAAAGTATTAATATTTTATTAAGTAATAGCAATATTGACTCTTATCGATTAGTATCGATTCTCAGGATATCGAAAAAAGTTACAAGTATATGATATAAAAATTATATAGGGTTCTTTAAACAGCCAGTTATTACCAAAGTCAGAGAAATCGGGCTAATATTTAAAAAGTATAACGTTACAATCAAATTAATAGTTATTAATAAACACAGACATTGAATAATAATTTGTAAATATAATAATTGTTTTCACCAAACAGCTGTGATGAACCACGAAGAGGCACTGGAATTGTCAAAGAAAGATGGCTGCCGTCAAGTCGATGAAAATGTTGCTCGTTGCTGCTGCATTCCAAATAATGTATTTTGACGCAATATTTCTGTTCTCGTGTCCGCAAATCTCTTGTTATATGTTGTGTAGTGACTGGTGTAGTGATTCTGGGTTGTATTTAGTGTATCTGTATAATTATTAGTTCAAACACTTTCTCCGATTCCGTCACTAATTTGGTTTAATGTATTATACAGTTTTCTAGTGTTTTATGGTGTTTTTCGGAGTAGATTTATATTGTTCTGTGTTATGGAGTGTTACTTGATCGTTTCTGTTATAATATGATAGTTTCAGAAGTATTTTACAAGTCACTCGCGATTTCACAATAACTCACTATACACTCGCTTTGTATGACGATTATAGGTTAGGTCATTCACGTTTTCAAAGGTATGTCATGTTAACCGTTCAACTACCAATAATTAACTAACTGTTTCCTTCAGTTTCAATTAAACTCTTAGCCCATATAATATTATCCTTAACATTGTTCAAATATATTTTCACATCCTGTGTACATTTTACTATTTCACTATATGAATGCCTAAACTTTGGTTATTTGTCAATTTTATTCACTAGATTTGATTTAAATTAATCTTTCAGTTCATTCTGGTTATTTTCAGATTAAATAATGCCATTTTATAGTGTTTTCTGTCAAAAAAAAATAGTAATTTCACTTTCAGTTTGGTATACTGTGAAGAGTCAAAACATCAAAATTTACTTCCTGTCATTATATAAATTCAGCCATTTTATCAGTTATATTTAATATTAATAATCCTATATTGTATTAAAAGGTTCCTATTCCCTTATTTTCTGGTAATTAATTGAATTAGTTGTATTCTGAAACATTATTCTGAAATATATGACTCCCATGTCTAAATTTCTGAGTTTAGTCATTTTATTTTTATTTATAATTCTGAATATAATTTATTAAAATCTCTCTAAATGGTATGTGCAATTATATGGCATGATCTCAAGTTTATTTTGTCTAAACCCCTTTTGTTTATTTGCTTTTAAATGAGTAATTTCTCTGTTTTGATGAAGTTTGGTTTCCATTCTTTTGGCCTATGATTTTTTTTAACAATTTTTCTTACAAAATAATTTACAAACAATATATGATGTGTGATACCCTCTCTGACTTTTTACAAATAGTATTATAAATTAAACATGTTTTCAAATTACACAAAAACAATTAGTATTGGTTACAATACAAACAATAGTTAACACAAAATAAAGAACATTTTTTTTAAATAAATGGTTGTCTTCAAATCAGACATTTTGCAACAAAATTCCCATTTCCAACATGTAAATATGGTTTACAACAAAAGTTTTGTACTAACTAACATCTTAATTACTCTCTACTATTTACAAGTGGTAACTATTTTTATAGTTCTGATGTTAGTTGTTTCAGACCCAAACAAATGGCCTTATATCTAATACATTTTTAAACATTCTTGTACTATATACATTAAAACCTTATATCTATATTCTTATTTCTAACTATTATTATAAGTAGGATTCTACAGTTTTTATACAGTCTTTTATACCTTGTCTTTGGGGAATTGTACCCTGTCATTAACAAATAAATAGTATGAACCGTTCAAAAAGCACTATGAAATCTGTTTTTCTTTTTTCATGTAAAACAAAAATGTTATTTTAAACAGATTCATGTCTTATGAACAACATATTGTCACCGTACATATTTTAAGTCATTGAAAAATGCATATTTCATTGCATCCAATGTTTGTGATTGCCAAGAATGAAACACAAGGTTCATTTTTTATAATACCCAAAACTATCACTGGTTCACTTTGCACTTATATATTATGTTAATGCTAAATGGTCGTATAGTCTTATTAACATAATAAATTGGTTAGCGTTTTTTCAATGGAGATTTGTTCCATGGGTACTATATTATTGTTTCATCTTAGTTCACAGGAAACTTTTACTTTGTTCACTTCTCTCTCTTAAATTTATATACATGTGGTTTTTATTTCGTTATACTTTTGTTTTTAGATATATATTTTGGGGATATAGGGATTTGGGTGTCTTTTATAAGAGCATGACGTCTTCTTCAGGATGCTGCCCTCTTCTTCTTTCTTCAGTCTTCTTTTCTCCTGCCTTCTGGGACTGGTATCTTCTCCATCTGTTCTTGATGCCATCAGGTTTCTTGGGATCTTCTCCATCTTCTTCTTTAATTCAGAAATACACAACCTGTATTGGTTGATCTTGGCTTATTTTAGGGTTTCTCTTTTATTTATTCTCCCTCGTTGTGGGTTTGGTCATATTGTGTACTGCTTTGTTATTTACTATTTTACCTTCCTGGGTTATACCTTGAAAACCTTTGGTTATGAGACTGGTTTTGGATGACTCATCACTAGTAACTCCTTTTATTTTAACTTGTATTTTCTTTATAATAATGATTTCTTTCCACAGTTGCTATGAATTAATCTATTTATATTAAACTTAATGCTTTCTTCCAAATTTAAATATTATAACTTCATTATTCTAATGATCAATTGCCATTCAATATTATGCTTATATCTGTCACGCTACAGATTGCTCTCCTCCAGAAGTAATTATTTCAGACATGTTTATGGATGAAATAATTTCTTATGATAATTTCATCATTTCTTATAATTCATTTTCTTCTCCATTTTTATATCGACTTTTTTATATTAGAGTTTTATTAATTTTATATATATAATTATTTGTTTTACTACTGATCCTTTTCGGATAGTTAGTGTCTTCTGAGATATATTATAATTGTAATACATTTTCTTTCTATATCAACTTCGTGTTGTATCCTTGGGATATTAATTCCCTAACATTCCCTATCACGTGGGCTGGGGCAGATCAGAGGGGCACTGTACGCTACTTCTCTGCTGGCCATACACCACTTCTATAAATTGAGTACAGGGGCATTTCCATCCCTGCTCAAAAAACATAATGCTGCTGGAATTATCTTCAGTCAGTCATCGAATAAATAAATAAAAAGTAGTCTCATTTTCGACTAATAAAAATATCTTTGGATTCTCCACTTCGTAGTCTCTCAGATTATCTCACATTTTCTATCTTAATAAATCTTCATAATCATTATTATACTCATTACATATATATTTTTTCAAAACTCTTAACTTGTCTGATATATTTAATTTAATTATGGTTGAAAACCTTTCTTTTAATAATTCTGGTTACTGTTTACAGTGTAACTCTCTTTCTTCTTCATCTGAATTCTCTTTATACTTTCTTCTGGTTATTCATAGTATTAGCATGGTCTCTATATATAGTCTTTCTTATTCATTATTTGAATGGTCTTATTATATTATATTTAATTTTTTAACATTGTATCTTTACATTAGATATACAGGTTGTTATATTGATCATTTTATTTAAACATTTTGGTTCTTTCCTTTCTCTTAGGAAGTTATTAATCCGTCTTCGCATTCATTAGCATTAATTCATTTATATTATATTTCATGTGGTATTTCTTCTCTTTGCATTTCATATAGGTCTTATTATTATCATTGGTTCAAAATCATCTTCTCCATCTGTTTGGTATGAGTTGTTCTTCTTTGCTCTTAATTAACTGTTTTCATTATCGTTTCATAGGTAATTAGTCTCTTTGCTTCCAAATTTTTTCCTTCTCTGGCATATTACACTCTTTTTTGTTAGTCTTCTCTACTCCTTCAAATGCTATTGTGAATGTCTAGCATTTATTCTGGATTAACGTTAACTCTCTTTTCTGAATTAATCACTTTATTTTCTTCTCAATTCAATCATAATTGACACATAATTATTTTTTGGAACTTGGTTAGTTTTAATGTAAAATTCAAACTATTCTTTTTAATTAATTGAAAAATATTTCTCATAAATCATTGTAATATGTTGATCTTATCTTGTTTCAAAGTACTGACGTTCTATCAACATTCAAATTCTGTTTAATTCATTTATTCCCAGAATTGTCTCATTCAGAATTGTTTATAGTATTGTGATTTTACTATTATTTCTGAATGTTTTGGTATTTCTCCAAATTCAAATTCTTCTTAATTATTTACCATAAAGTTTTCTCATAAACTTAGTTATAGTAAGTTGGTCTTACTTCATTTTTAAATTTTTCATATATTAACTTCAAAATTCCTTTCTTCTTAATTCTTCCAAAATGTTTTTCTCATAATTCAGTGGTAGTAAGATGTACTTACTCAGTTTTAAATTTTCATAATTATATTTGAATTCAAAAGTCTTTCTTTTTCTTTCATAAAGTTTGTTCCAAAATTATTAGGTTGTAGTAAGATGTACTTACATATTTTAGAATTTTTTCAAAATAAAATTAAAAAATTCTTTTAATTCTCCAGAATGTTCTTCTCAAAATATTAGGTTGTAAGATGTACTTACATTATTTTTGAATTTCTAAAATATAAATTCTAAATTCCTTCTTCTTATAATTCTCCAGAATGTTCTTTTCAAAATATTAGGTTGTAAGATGTACTTACATTATTTTTGAATTTTTATAAATTATTAAATTCAAAATTCTAAAACTCACAACTCATTCTTCATAATATTTCTTCATAGAAGCTTGATTGTACACTCCTTTGATTTTTCCTGAAATGATTTCCCTCAACTCATATGTATTGTTATGCTTATTATTTACCACAACATATGGGGTTATATTGTACTCTACACTGGCCCATTTTACTTATACTTTTGTAAGTTGATCTCCACTTTTTCTTTTCTTATAAATTTTCTTTTCTTTTATATACCCAGGAAGATGGACGATTTTCTTTACGTCGTTCCATTGCTCATATTTTTATTTATAATGTGCATTTTCTTAAATAGTCTTCATTCATAAAACCCAGTTTTGTTTCTATGTTTATTCTCCATATCATTTCCTTTCAATGATATTTATTTCGTCTCCTTCAACGTTGTTTTTCGCCGTAGTCGGTTATCATGATCCGTCCCTTTTCTTGATGTCGTGTGGTATTTGTGTCAACCAGGGTCCATCATCTCAGTTGCTCTTATAAAATTTACCCTAGGGCGCGACACTCGGTTATTATTACTGTTATTATTGTTATTACTAAAGTTATAATTATAGTAATTTCGGTTAGGTGGGTAAGGGCTGTCATCATTATTGTTGGGATATGGATTTCTCTGACTGTATGGGACATTATTATGTTGGTATAAATTGTTTCTATTGTATGGATAGGGGTTGTTATCCCTAACGCCGTTAGAATTACCGATACACTGGTTATTACACGGCGGGTTGTTAGGGCCGTCGTAATTACTGGGTTGGTTCCCTCTATCATCATATTGTATACACCAATACTTTTCTGGTCCATGTTTTGTGTTACTTGACAAATATCTGTGAGGATCTTCATCTGGGTTATCACTTATTATTTGTTTATCTGAAACACCATAAGCTGGTTTACCATCACATATCCACTCTGAAGGAATATATTTTAGTCTAACCGTACCCTGGAACTGTCCTGGATGGCACGTTAATGGAATACATTCTGGTGATTCATCTGTGTCATCATTACAGTCTGGTACGATATCACATTTCCATCTTTCTGTAATCCACTGTCCAGTCCTGCGCTGAAATTGATCTTGTCCACATGTCGTATTCTGTTTACCTCTGGTCCTTTCCCATTGGTACACTACTGTCTTGTGGTAAATTATTTTGGAAATTACTTCGATTCTCCTTCTATAATTCCTGGAATTCATGATGTCTTTGTCATAGGTAATTGGGATATTATTGCCATCAATCAACCCATGTTTCATCATCTCCAACTCTTCCTTAGTTTTTATCAAATTTCTTGGATACATTCTCCTTTTCCTTGGTTTAATATCTTCCTGGTTTCGGTTAGTTTCAATTTCAGGTACTACCATTACTAGTTCCTGCGTTTTGTCATTTATTACTTCTTCTGGTTCTGGTTGACTATCTTCCTGCGTTTTATCATTTATTACTTCTTCTGGTTCTGGTTGACTATCTTCCTGCGTTTTATCATTTAGTACTTCTTCTGGTTCTGGTTGGCTATCATTTTTTATTTCTTCGGTCTTCTCCTTTCTTAATTCTTCCTTTTTTAATCTGTCCTCTCTTCTTTCTTTAATCCATTTTTGATGCTCCTCTCCCCTTTTTAATCTGTTCTCTCTTATCTCCTGATTTACCTCCCTTAACTCTTCTCTTAGAATTTGATTGTCCTCTCTCAATTCTTCCAGCTTCTCCCCCATTTTCTCTTCCAACTTCCTGTTATCTTCTTTCAACTCTTCCTTCAATTGTCGGTTGTTCTTCTCTATCTTCTTCCTGGTTTCATCGATTTTCTGATTAGTGTTCTCAATTTTATTAATCAATTCTTCTTTGGTCGACTTGAATTCTTCCTTGAACAATTGGTTGTCTTCCTTCAATTCTTCTAACTTCTTCCCCATCTCTTCTTCCAACTTCCTGTTGTTTTCTTCCATCTTCTCTTCCATCTTCTTGCTGTTTTCTTCCATCTTCTCTTCCATCTTCTTATTTGTTTCATCAATCTTCTTACCCAGGAATTGGTTGTCTTCCTTCAATACTTCCATGTTCTTGTTCATCCCAGTCAACTCTTCTTTTGTGGATTGGTTATCCTTCTTCAATTCTTCTAACTTTTCTCCCATCCTCTCTTCCAGCTTCTTATTTGTTGTTTCGATCTTATTTCCTAAATCCTCTTTCAAGGACTGGCTATCTTCTTTCCTTTCCTTATTACTTTCGTCCATTTTCTTACTCAAGTCTTCCTTCATTTCCTTGTTACTCTCCTCCATTCTCTTATTCATTTCCATCATCATCCTGAACATTTGTTGTGTTGTCATGTCCTCTGTTTCCTTCTCCGGCGCATTGGTTTCCACTGTTTGTGTAGGTATCTCCGGTTGTTCCCCTGGTTGTTCAGGTTGTTTGGGCAACACTGGTGGCAATGATTCTCCCACCTCTACTGGCGTCGCCTCTTTATTGTCCATTTCTATTTCTAATTCTTTTTCGGCCTCCGCCGCCCGTTTCTTAGATGTTGCACGTCGTTGCATTTTCCCTTGAAATTCTCTGGCTTTGTAGCTGTTGCCTAGCTCCAACTAGTGATTGGGCAGAATGTATTGGCCTTCCAATCGCTAATTAAAGCCCCTAAAGTTGTGCGCCAATTTGTAATAATATAAATAAAAAGATGATGTTGTGTGTTATTGATATTGTGGAGTATACGACTCCGATGTAATCAAGCCCCTCTGTTTGGACTAGCCAATTTGTAATAAAATAAATAAGATTGATGTGTGAATCTGTAAGTTGTAAGGTGTTTAATTGGTGTGTAATTGGTGTGGCTCTCGACGTCTTACTGGCCTGAAACACTTCCTTAAGTTTCCCAGCTGGTCGAGTCCCAATGGTAGCAAGACCGGTCGAGTAGCGTAAAGTTGATGAAGAAATATATATGCTTGGCTTCGCCGAACGTTTCAAAACAAAATTTATTGTTTTGAAGGAAATTTAAAAAAAAATTGTTTATAAAAAAAAAATTATTTTAATTTTATTAATTAATTAATTAGGATCAATTAATTAATATAGGGCTGTGAAGTTTTAAACAGTGTAATGCTCTTCTGAAAATTTTTATTAAAGTTTTAGTATAATTTAAATTATCTATCACCACTCATAAGACTGTCTGTAAACCAATCGATATCTGTTTACCTTTCTATTTTTTAGGTTATCTTCACTTACGGGTGGTAAAGTCCTTGTAGATTATCAATTAGAATTATATTATTGGTAATTAGTATTATTGAAGAAATAAAGAACTATTAAGTATTGAAAAGTATTAATATTTTATTAAGTAATAGCAATATTGACTCTTATCGATTAGTATCGATTCTCAGGATATCGAAAAAAGTTACAAGTATATGATATAAAAATTATATAGGGTTCTTTAAACAGCCAGTTATTACCAAAGTCAGAGAAATCGGGCTAATATTTAAAAAGTATAACGTTACAATCAAATTAATAGTTATTAATAAACACAGACATTGAATAATAATTTGTAAATATAATAATTGTTTTCACCAAACAGCTGTGATGAACCACGAAGAGGCACTGGAATTGTCAAAGAAAGATGGCTGCCGTCAAGTCGATGAAAATGTTGCTCGTTGCTGCTGCATTCCAAATAATGTATTTTGACGCAATATTTCTGTTCTCGTGTCCGCAAATCTCTTGTTATATGTTGTGTAGTGACTGGTGTAGTGATTCTGGGTTGTATTTAGTGTAT
Organism: Magicicada septendecula; assembly: GCA_034769895.1. Taxonomy (NCBI): domain Eukaryota; kingdom Metazoa; phylum Arthropoda; class Insecta; order Hemiptera; family Cicadidae; genus Magicicada; species Magicicada septendecula. The sequence goes on along the minus strand of JAWRYS010001624.1, from coordinate 117,388 downwards.
CTGTATAATTATTAGTTCAAACACTTTCTCCGATTCCGTCACTAATTTGGTTTAATGTATTATACAGTTTTCTAGTGTTTTATGGTGTTTTTCGGAGTAGATTTATATTGTTCTGTGTTATGGAGTGTTACTTGATCGTTTCTGTTATAATATGATAGTTTCAGAAGTATTTTACAAGTCACTCGCGATTTCACAATAACTCACTATACACTCGCTTTGTATGACGATTATAGGTTAGGTCATTCACGTTTTCAAAGGTATGTCATGTTAACCGTTCAACTACCAATAATTAACTAACTGTTTCCTTCAGTTTCAATTAAACTCTTAGCCCATATAATATTATCCTTAACATTGTTCAAATATATTTTCACATCCTGTGTACATTTTACTATTTCACTATATGAATGCCTAAACTTTGGTTATTTGTCAATTTTATTCACTAGATTTGATTTAAATTAATCTTTCAGTTCATTCTGGTTATTTTCAGATTAAATAATGCCATTTTATAGTGTTTTCTGTCAAAAAAAAATAGTAATTTCACTTTCAGTTTGGTATACTGTGAAGAGTCAAAACATCAAAATTTACTTCCTGTCATTATATAAATTCAGCCATTTTATCAGTTATATTTAATATTAATAATCCTATATTGTATTAAAAGGTTCCTATTCCCTTATTTTCTGGTAATTAATTGAATTAGTTGTATTCTGAAACATTATTCTGAAATATATGACTCCCATGTCTAAATTTCTGAGTTTAGTCATTTTATTTTTATTTATAATTCTGAATATAATTTATTAAAATCTCTCTAAATGGTATGTGCAATTATATGGCATGATCTCAAGTTTATTTTGTCTAAACCCCTTTTGTTTATTTGCTTTTAAATGAGTAATTTCTCTGTTTTGATGAAGTTTGGTTTCCATTCTTTTGGCCTATGATTTTTTTTAACAATTTTTCTTACAAAATAATTTACAAACAATATATGATGTGTGATACCCTCTCTGACTTTTTACAAATAGTATTATAAATTAAACATGTTTTCAAATTACACAAAAACAATTAGTATTGGTTACAATACAAACAATAGTTAACACAAAATAAAGAACATTTTTTTTAAATAAATGGTTGTCTTCAAATCAGACATTTTGCAACAAAATTCCCATTTCCAACATGTAAATATGGTTTACAACAAAAGTTTTGTACTAACTAACATCTTAATTACTCTCTACTATTTACAAGTGGTAACTATTTTTATAGTTCTGATGTTAGTTGTTTCAGACCCAAACAAATGGCCTTATATCTAATACATTTTTAAACATTCTTGTACTATATACATTAAAACCTTATATCTATATTCTTATTTCTAACTATTATTATAAGTAGGATTCTACAGTTTTTATACAGTCTTTTATACCTTGTCTTTGGGGAATTGTACCCTGTCATTAACAAATAAATAGTATGAACCGTTCAAAAAGCACTATGAAATCTGTTTTTCTTTTTTCATGTAAAACAAAAATGTTATTTTAAACAGATTCATGTCTTATGAACAACATATTGTCACCGTACATATTTTAAGTCATTGAAAAATGCATATTTCATTGCATCCAATGTTTGTGATTGCCAAGAATGAAACACAAGGTTCATTTTTTATAATACCCAAAACTATCACTGGTTCACTTTGCACTTATATATTATGTTAATGCTAAATGGTCGTATAGTCTTATTAACATAATAAATTGGTTAGCGTTTTTTCAATGGAGATTTGTTCCATGGGTACTATATTATTGTTTCATCTTAGTTCACAGGAAACTTTTACTTTGTTCACTTCTCTCTCTTAAATTTATATACATGTGGTTTTTATTTCGTTATACTTTTGTTTTTAGATATATATTTTGGGGATATAGGGATTTGGGTGTCTTTTATAAGAGCATGACGTCTTCTTCAGGATGCTGCCCTCTTCTTCTTTCTTCAGTCTTCTTTTCTCCTGCCTTCTGGGACTGGTATCTTCTCCATCTGTTCTTGATGCCATCAGGTTTCTTGGGATCTTCTCCATCTTCTTCTTTAATTCAGAAATACACAACCTGTATTGGTTGATCTTGGCTTATTTTAGGGTTTCTCTTTTATTTATTCTCCCTCGTTGTGGGTTTGGTCATATTGTGTACTGCTTTGTTATTTACTATTTTACCTTCCTGGGTTATACCTTGAAAACCTTTGGTTATGAGACTGGTTTTGGATGACTCATCACTAGTAACTCCTTTTATTTTAACTTGTATTTTCTTTATAATAATGATTTCTTTCCACAGTTGCTATGAATTAATCTATTTATATTAAACTTAATGCTTTCTTCCAAATTTAAATATTATAACTTCATTATTCTAATGATCAATTGCCATTCAATATTATGCTTATATCTGTCACGCTACAGATTGCTCTCCTCCAGAAGTAATTATTTCAGACATGTTTATGGATGAAATAATTTCTTATGATAATTTCATCATTTCTTATAATTCATTTTCTTCTCCATTTTTATATCGACTTTTTTATATTAGAGTTTTATTAATTTTATATATATAATTATTTGTTTTACTACTGATCCTTTTCGGATAGTTAGTGTCTTCTGAGATATATTATAATTGTAATACATTTTCTTTCTATATCAACTTCGTGTTGTATCCTTGGGATATTAATTCCCTAACATTCCCTATCACGTGGGCTGGGGCAGATCAGAGGGGCACTGTACGCTACTTCTCTGCTGGCCATACACCACTTCTATAAATTGAGTACAGGGGCATTTCCATCCCTGCTCAAAAAACATAATGCTGCTGGAATTATCTTCAGTCAGTCATCGAATAAATAAATAAAAAGTAGTCTCATTTTCGACTAATAAAAATATCTTTGGATTCTCCACTTCGTAGTCTCTCAGATTATCTCACATTTTCTATCTTAATAAATCTTCATAATCATTATTATACTCATTACATATATATTTTTTCAAAACTCTTAACTTGTCTGATATATTTAATTTAATTATGGTTGAAAACCTTTCTTTTAATAATTCTGGTTACTGTTTACAGTGTAACTCTCTTTCTTCTTCATCTGAATTCTCTTTATACTTTCTTCTGGTTATTCATAGTATTAGCATGGTCTCTATATATAGTCTTTCTTATTCATTATTTGAATGGTCTTATTATATTATATTTAATTTTTTAACATTGTATCTTTACATTAGATATACAGGTTGTTATATTGATCATTTTATTTAAACATTTTGGTTCTTTCCTTTCTCTTAGGAAGTTATTAATCCGTCTTCGCATTCATTAGCATTAATTCATTTATATTATATTTCATGTGGTATTTCTTCTCTTTGCATTTCATATAGGTCTTATTATTATCATTGGTTCAAAATCATCTTCTCCATCTGTTTGGTATGAGTTGTTCTTCTTTGCTCTTAATTAACTGTTTTCATTATCGTTTCATAGGTAATTAGTCTCTTTGCTTCCAAATTTTTTCCTTCTCTGGCATATTACACTCTTTTTTGTTAGTCTTCTCTACTCCTTCAAATGCTATTGTGAATGTCTAGCATTTATTCTGGATTAACGTTAACTCTCTTTTCTGAATTAATCACTTTATTTTCTTCTCAATTCAATCATAATTGACACATAATTATTTTTTGGAACTTGGTTAGTTTTAATGTAAAATTCAAACTATTCTTTTTAATTAATTGAAAAATATTTCTCATAAATCATTGTAATATGTTGATCTTATCTTGTTTCAAAGTACTGACGTTCTATCAACATTCAAATTCTGTTTAATTCATTTATTCCCAGAATTGTCTCATTCAGAATTGTTTATAGTATTGTGATTTTACTATTATTTCTGAATGTTTTGGTATTTCTCCAAATTCAAATTCTTCTTAATTATTTACCATAAAGTTTTCTCATAAACTTAGTTATAGTAAGTTGGTCTTACTTCATTTTTAAATTTTTCATATATTAACTTCAAAATTCCTTTCTTCTTAATTCTTCCAAAATGTTTTTCTCATAATTCAGTGGTAGTAAGATGTACTTACTCAGTTTTAAATTTTCATAATTATATTTGAATTCAAAAGTCTTTCTTTTTCTTTCATAAAGTTTGTTCCAAAATTATTAGGTTGTAGTAAGATGTACTTACATATTTTAGAATTTTTTCAAAATAAAATTAAAAAATTCTTTTAATTCTCCAGAATGTTCTTCTCAAAATATTAGGTTGTAAGATGTACTTACATTATTTTTGAATTTCTAAAATATAAATTCTAAATTCCTTCTTCTTATAATTCTCCAGAATGTTCTTTTCAAAATATTAGGTTGTAAGATGTACTTACATTATTTTTGAATTTTTATAAATTATTAAATTCAAAATTCTAAAACTCACAACTCATTCTTCATAATATTTCTTCATAGAAGCTTGATTGTACACTCCTTTGATTTTTCCTGAAATGATTTCCCTCAACTCATATGTATTGTTATGCTTATTATTTACCACAACATATGGGGTTATATTGTACTCTACACTGGCCCATTTTACTTATACTTTTGTAAGTTGATCTCCACTTTTTCTTTTCTTATAAATTTTCTTTTCTTTTATATACCCAGGAAGATGGACGATTTTCTTTACGTCGTTCCATTGCTCATATTTTTATTTATAATGTGCATTTTCTTAAATAGTCTTCATTCATAAAACCCAGTTTTGTTTCTATGTTTATTCTCCATATCATTTCCTTTCAATGATATTTATTTCGTCTCCTTCAACGTTGTTTTTCGCCGTAGTCGGTTATCATGATCCGTCCCTTTTCTTGATGTCGTGTGGTATTTGTGTCAACCAGGGTCCATCATCTCAGTTGCTCTTATAAAATTTACCCTAGGGCGCGACACTCGGTTATTATTACTGTTATTATTGTTATTACTAAAGTTATAATTATAGTAATTTCGGTTAGGTGGGTAAGGGCTGTCATCATTATTGTTGGGATATGGATTTCTCTGACTGTATGGGACATTATTATGTTGGTATAAATTGTTTCTATTGTATGGATAGGGGTTGTTATCCCTAACGCCGTTAGAATTACCGATACACTGGTTATTACACGGCGGGTTGTTAGGGCCGTCGTAATTACTGGGTTGGTTCCCTCTATCATCATATTGTATACACCAATACTTTTCTGGTCCATGTTTTGTGTTACTTGACAAATATCTGTGAGGATCTTCATCTGGGTTATCACTTATTATTTGTTTATCTGAAACACCATAAGCTGGTTTACCATCACATATCCACTCTGAAGGAATATATTTTAGTCTAACCGTACCCTGGAACTGTCCTGGATGGCACGTTAATGGAATACATTCTGGTGATTCATCTGTGTCATCATTACAGTCTGGTACGATATCACATTTCCATCTTTCTGTAATCCACTGTCCAGTCCTGCGCTGAAATTGATCTTGTCCACATGTCGTATTCTGTTTACCTCTGGTCCTTTCCCATTGGTACACTACTGTCTTGTGGTAAATTATTTTGGAAATTACTTCGATTCTCCTTCTATAATTCCTGGAATTCATGATGTCTTTGTCATAGGTAATTGGGATATTATTGCCATCAATCAACCCATGTTTCATCATCTCCAACTCTTCCTTAGTTTTTATCAAATTTCTTGGATACATTCTCCTTTTCCTTGGTTTAATATCTTCCTGGTTTCGGTTAGTTTCAATTTCAGGTACTACCATTACTAGTTCCTGCGTTTTGTCATTTATTACTTCTTCTGGTTCTGGTTGACTATCTTCCTGCGTTTTATCATTTATTACTTCTTCTGGTTCTGGTTGACTATCTTCCTGCGTTTTATCATTTAGTACTTCTTCTGGTTCTGGTTGGCTATCATTTTTTATTTCTTCGGTCTTCTCCTTTCTTAATTCTTCCTTTTTTAATCTGTCCTCTCTTCTTTCTTTAATCCATTTTTGATGCTCCTCTCCCCTTTTTAATCTGTTCTCTCTTATCTCCTGATTTACCTCCCTTAACTCTTCTCTTAGAATTTGATTGTCCTCTCTCAATTCTTCCAGCTTCTCCCCCATTTTCTCTTCCAACTTCCTGTTATCTTCTTTCAACTCTTCCTTCAATTGTCGGTTGTTCTTCTCTATCTTCTTCCTGGTTTCATCGATTTTCTGATTAGTGTTCTCAATTTTATTAATCAATTCTTCTTTGGTCGACTTGAATTCTTCCTTGAACAATTGGTTGTCTTCCTTCAATTCTTCTAACTTCTTCCCCATCTCTTCTTCCAACTTCCTGTTGTTTTCTTCCATCTTCTCTTCCATCTTCTTGCTGTTTTCTTCCATCTTCTCTTCCATCTTCTTATTTGTTTCATCAATCTTCTTACCCAGGAATTGGTTGTCTTCCTTCAATACTTCCATGTTCTTGTTCATCCCAGTCAACTCTTCTTTTGTGGATTGGTTATCCTTCTTCAATTCTTCTAACTTTTCTCCCATCCTCTCTTCCAGCTTCTTATTTGTTGTTTCGATCTTATTTCCTAAATCCTCTTTCAAGGACTGGCTATCTTCTTTCCTTTCCTTATTACTTTCGTCCATTTTCTTACTCAAGTCTTCCTTCATTTCCTTGTTACTCTCCTCCATTCTCTTATTCATTTCCATCATCATCCTGAACATTTGTTGTGTTGTCATGTCCTCTGTTTCCTTCTCCGGCGCATTGGTTTCCACTGTTTGTGTAGGTATCTCCGGTTGTTCCCCTGGTTGTTCAGGTTGTTTGGGCAACACTGGTGGCAATGATTCTCCCACCTCTACTGGCGTCGCCTCTTTATTGTCCATTTCTATTTCTAATTCTTTTTCGGCCTCCGCCGCCCGTTTCTTAGATGTTGCACGTCGTTGCATTTTCCCTTGAAATTCTCTGGCTTTGTAGCTGTTGCCTAGCTCCAACTAGTGATTGGGCAGAATGTATTGGCCTTCCAATCGCTAATTAAAGCCCCTAAAGTTGTGCGCCAATTTGTAATAATATAAATAAAAAGATGATGTTGTGTGTTATTGATATTGTGGAGTATACGACTCCGATGTAATCAAGCCCCTCTGTTTGGACTAGCCAATTTGTAATAAAATAAATAAGATTGATGTGTGAATCTGTAAGTTGTAAGGTGTTTAATTGGTGTGTAATTGGTGTGGCTCTCGACGTCTTACTGGCCTGAAACACTTCCTTAAGTTTCCCAGCTGGTCGAGTCCCAATGGTAGCAAGACCGGTCGAGTAGCGTAAAGTTGATGAAGAAATATATATGCTTGGCTTCGCCGAACGTTTCAAAACAAAATTTATTGTTTTGAAGGAAATTTAAAAAAAAATTGTTTATAAAAAAAAAATTATTTTAATTTTATTAATTAATTAATTAGGATCAATTAATTAATATAGGGCTGTGAAGTTTTAAACAGTGTAATGCTCTTCTGAAAATTTTTATTAAAGTTTTAGTATAATTTAAATTATCTATCACCACTCATAAGACTGTCTGTAAACCAATCGATATCTGTTTACCTTTCTATTTTTTAGGTTATCTTCACTTACGGGTGGTAAAGTCCTTGTAGATTATCAATTAGAATTATATTATTGGTAATTAGTATTATTGAAGAAATAAAGAACTATTAAGTATTGAAAAGTATTAATATTTTATTAAGTAATAGCAATATTGACTCTTATCGATTAGTATCGATTCTCAGGATATCGAAAAAAGTTACAAGTATATGATATAAAAATTATATAGGGTTCTTTAAACAGCCAGTTATTACCAAAGTCAGAGAAATCGGGCTAATATTTAAAAAGTATAACGTTACAATCAAATTAATAGTTATTAATAAACACAGACATTGAATAATAATTTGTAAATATAATAATTGTTTTCACCAAACAGCTGTGATGAACCACGAAGAGGCACTGGAATTGTCAAAGAAAGATGGCTGCCGTCAAGTCGATGAAAATGTTGCTCGTTGCTGCTGCATTCCAAATAATGTATTTTGACGCAATATTTCTGTTCTCGTGTCCGCAAATCTCTTGTTATATGTTGTGTAGTGACTGGTGTAGTGATTCTGGGTTGTATTTAGTGTATCTGTATAATTATTAGTTCAAACACTTTCTCCGATTCCGTCACTAATTTGGTTTAATGTATTATACAGTTTTCTAGTGTTTTATGGTGTTTTTCGGAGTAGATTTATATTGTTCTGTGTTATGGAGTGTTACTTGATCGTTTCTGTTATAATATGATAGTTTCAGAAGTATTTTACAAGTCACTCGCGATTTCACAATAACTCACTATACACTCGCTTTGTATGACGATTATAGGTTAGGTCATTCACGTTTTCAAAGGTATGTCATGTTAACCGTTCAACTACCAATAATTAACTAACTGTTTCCTTCAGTTTCAATTAAACTCTTAGCCCATATAATATTATCCTTAACATTGTTCAAATATATTTTCACATCCTGTGTACATTTTACTATTTCACTATATGAATGCCTAAACTTTGGTTATTTGTCAATTTTATTCACTAGATTTGATTTAAATTAATCTTTCAGTTCATTCTGGTTATTTTCAGATTAAATAATGCCATTTTATAGTGTTTTCTGTCAAAAAAAAATAGTAATTTCACTTTCAGTTTGGTATACTGTGAAGAGTCAAAACATCAAAATTTACTTCCTGTCATTATATAAATTCAGCCATTTTATCAGTTATATTTAATATTAATAATCCTATATTGTATTAAAAGGTTCCTATTCCCTTATTTTCTGGTAATTAATTGAATTAGTTGTATTCTGAAACATTATTCTGAAATATATGACTCCCATGTCTAAATTTCTGAGTTTAGTCATTTTATTTTTATTTATAATTCTGAATATAATTTATTAAAATCTCTCTAAATGGTATGTGCAATTATATGGCATGATCTCAAGTTTATTTTGTCTAAACCCCTTTTGTTTATTTGCTTTTAAATGAGTAATTTCTCTGTTTTGATGAAGTTTGGTTTCCATTCTTTTGGCCTATGATTTTTTTTAACAATTTTTCTTACAAAATAATTTACAAACAATATATGATGTGTGATACCCTCTCTGACTTTTTACAAATAGTATTATAAATTAAACATGTTTTCAAATTACACAAAAACAATTAGTATTGGTTACAATACAAACAATAGTTAACACAAAATAAAGAACATTTTTTTTAAATAAATGGTTGTCTTCAAATCAGACATTTTGCAACAAAATTCCCATTTCCAACATGTAAATATGGTTTACAACAAAAGTTTTGTACTAACTAACATCTTAATTACTCTCTACTATTTACAAGTGGTAACTATTTTTATAGTTCTGATGTTAGTTGTTTCAGACCCAAACAAATGGCCTTATATCTAATACATTTTTAAACATTCTTGTACTATATACATTAAAACCTTATATCTATATTCTTATTTCTAACTATTATTATAAGTAGGATTCTACAGTTTTTATACAGTCTTTTATACCTTGTCTTTGGGGAATTGTACCCTGTCATTAACAAATAAATAGTATGAACCGTTCAAAAAGCACTATGAAATCTGTTTTTCTTTTTTCATGTAAAACAAAAATGTTATTTTAAACAGATTCATGTCTTATGAACAACATATTGTCACCGTACATATTTTAAGTCATTGAAAAATGCATATTTCATTGCATCCAATGTTTGTGATTGCCAAGAATGAAACACAAGGTTCATTTTTTATAATACCCAAAACTATCACTGGTTCACTTTGCACTTATATATTATGTTAATGCTAAATGGTCGTATAGTCTTATTAACATAATAAATTGGTTAGCGTTTTTTCAATGGAGATTTGTTCCATGGGTACTATATTATTGTTTCATCTTAGTTCACAGGAAACTTTTACTTTGTTCACTTCTCTCTCTTAAATTTATATACATGTGGTTTTTATTTCGTTATACTTTTGTTTTTAGATATATATTTTGGGGATATAGGGATTTGGGTGTCTTTTATAAGAGCATGACGTCTTCTTCAGGATGCTGCCCTCTTCTTCTTTCTTCAGTCTTCTTTTCTCCTGCCTTCTGGGACTGGTATCTTCTCCATCTGTTCTTGATGCCATCAGGTTTCTTGGGATCTTCTCCATCTTCTTCTTTAATTCAGAAATACACAACCTGTATTGGTTGATCTTGGCTTATTTTAGGGTTTCTCTTTTATTTATTCTCCCTCGTTGTGGGTTTGGTCATATTGTGTACTGCTTTGTTATTTACTATTTTACCTTCCTGGGTTATACCTTGAAAACCTTTGGTTATGAGACTGGTTTTGGATGACTCATCACTAGTAACTCCTTTTATTTTAACTTGTATTTTCTTTATAATAATGATTTCTTTCCACAGTTGCTATGAATTAATCTATTTATATTAAACTTAATGCTTTCTTCCAAATTTAAATATTATAACTTCATTATTCTAATGATCAATTGCCATTCAATATTATGCTTATATCTGTCACGCTACAATGGTTACATCAGTAGTGGTCGGTTTTCTATATATTTTAAATTTCAGATTATCTATGTGTCTAATGACGGTTAAATCTAAGAAATTTAGCCTATTATCGGTTTCGGTCTGCAGAGTGAATTGGATATTACAGTTTATGTTATTCATGGTGTTTTTTAGACTATTTATTTGGCGTAAAGTGCCATTAAAGATTAAAAATGTGTCATCTACATATCGACCATAGAAAATTATATTATTAGTGTAACTGTTGTGTTGTTGGAAAGAAAATACGAATTTTCATAAAAATTCAGATAAATATCCGCCAGTAAACCGGACAGAGGAGAACCCATGGCCAAACAATCTCCTTGAATGAGATACTGGTCGTTGAAGGTAAAATAATTCTGTTGTAGAACAATTTCAAGTAAAAGGATTAACTCATCTATGGTTTCTATATTGGCCAGACAGGGAGACCTTTCGTCAAAAGATTTCAAGAACACACACCACTCAAAAATTTAAATAACATATATTAACTTGAAAACATTAAGTCAAATTACGCACGCCATTTGATTTCAAACAACCATACTTACACGGATTTAAGGTCTAATCTTATACCTTTACATTACTGTAACAAGGGTCGCTACATGGACGCATTAGAAGAGTTTGAAATATACAAAAGTTATAACAGCACGAACAACCATGATGGCATACTGAATGATAAATTGAATTTTAAATCCAACGCACTGTACGACACCGCGTTGCATTTGCTTGAGATAAACAACCTGGCAATAACTCGAAGTCCAAGAATTCAGTATCCGACCGAACGTTGCACGGTGCGCACCGAGTCGAACACGTGTGTTTAAATAATGTACTTTTATGAATTTTAATATTTGACGATCTCTTCCCGAGTGATACGTCTGATGATGGGACATAGTTCCCGAAACACGTAACAATAAAAACAACGCAACGAAGTCACAGGACGGATTTGAAATAAAGTAATTTATTATCAAAAACGTGACTTGGACCATAATCAACAATGTTTAAATTAAGCATTAGTTCATGTATAGTTACAATGCTCCCTTCAACGTAGTATTAGTCGGTTATAACACGATTACGCCGACTTTTTTTTTTCAGTCTTAAAAACAGATCTCGAACACACTTGTGTGTAGCCTTCAGCTCGCTCAGCGATTTTCTTTTTACGGCTTCAACAGTCGCGATACGTTGTCCTTTCGTGGTGGTTTTCATTATTCGGAAGAAGAAAGATAGTGTTGCGGCGTCAGTACAATTTTTTTTTTTTTTTTTGCCTAAACTTCTTAAAGAAGCAATGACTGGTGGATTATCGGCGTGGAATTTCCATAAATTGTCATTCCATTCGCCGTTTCCTACGAATAGCTTCACACACGTGTGATATAAAATGCCAGAATAATGTTTTTTATATATCGTTGCACCTAGTGTTAAAAATTAATGGTAAAAAAACCACACTCTTCATATGATTATCATGATCTTCAATTTCTTCACGATAATCTTTGAAGATTTGAACTGCTTGTTCATGCATACCAGGCTTGCCAGAAGCGTTCTGCAACACTTTCTCTACGACACAACTGTATATCTAATTCTTTACACAAAATTTACTCCATATTTTTCAACCTTGTATTGCACAGACTGTCAAAACAAAATCGCAAAATACTCCAAAACATAACTTACGCAATTAGTTCTCAAATCTAAACTATTCGTCCTTTAGCGTAAAAATTTTAGGCGATTGTGACAAACCTCACACAAAATTTTTTTAAATTACAAACAGAATTATCACTGTTGCACACCACTATAGAAAAATTATTCCGATTAGCGCTTTCAAGCTTCACAGCTCATCGTCAGATCGGAAATAACAAGAGAATAAAACCAACCCCCCCCCCCACTGACCACACATACCACCGCAAACAAGCTGTAAGTCAAATGTCCCTTCCCAACCTCCGAACCCTGTCACCCCCGTCTGTTTTCCTAGCACATTCCGTGTGTTTATGTGTGTTGTGTGTGTTTGTACATTCTTTGTAAAACCTGACGTTGTAAAGTCTTTCTCTTTCAATTCACCCTTATTTCAAAAACATCCATATATGCAATTTAATTCATAATGTTATCTATCCGTCCTCTATATTTTACTTCTTAATTATATTATAAAGTATTTCTTCATTATCAAATTTAGTTTCAGTATTTATTAAATTGTCTAACCCTTTTTCTCTTTCTTTCAATATTTCTAACTCCTCCCTAAGCTTCCTTTCAACTATGTTATTTACTACTTTTAACATTTTAAAAGTAGTAAATTACTACTTTATTTTAAAGTAGTAAAAATAAAGTAGTAAGTAATAATGTAAGTTAGTAAGAAAGTAATAAAGTAGTAAGTAAATAAAGCAGTAAAAATAAAGTAGTAAATTACTACTTTACCAAACCTCCCAACTTCGGAGGTTGGGAAGGGACATTTGACTTAGGCCTGTAGCTTGTTTGCGGGGTTATGTGTATCCGGATGGGGGCGGGTGGGGGTGCGGAGAGTTTGGTTTTATTCTCTTGTTGTTATTTCCGATCCGACGATGAGCTGAGAAGCTTGAAAGCGCTAATCGGAATACATTTTGTATAGTGGTGTGCAACAGTGATAATTCTGTTTGTGATTATAACCACTAACACAAGTTTTTTAATTAAATGTTGTTTTAATTGGACATTTATAGCGCACGAAATCCAAAAATTGCACGAACGTATTGATCAAATCTCGTACAGTAAGAGTGTAAAGCATTCGGTGGTACAAACGCGTACATTTATGTATTGTCTACCTTAGCGTATCTGCTAACTTAAATCTGCTTTCTGAAACTATTTCTTTCTTTTCTGGACGCGTGTATACTTTTTAGTCGTAACATTTTATTGACTTAACAAAAAAAATGCTCACATGTAGAGATGTGTCAAGTAGATATCGGATTGTACAAATTGAACGATTGTCTGGAGAAAAATTGGAAGACGTTTTCTGTCTCTTCGGTGTTACCGTGTTGTATTTTGAAATCTGTCAAATGTTTCCTAATATAATGTCAATCAAAATAGAGGGCAACACGGCTTGGCAGAAACAGCTGGCTGCGGACCGTTTGGTGCGTGTCACAGGTAGCTTGATTTTAAATCCGTTTTAACTCTCAGCACACACACACACACACACACACACACACACACACACACACACACACACACACACACACACACACACACACACACACACACACACACACACACACACACACACACACACACACACACACACACACACAGAGAGAGAGAGAGAGAGAGAGAGAGAGAGAGAGAGAGAGAGAGAGAGAGAGAGAGAGAGAGAGAGAGAGAGAGAGAGTAGCAGCGAGAGGCATACATATCGATTGAGTCCAACCCATGTCTCGGCTACGGCGACTCTCTACCTGCCTCCACCTGCTCGGCCCACAGTCAGTGCCTTCTTAATAATATCGGCTCGCATTCGGCGTAAGTTACAATCGGTACCACTCTACCGCGCGCACACACACAGTCAGAATGGCGTATAGTTTCACTTCAAAGTAAAATCAATTGAAACTCTGGAAGAGCCTATTAACGCGCCCGGCTTTTCAACGTGTAGGGAAAAGCGAACCGATTTTAAATCGTCTTCTCTTCCGCTTTCAACCACGTAACTTAGAAAACTTTTCCGTTAAATCTTCGGAAACAATGTCCGCTAAACGTTTTCATCCATAATTGAAATTTCGATTTCGATTTCGATTACGTCTTATACCCGTTTCTAGTTTTGAATTTAATATCATTCCGTAATGGTATTGATGTTTTAAAATTTAGTAGGTTGCGGGTAGCTAAATCTGGCCTCTGTTTCCGTTCAACCACGTTTTATCCCATCGCGTATGTGTGAGACTTTTATAGTACATGGTGAATACAGTTACATTTGTACTCTGTGACAAATTTCCGGACAAATTCATCGGTTACTTGTTTTGTGGTAGAGTTTTAAAGTACAGTAAGACCGCGATAATCCGGCACTCGATAGTCCGGCAGACCCGATAGTCCGGCACGCATCAGAAATATAGAGGGTTGCCAGATTTTTTTCTCCCTGAGTACTGATTTAAATTTACCGGGTTCCGCAGTTCACGAGTTTGATAGTACGGTACACCGGTCAAATTTATCGTACGTCTGGCAGCACTGCTGCCTCTCGCCGGGATCAGCCAGTCACCATCTTGGCTTCGTACTAGTGTCACCACAATTCTTTGTTCACGTACGCCTACAGTTACAGTAAATTGTACTTACACTTGCATCAGAGCTGTCCGGTTTTCTTATAAAATTATGTAATAAAATTCATGGTACACTGTATTAAAGTTTAGCTGCGTGTACGGCTGTGAAATAGACTATATAGCACAGTGAAAAGTTCATAATGTTTTCTAAACCGAACAAAAGTGCGCCTAAAACATCAAAACGTAAACATGTGACGTTGACAATTCACCAAAAACTGAACATCATAAGAAAACTGGAAAAAGGTGAGAACCGAAACAATATTATAACTGAATTTAATATCGCATCTTCAACTATTTACGACATTAAAAACAAAAACAACAGTTAGAAAAATTTGTGTCACAATCAGCATCAGTTACAAGTCTAGACATTAGGCAAACTTTAAAAAAACCTAAATTAGACGCTCTGGATGAAGTTTTGTATAAATGGTTCAGTGCTAAGAGAGCAGAGGGAAAACCAATAACGAGGCCTATGATAATTGAAAAAGCCAAATTTTTTCACAAGGAATTAGATTTGCCTGCAGATGAAATTCTTTCATTCTCAAAAGGGTGGCTTCATAATTTCAAGGTTCGCCATGGCATACGTAAACTAGACGTTTCTGGAGAGATAAAATCAGCAGATGAGGCTGCTGCAAATGAGTATAAAATAACGTTTCAAAAACTCGTTGATGGACATCAATTGTCCCCAGCTCAAATTTACAACGCTGATGAGACTGGCCTGTTATGGCAGTGTTTACCAAATTCAACCCTAGCGGGAGCTGAGGAGTCCAGCGCAAAGGGGTTTAAGAAGAATAAAGATAGAATAACTATATTAGTGTGTGGAAATGCTTCAGGCAATCATAAACTAACTCCGTTTGTCATTGGAAAGTATAAAAAGCCTAGGCCTCTCAAAAATGTGACACATTTGCCTGTTATTTACGGTGCTCAGAATAATGCCTGGATGACAGCCGAGTTGTTTAAAGACTGGTTCATGCATCATTTCGTTCCAGTTGTGAAAGAAAATTTTGAAAAACTAGGGCTAACTAAAGATTCAAAGGCTGTTCTCGTCTTGGACAATTGCCGAGCTCACCCTCCAGAATCTGAACTCGTGTCAGGTAACATTTTTTGCACATACCTTCCTGCCAATGTTACGCCACTAATACAACCCATGGACCAAGGGGTCATACAAAATTTCAAGTGCAAGTACAGAGGAATGTTTGTGCAAAAGCTTCTAAGCTCAGATTGCAGCGGCAAAGATTTCCAACGTGATTTTAACATAAAGATGCTATTTTTACAGCTGCAATTGCTTGGTCCGATGTGAAAAATATAACATTGCACAAGGCCTGGAGAAAATTATGGCCAAAAATGATTGAAGAAACCGAGATGGAAAAGGATGAAAATGATTATGAGCCCACAACTGACCACTCTGAAATTGTAAGTGTGATGAATTGTGCTTCAAATAATGAACTGAGTGCCCTTTCAGTAGAAGAAATTAATGGATGGATCGAAATTGACAAAGATCTGCCTATCGAAGAAGAGCTCACTGATGATGTGATAATAAAAAGTGTCTCCAGCCCACAAGAGGTACAAGATACTGAGAGTGATGAAGAAGAAACGCCTAAAACTCACATCTCTTGGGCTGAGGCTTCGGAAGCATTAAACACGTTTGTGAAATTCGCAGAGAGGAGCCAGCAATACGACGTTGCTGAAGTTAATAACCTCCATATTATACAAAATAGTTTTTGTCAAAAAAGAGTTCAATCAAAGAAACAAGTTAACATCCCTACAATGTTTCAGAGGGCTCAAAAGAAAATTCAAGCTATCCCTGAGTTCTAAGTCCCTGAGAATCCTGAGCTATTTAACAGTGAAGTGCATTATATTTGATTTTTAGTTCAATATACAGTAGTTTTCATTGTGCAGTATTACATACTTTTAATTTTTTGTTTGTTTACTGTAATGTTTCTGTTGTGTTTACTAAATAAACAATTAATCGTTTTTGTATGTTAAAACTGTAGTTTTTATCTATATACCCTGGTTTAAACCAGGGTTTTAAAAATGGCCTTGGTAATCCGGCATATTTGATAATCCGGCACGCTCTCGGTCCCGACCGTGCCGGATTATCAAGGTCCTACTGTATTCTGCTTTAAAATTAAAATGTTACGTACTTCTATGTGCACCTTTCTCTCCGACTTTGGCTCCATACATCTTTTTTGTGTTTCCAGACTTTAACACGTGTCTGAGTGGAAACACTTTTGACCCGAATTCTGAAACGAGTTAGTGAGTATATGAGTATTTTAATGTTAATATATGAGTATATTTGTATAGTGTTCTGATATTATGAAAATGAAAAAAAAAACTTGAATATGGTCGAAATAAATGAAGAAACATTCAAAATTAAAAGAATTTTATTCAAAAAATATTATGTGTACGGCATTCGTATTGTAACATATTTCGTAATAAATTTAAGAGTAAAATAATTATTATTAGGCGGCTCAATAGACCAGTGGGTATGGCACCTGGCTACTAATCTAGAGGTCCCGGGTTCAATTCCCGGGCCCCACCATAAATCAAGATGCGTTTTTCAGCCCCCAGGTCGACTCAGCCTGTTGAATATGAGTACCTGTGGTAACATCCTGTGGATAATAATGGGCGGCTGAAGCGTAGTGCTGGCCACACTGCCTTCCTTGTGTGCCGTACGGCTCACATATGGCAGCCTACCCTGCCTTCTCCCTAAGCTACTTCGGTGGTATACATGGGAGCCATTATTATTATTAAAATAAATAATAAAATTATTGTTCTTTTTTATGACTGACTTACGTTTTTTTTCTTCTGTTACAGGTAACAACTGTGGGAACATAGCACATAGCTGAGAATAAAATTTGATCAGATTAGTAACAGTCGCGTCCTTGTCTACGACGTGTTTCATTTGGGTGAGATTATTGCTTGATACAAGAATACACTAAGTTTGGTTTTATACGACAGACCTATGGATCCTTCACTACGCCCTTCCTAAAAAAAGTAGGCCTACAGAAATGTATAAAGGAATTAGTTTGCAGTGAACAAATAGGAGATTGGTTTCTGAAGTAAGACGTAGTACAGATAAGCAGTAGGCCCTAAGTTGTTTTCGAACTAATCACATAAACAAGTTTTTTATTTAGTTAATTAAAATAACTTGTTTATATTTTTTTATTTTATGAACTTTTAAAAATGGATAAAGTTTAAATTTTTTGTTCGTATCGGCCATCTAAGGACCACATGCCAGTTTCAATTCTTTACTCTTTGTTCTTTTCTTTTTTTCCAATATTCTTTCATCTTCTCACTGTGTCTGTTCTTCCTGTCGTCAGTCCACTTTGAACCTGCGTTTTTATCTCTCCTACCCTGGACTCCCTCCATTTTCAACACTTGTGCCCGAAAAACTTCTCTTTCAAATGCTTCTTCTGCGTGTATATTATTTTTTTCTAAATCCTTTCGGACTTCTGTAATCCAACTTGATGTTGACTTCTTGCCACACAGATATCTGAAGATTTGCTTTGTCAACCTATTGTCGTCCATTCTATATAAATGTCCAAAAAAAAAAATAGTCTTCTTTTTCTCATTGTTTCTGTTATATTTTCTATACTATGATATATTTCATCATTACTTCTTAATTTCCAGCGCCTTCTGACGTTTTTCGTGGGCCTAATATTTTCCTAATAATTCGTCTTTCCAATATTTCTAGTTTGTCTATTTAACAAATTTTATTATATTTAAATTTTTTTGTCGTAAGCTCAGACAGCCGGTGTCAGTGTTACCAGATGACTATAAACCGGGCTGTCAGGCCGTTACCGGTTGCTATAAACCGGGCTGTCAGGCCGTTACCGGTTGCTATAAACCGGGCTGTCAGGCCGTTACCGGTTGCTATAAAACAGCGACACCGTCGGCAACGTTTCGAATTTCACCTTCGGGATCTTCTTCAGGCCGCAAAAAACGACAGTGTTGTAAAACAGTTGCAGCGGATCTTGGCCGAACGATGCCCGACAACTTTTGGTCGCTCTTACTCGGAAAAGTTTCCGGTATCGTTCGGCCAAGATCCGCTGCAACTGTTTTGTCGCTTCTTGCGGCCTGAAGAAGATCCCCGAGGCTGGGATCCGAAACGTTGCCGACGATGTCGCTGTTAAATAGCAACCGACCACGACCAAACAGCCCTGTTTATAACTATTTTGCCTATTAACGGAGAACAGGAATTAGGGAAAGCATGAGAGATCGAGCTATTGAAGACAATGACTGAAAAGATAGGGAGGAATGGCGATCGAATTGCGGGATGCGGCATAGACTGTAGGACCCCCGCTAATAATAATAATAATAATAATACTCGTATGTTTAGGCTATATTATCATTCTTTGAGGAAATAATATGCTACTAATTGAAGAATACAAAAGGGCGTACAGTATTAAATATTTATTAACTCAGTTTATTATTAATGCAGATTGACTAAACATTAATAACGCTTTTTAACTAAATTTTATTCACTACCACGTTGTCACCGTGGATAAATTCGTTTACATAGTGTTGGAATTAAATCATTTTCACTACTTGAAAAACTTTGACCGCTGTGTTCACACTCCAGTGATGGTCTGTATAATTGACGGAATCAAATTATTATTATTATTATTGTTTCCAGTCATTCTGAGATATAATTTCTTTTCCCAACAAAATCGCTAACCAGTCGTTGAGGTGTTAACATCTTTGACTACTTTTTGTTTGATTATCGATAACCCAACGTGCATGACATCACATTTAAACACCTTAACGGGTTTCTGCATACGTAAACGACTTTACAGTTTATTTGCGATTTAAAATGTATACTGGAAGTCTGCATTTTAAGCGGTTTCAGTAAACCCGTGGCGTAACTTGGGGCCTAACTTAGAGGGGGGGGGGTAAAGCTTCATAAATTCAAGCGTGTAGTGAGACCATCTATATAATAAAATTAATAAGATGTATTATATACAAAATTAGAAAGTTTAGTAATAATCCTTAGTTAGTAAAGGAGGGAGAATTTCATTTCTTAATGATCAACAAACCTTTCTTCATAAGTTGTACTTCCACTTATGTTTACCTAGAACAAATGTACTGTAGGCCTATAAACATTAACAATTTCAGTTTTTGTTCAGCTGAGGTAAATTGCTTATTATTTGCTTGGGAAGGAGCTGTACTGTATAAAAAAAAAGGTTAAGCGTAGACCTATATGGTACTGTAGACACTAAGTTTGGGACCCTCAAATACCATGTAGTGACAGATTCGAAAACATAACATGAGTTTCAGAATTGCTTTTTTTATAAAGGTAGTAGACACGAGGGCCCCAGCTTATAGAAACCCTTGGCAGTGTTATGTATTACTGAGAGCAGAGCGAAGCTTGCAGAAGACATATTTAGATGTTGATGTGTTTTGTGAATCTGAGTGTGTTGTTTTTGTGTGTCCTTCTAACGTAATGCCGTAGTGGTATGATGGTTGAGTGGCTGGTTTGTTGTTAACGAAGTAGGAGTCTCCTTCCTCTAAGAGTTGCTTCGGAGTCAAATTCATGTATTAGTTTTGAAATGTCAATTTTATGTGTTCTTTCAATGCACAGAAGAACAGAAAGGTGATGAAGTCTTTCTTGTCCAGTAGTGTTGCGTATTTAAGTCTTCAGCCTCCGAAGATAAGAAAAAGAGCGCTCACTGCTTGCTGAACTTACAGGCGCTTTCAAAACAGCTGAACTTGCTCTCAAAAATGTTTTAAACATGTTGTTCAAGTTGGGAAAACATTCACTCAAATTTTGTTCAACAAAACTCTTCAGTCTTTTAATCACATTCATCACCAATGTTTTTATTTGCACACATACGTGAAAACACATTCAATTCTGAGTACAGTTCCTTCTCTGGCACTTTACAAATATAGCACACACTAATTTCACATAGTCTTCCTCACCTCATTTTTACTCAGAACTGAGAAAAGTGCATGAACTATTTAAAATCATTTTCTTGAAATCTGTATGTAATTTCATGTATAAGCCTATCTAAAACGGGAAAATATACATTCTGTTTTGAAAACATACAAACTATGTTTACTGTAAACCTGCAGTGTTCGAAATCTCTTAACCATAAACAGTTTTCTCATCAGCAGTTTCACGGATTTGTGTATAAACAGAATTGGGAGAATATTAACTAACTTCTGTTGTAATTCGCTTTAAACGGTAACAGGTGTACAAGACCGAAATAACAAAAGCAGTAACGTGGAACTGCTGTGGAAGAGAGAATACTTTTTTGTCACAAATGTTGCCATATTCACTCACCGTCACATTTTGATGTTTCGCTTTTTATTTATTATTATTTCTCCAAGAATGAAACGCTACGATATTTTGTCACACTGTGTGGGGAATAGTGTAAGCGCATATACAACGTTCACGTGAAGTGAGAATCTTGTAGTTTTCGTTTTGCGTAGCTGTCTGTCGCTTGGGAAATACATGAAGGGTGATTTCTCTCACCATTAGACGCGACATGACAATTTTGTCAGGTTTTCTCTAGGCGGTTGAGCGACAAACACTTTTCAAGACCGTTGTGACAAGGCAAAGAACGTATTTTTTTTGTCCATCAGTTTGATAGTATCTGTAAATGATAGGAATAAAGCCCAACTTGGAATAAAGTCGGTAACAGAATCTGTAGTACCGGTATTTGTGCTGTAAATTTACTAGAGAGTTTGACTAAATATAAGGAATAGTCTTATAAGTTCTCTTGTACTGAACGTGGCTGCATATGACCTTAAATCATGGACAATTGTGTAGAACGCTGAGGAACAAATAGACAGGTTTTTGAGACACAGTACTGCAAGAAAAGCGCAGATTCATTGAGTGTTAGGTTAAGCGATGATGAAGCGTACGAAAGAATACGCGACCAAAGAAAATATGGAATAGCTGCAACATAAAAAATGCTGGTAGGCCATAAATCGCTTGACAAAATGCTGGTAGGCCATAAATCGCTTGACAAAATGCATGTTTTTGTATCTTCCATTGGTGAATGGTTTTGTTACGTTCGGTCATCGGCTACACAGAGTTTTAAAACATTTGCGTCGACGTTTCCACAAGATCAACTGTCATCATCAGGACCTGTATAAGGGCACAGAAATACATTAATAGGCCTGTAATGAGTTTTAATATGGATGTACGAAATACTATAAGCT
Source organism: Magicicada septendecula (assembly GCA_034769895.1). Lineage (NCBI taxonomy): Eukaryota > Metazoa > Arthropoda > Insecta > Hemiptera > Cicadidae > Magicicada > Magicicada septendecula. The sequence continues at coordinate 95,429 of JAWRYS010001624.1, read as the reverse complement.
ATGTTAATAATGTAATAATAATAATAATATATATTTAGTTATTGTTCGTGACGTTTTTGTGACATAAATACACAAATAAACCAAATCTCTTCTTGTTGGCAACAGCCCTCCACTCCTCCCTGTTGTTCGCATTCCTTTTTAATTCCTGACATGAATCACTCTCTCCCCCCCCCCCCCCCCAAATTGGTGCTACATCTCTTGCAGAGCCTCCTGGACAAGTCGCGTCCAGTCGTCTCGATCCTCTACTCTCAGTCTGCGTCTTCTTATACCGAGCTTGCGCAGGCTTTATTCCGGGAGTCATTCGGTCGCTGTAGCCTCGTCACAGTTATAACGGAGTGCACCCTGTAGCAGACATACACCACCCTCATTATAATGTGTAGACCTGTTCAATTATTTCTGTGTTGCCCGCAAACATGTTCTGATGACGACATTAAAGTTTGTCGAAACGTCGTAACAGATAACAAAAATTGTGTCCAGTCAATAACTGAACCTCTCAAAACGTTTCATCATTTATTATTCACGATCATTACTAAATAAAGGACAACGGATATGGATTAACAAAAAATATCTACAACAAGAAATGCATCCTGGAATGCCAAAATAAGGCATTACAACACCGTCGTAAAAACGGAATGTCTCTACGCCAGTGAATGCCTCTCGATGAACTATAACCTCGACAAACTAGAAGTCTTGGAAAGGAGAATTCTAAGAAAAATCATGGGTGCAGTTCGGACTGAATATGGATGGAAGCTGCGAAGCAATAGGGAAGTCTACCAGAACGTGGAAAGAATCTCGGAGACTATGCGGAGGAGGAGGCTGACATTTCTCGGACATCTATACAGAATGGACAAAAATCGATTAACCAAACAAATATTCGACTACCTCTGGAAGACGAAGACCACTACAACGTGGATTAAGGAAGTTAGAAAGGATTTAGAAAGTCGAATATCACAGAGTCCCAAATGTTAGAAAGAAGTGAATTTAGGAGTACAGTGAAAAATCTGGAATTGTTTCAAGATGCAGGAAGACCTAATAGAAGTGGACGAACTTGGACAGAAGATCAAAGGAAACAAGCCAGTGAGCGTATGAAGGAGTATTGGAGACAGAGGAAACTCCAGGCAAAGAAAAAGAAATAAAGTTGTAACGTGATCCTAAGTGGTCAATTCGCTAATAAAAAAAAAAAAAAGGACAACGGTTAGCGTTAAGTTAGTTACGGCCTACTTCTCCAGCTGAATATTAGGACTAGGCCTATACAGTATTAGAAACGTGATGAGTAAGGTCCATAGTCATTTAATTGACTATGTAACTCATTTAGTCATATAGTTTAGTTAGACTATATAACTCATAAATCGTATATAACTCATTTAATACTTACACGACTCATATACGATCGTAGAACCATGGACGGACAGCACGAATAAATAACCTGGGCTAACGGGAAAGAACGAAGGCAATTAGTATGAAGTACAAGAGGTACATGGAAAAATAGCCTCGGTCTCAACAGGCCGAGAAAGATATAGATTCGGGAAGAGCCCGATTAGGATCAAGCTAATCTGTAAAACGATTGTACCCCATCAGAAACGTTTCTCGATTCGGGTACCCAGACACAGGCATTTTTTATGTTTAGACCGGATTGGTTGTTCACTGCTGTTGTCTGTACCTGTGTTGTTATTTTTTGTTTAGTGTGTTGGAACCTGTGATACCCTGGTATCTGAAACACGTCAGGGGTTCAGTCACGTGTTTGAAGAATTTGGGAGATTTGAGACGGGTGGAATTTAGACTAAATAATATGTGACTTACAGTGTGGTCACTTACAGTAGAACCTCCATTAACCGAGACACTTTTAACCGAAACAACCGACAAAAAAAAATTTTTTTTCTCCCGATTTTTACTACAATGAAAATTTCTTTTCCGGATAAAACACGAAAACTAAGCATATTTATAACACATTTATAAGCATGTAATAAATTGTACATCATGACAACAAAAGGCAAACGGGTCATGATAACGATTGAAGAAAAATCGGAGGCAATTAAAAGAATTAAAAATGACGAGATTTTGCAAACTGCGCAGCCGATTTTGGTGTTGGTGTTCCTACTGTGTCTGATTGGGTCAAGATGAAAAATAAGTTTGAAGAGCATGCTTCGAAGACACCAAACAAGAAAACAATGAAGTCGTGTGAAAACGAGAAAGTAAATGAGGCTGTTTTTTTTATGGTTCACACAACAAAGGAACGACGAAGACGATGACATAGCAGAGAGCACCAGCCGTGACACCGCTGACGAGATCTTCGATGGCTTACAGGAAGGAGATTTTATTTTGGGTTAGGGCATTAAATTAACGACGTTTTACTGATGAAGCGATGGCGAGATATTCCTGCAAGAAAGCGATATGAAAAGAAAACGTAAAGGAAAATATAAGATTTTTCAAAAACATCATAAATCTAGTGTTAAAAAATGACTATGTAAATAGTATGATTTTTATTAAAATATTTTGATAATATTGTCTATTGCCTCCAGTTATGTTACCTCACACTTTAAAAAATGACATCTTAATTATTATCCGAAATTTTGGTTATCAGAAACCATCTCCCCCCTTTGTTTCGGTTAACAGAGGTTCTACTGTATCAGCATTCGGATTGAGGTTTCAAGAAAGAAGAGAAATACGATCAGAAGAAATAATAGGTAGAAAGTTTAAATACCATCGGTTCACTTGACTAAGAATTTGACGAAGAAGTTTAACATATTTACTTAATATATTGACGTAGAAGTTGTATATGTTAACATACAAAGTATTTAATATATTAACATTTTGACGTGTACGTTACTCGAGTAGAGTAAGAGTTACGTTGATTTTCTTATTAAACGTGTAATTATAATAGAATTGCATTCAAAAGGATCCTTTACATGGCGCATAATAATTCACGTATAGCGCACCATATAATTTGATTCCTTACACTAGATGCGATAAATTGCTGCGTAGATAGAGGTAATAACTTTTGTCTCCTAGTACATACTGTTTGCTAATTGGTTAAACTTGTGAAAGACTTAACTTGAAGTCAGGTTTTACTCGGAATTCAAAGTGATACGAATCTATAGTGATTTTCCTAATGTAAACTGAGCTTTAGTTTCAGATTCTTATTGAAAATTCAAATTGAAAATGAATGTAGGTCGTGAGATAAAAACAATGAAACGCTGAAAGCTTTTTGTGTTTGCCACCTCAGTCCGGATTGGTCTTCCGTACATGTCTGTTGCGATGTACAAGGTCGCATAGAATAAGTATTCGATAATATTAGATAATGGAATGTTTCTGTTTATTAAAAATGTCCCTTAATTTTTAAATTGCACAGTATTTGACTGCTCTATGACAACACAAAAAATTTAATTGACTGCTTATGATACAAATAAATTAATCAATCGCTCTGTACAAAATAAAATTAATTGACAGTTTCTGTTGACCTATTCTTTATACTTAAAATAATTCTTTCCTTCACTCTAATTACATCAATCTTAATTCATACAAGTTTTTCTGTGTCTTTTAGTTTACAATTGTTTTATTAATTGAGTTTATATAAACGGTTTCACTTCCCTTGTTTGATGAACGATGCGGTGTTGCTCCTTCTTGTTCCTGACACGTGTCGACAGATGTTTCTCTCAGGTAGACCTCGGAATACTATTGTTCCTCTGTGGTTTCTTCAGAATCTCCTGCTGTTCTCCAGCTCTCAGGGTTGTTTCAGGGTTGGGTACTTCTACGAATAGTGTTGAATTACTAATTATTAATGATTTGTATGGTGTATTTTACAATACACTTTCCGGCTAACGTGATGTGTTCATAAATCCTAAGCGGATAATCTTGAACTGTACCGTACTAGCACTCGAGATTATTTCAGTCGCGAACTTTACTACATGTGTTCGTCACCCATGATGACCTATCGCCTAAATCAGAGGTAACGATTAAACCTTATTAACTTCAACGAGACTGCTTCTTCTGCGATCTAAGCTAGGCTGATTTACATCCCATCACGGATCAAATCAGCTGATGTATTAGCCAATTTCATTGGTCAGAACGTTCCCTCACCTTTACGGCGCTAGTCCAGATAACGTTCTTCAAGTAACAGATTGCCTATTAACAATGTAAAACTTGTAAATAAAACCTGTATAATTTTATTGCGTTTCTTTGGGGTCATAAAACCTTTTTTATAAAAACCTCATATTTCGCTCTTTATATTATTAACAAATATTACTACCAGATAGGTCTTTATTTTATGCACATTCTGGTGTAAGTCTTATGTTAACATTTTTATTTACATCAGAGTTATTTAATTTAAACCGTTTTTTGTTGTTATTTCGTACACGCGCATTCGCCATATGCCTATGCATATGTTCGCACTTCACAACATACATTTATTTTTTTTACAGACGAAAACCAACTTAATCTAACAATTTTGACATGCATTTTACTGTCTATTTGACAGTGTCTCAACATGCAATCTTTATTTCAACCAATTCTCATTGTAACATGCTATAATATGTCAAGAGTGAAATTATTATTTTATATGCAAATCTCACCAATTGCAATAATTAGTTTTCTCTAAATTTGCTATACATCTCTGCCACGTCCTGTATTCTACCATAATCGACGATTAAATTTCCCCAGCTTTTAAAATTAAATTTATTAAAGAAAATTTTAAAGAACATCTAAAATTATTTCACGTTTTATTTGCTTGGTTTTAACATGTCATATATCTTGAATTGTTATCTTTTGCAATGTATGCTAAGGTTTTTTTTTTTTTTTTTTTTTGTAAACCCTTAAAAATGAGTTTTTTGTTATGCAGTATTCGCACGTCTCTGTCGCAGTTATAAGAAACACGTATGAAAGAGTATTTTTTTGTTTTATTTGCGATTGTCGACGGGGAAGAAATCAGCGCTACTGTAGACGATAATAAATATTTAAAGAAAAAGTGTAGCGTTCAGTTCAGCGCTGTTGTGTCTGAGTAACATCCATTAATCATAGCCACTACGGTGGCTGGCTGGCAATCAGTGTGGTGATGGAGGAGGGACAACAAAAAACTCCCCCCCCCCCACACACACACACTATTAAGGGTGAAGAACAAATATTTCATTTGTTCGTTACGTATTCACGGCGCATAATGTAGGTAGGACGTGCGCGCCTTTGCTACGAAGTCTTCTCCAGTTCCTCTCTGTTTTTTTCGTACTAATAAAAAAATTCCCTTTTGTTTGTGCCAAAAGAGTTTGTCTCTTGTAAATCACATGTATTTTTTGGAAACGACGGCGACGCCTGACTTACTGGCTGTGCAATGATTCATCATCATTTAATTTCGTGTCTATTGTTGTTGACATTGTCGAGTGATTTCGTTGCTGTTGATTTTGGTAAACAACGAAGTGAATGAGTCAGCGATGGATGATGGAGTCATTAAACCAACAGAATTCCCCTGTGTATGAGATTCCTTTGTCAATCATATCATTGTGGATATCCGTTGTTGTATGAACTGGAACGTATAGAATGTAATGATTAATGCCCGGGCACAGCCTTGTCATTAGCGTCATTGTAAACAACATAAGGCTAAATATAGTCTTCCAAGATAAAAGTTCATACGCGGTACAAAACATGCACGAGACTAACAGAATTAGAAATACAAATATTCGTGATAAACAACGTAAAATAATTTTAAATGTAATATAGAATTTCTATATATATATATATATTTTTTTTTTCAATCACTTTCTGCTACAGTCCGTTTCTTGATGTATATAACACTATAATATTTATGACTAAATTTACCTCAAGATATATTTTTTTTTCCTTTAGGAACATGTTTCGGGAGATCCTGTTCTCTTTTTTGGTGAAGGCTGAAGATGGGAGAACAAGATCTCCCGAAACATGTTCCTAAAGGAAAAAAAATATATCTTGAGGTAAATTTAGTCATAAATATTATAGGAATATATATATATATATATATATATATATATAATTTTAAATGTAATATAGAATTTCTACAGCTTTCACGGCCGGTGTCAACAAAGGTTGTTAGGGCGTGGCTCGTCGTTTGTGTTTACAGACGTTTCGCCCCCACCATCGGAGGCCACTTCAGTGTTGGAAGCAGTTGGCACGGTGCCAATGATGAGGCCCGTTTATACAAGTGGGCCTTCTTAGCCGAAAACACAGTTCTCTACACCATCGCTGGGGTGACTTGGCGGCTATTGTCCCAGTTGTTTCCAACGCTGAATATGGCCTCCGGTGGCGAGGGCGAAACGTCTGTGACCACAAACTATGAGCCACGCCCTAACGACCCGGTAAATAGTGTTTCTAAATTTAAACATGTTCTACTAGTTTGTATCAAGTCTCTCTCTCTCTCTCTCTCTCTCTCTCTCTCTCTCTTTTCGTATTTCTCGGCCCTATACATCTTACTTCATACATTACATTTTCCGTTGCACTTTTTCGTTATACTTTTAATTGCATTCACATGTATTGTTTCTGGGCAAGATATGTTTCTTTTTTCGCAATTTTGGTTGAAAAATGTATCAGTAGAACCTGACATTAACTCTCTGGTACAAGATATGCAGTAACAATTTTCACATTAATTATTTTCTTTTTAGTATGTGGTTATTTTTCAGTACTAACAAGAAAATCTGTAATGAATGTGATCAACTGTCTTTTGAAAAACTTTGTACTTTATTTTAGCTGAGAACGAACCGGAAATTAATTTTAAAAATGAGTTCTCTTTTTTGTAAATTCTATGTAGGCGGTTAAATGTAAATAATAATACATAACTAAGAATAATAAGATATATTATTCATGTTGTATCAAGGTTTTTATTGAGAACACCCCAATAACCTTTCTTTAGCTCTGGTGGGACCCGAAATGAACGCGGAAGAGCAAAGTGTGGCACGCGAGTCCGGAATGGTTGGAAACCATTCCTTTATAGAAACAAAAGGCTTAAGGCAAGTGTGTCTCATACCATCTACTTTAACGCAGCCTTAAGTCGGTGGAGAAGACGGTGTCATGCAATGAACATTTTACTAAACGATGACTACCACTGTACGACTCTGTCCGCATCGTCGGGACACTGTCTGGCGTTTTACGTCAAATTCGCGAAGGTATTCAAACGTTCGGAAGAGTGTAATTTATGGAAATTGCACGTTCATAGTGCACATTAATATAGGTAAATACAAAAATTCTATGCAACCACAGAAGTTCTGTGACGATGCTGTGGCATGGTGAGTCCCGTCGTCCAACAAACACGTGCCGCCACAGCGTCATACGGCATTATATGGAATGGGGTTGAGGCCTGTTGGCCGACAGACGGATATTCCAATACGATACAGGGGCAGACCGAGATCTAAGCAGCTGCAGTGGAACCACCATATCCAGCAGGAGAAGATGACTATGCTGTTAAAACCATGCATCCTCTAGGTTGGAGGTTTACAGTAGGCAAGAAACGGTCCTGCGTGTGTAACAGGATTCATACGACCGTAGGATCACGGACTTGGAGAAAGATGAATAAACAACACAGGCTAACGGGAGAAAACAAAGATAAATAGTTGAAGGTACTGTACGCACACCAGTTTTGCTGCCGAGACGCCTGAGGAGCGGGGGGTCTACTGAATGATAGTGCGTGGTTGTGTTGGTGGGGGATTACTGGTTCTAAAAACGTTAGTCAGACGTTCAGAAGACGTATTTAGTTGTAATTTTGTGTGCGTATTAGATTGAACGTTCGTACATTATACGTAAGTGTAATTTATTGAATATTTTGTTAAAGTGTGTTTTTTTATTCGCTACAACAAAATACCTTGTGAGAAACAGTCAAGTTACACCGAGACTGTGTTAAACGTATTTTAAATGTGTAGTATTACAGTGATGCATGCAGTGGAATGGCATACGTTACCACATTCCTTGTTCGGTAGCAAAGCTGAACTGGTGATAGTACAAGCCACATTGGAAAAGATGGGTTCCGGAAAAAGGCAGATTAGAGCCTGATTGAGTCGCCCATCAAAAATGTTTTTTTAGTTCACCCAGACCAGACACGATCGTTTCTTATGACTCTATATCGGGTTGGCTGTTCACCGCTTTGTTGTCTAATTATTGTACTTGTGTTGTTCTTTTTGTTTGGTGTGTCGAAGCCGGTGAACTGTGTAATTTAGTGTGGAACCATTGTCGTGGGAAATTTGCTCCTTGATAATGACTTTTTGCCGTTCTATTTTTTTTTTTCTATTCAAGAATGAAGTAAATCATCACGAGCTCCGTAGAGAACGTAAAGTTCGAATTCTTAGTTTTGTAGTAAAATGCAATATAGTAGGTATATTCTTACCATGCTTACTTAACATCTCGTGTTTGGTAACGACAGTTGTTCACGTGATCAACCCATCACGCGAGTACGTTATTTTTATTTATGCCATTTTTTAAGGGTAAACTTTACGTGTCGGATTAAATATATATTTGAAAGCCTTTAAGGAGGTTCTGTCATACCTTAATTATGTCAGTTAATTATTTCGCCGCAGTGTATATTGATTTCGGTAATCTGTGCTTATCTTAATTAGTTAATCATACGTCTATATTCTCTTAGTAGTGTGAGGAGGCCTAGGTGGAATTTCAGTTACCTCAAGTCACCCTTCTCCATGTTTCCAACTGCTTCTTCGGTCCTACACAGTTTATCCCACAGTACATCATTCCACTTTAATACTCTACACTGTGTTGCTCTCTCTTTCATTCCTCCCTCTCTCTCGTCTTTTGTCGCATTTTTCGGCTTTCTACATCTTCCTTCATACTTTATGGTCTCTGGCTTCATTCATTTCCTGATTCAGTCTCGGTCTGTTTCCTCCCGCCATCGTCTTATGTATATATTAGTAATATCTTCAAATAAATACAACTGGAAGTAGGTTTATTTTCACCTGACGCACGTTTCACAGAAATTATTCTGTATCTTCAGTGGTTTTTTGTCTGTATCTTCAGAAGATGCAGAATAATTTCTGTGAAACGTGCGGCACGTGAAAATAAACCTACTCGCAGTTGTATTTATTTGAAGATGCCATGAGAGACCTGCAGGAAACTCAACGAGTTACTTACAAAGGAATTATATGTTCGTTCAGTTTCAGTTGCACTTCTTCCGTTATACTTTTATTTCCTTTCACATTTTTTGTTTGTGTGTAAGATGTGTTTCTTTTTTTTCACCATGTTTGTTAAAAAAATTTCAATGCTTAAAAATTTCTTTTCGAATTCCGAGGCGTTTGTGGAGAAACATAAATGCCTTGCTCTTTTGTACTTTATAGCACTGATGTACACCGGTGTCCCAACCGGTGTACGCGTACCACTAGTGGTATGCGGAGGGAGGGATCCAAGGTAGGTACGCAAGAAAACCTAGCTAGTAAAAAAATATTTATTTAAAAAAAAAAAAAATACAAAATTTATGTTCAAAACAACAATAAATTTTCATCAGACACGATTTAAAACCATTATCCTTATAAAAACACAACCTAAACACTTTGCTGTAATATTTCATTAGAATGTAACAGGATGTCTCTTGAGTGTGATTTAAGGTTAAAAATAACATCAGTAGAACCTGACATTAACTCTCTGGTACGAAATAGGCAGCAACAAGTTTCGCATTAATTATTCTCTTTTTAGTACGTTATTTTTGTACGTCTTTTTAGTACGTTGTTACTAACAAGAAAATCTGTAATGAAAGTAATTAACTGTCTTTTGAAAAACCTGTGTACTTCATTTTATCATAGAACGAACCGGAAATTAATTTTAAAAATGAGTTCCCCTTTTAATTAACTGTCTTTTGAAAAACCTGTGTACTTCATTTTATCATAGAACGAACCGGAAATTAATTTTAAAAATGAGTTCCCCTTTTAATTAACTGTCTTTTGAAAAACCTTTGTACTTCATTTTATCATAGAACGAACCAGAGATTAATTTTAAAAATGAGTTCCCCTTTTGCAAATTCTATGTAGACTATTAGATTTAAATAATTAAAATTAAATTAAACCTCCGCTCAACAGTCCGTTAAGGACCAAGGCGTACCGCACGGCTTTTGTGTTAGTGTGACGGTGTATGGCTAGTACTACGCGCCACCAGCCGCTAGTTGCGGTATTCACAGCCAGGAGGCGGCGCTGTTATCTCAGCGCCTACTCAGTTTGCCTCACGACGCTGAGTGCACGCCGTACGGAACCTCCGCCGGGAATTGAACCCGGGACCACGAGCGCATCAATCGCCCGCGTTAGCCACTAGACCACCTGGAGGCTCTATTTAAATAATTATAGGTACATAACTAGGAATAATAAGATATACAGTTCATGTTGTATCAAGTTGGGGATTTTTATTGAGAAACCCCAATAAACTTTCTTTAGCTCCGGTGGTACTCGAAATGAACGCGGAAGAGCAATGTGGTACGCGGGTTCGGAAAGGTTGGCAACCGCTGCTTTATAGTAACAAAAGGCTTAAGGTAAAGTTTGTCTCATAGCACCTACTTTAACGCAGCCTTCAGTAGGTGGAGTCATGCAATGAACATTTTACTAAACGATGTACACTGTTGTGTGGTAGCATTGACAATTCCGTGAAGAGTGCAGATCTGAAGGTCTTGATGTGAATTTTGAAAAATCGAACAGCCGGTAATTGGTGAGGAAGAAGGCCGAAATATACGTAGTATTTTTAAGTACGTACTTTTTTAGGTATCGTGATGTCCCGTGACATTATCAAAAGTTGGCAGAAGTGATTACGATATCAGCTCCAAAATAAAACAAGAGACAATGGTGATAGAGCAGCTGAATTGTGTGCTTTGGAGTGAGAAAATAATACACAAAACCCAAAAGATGATTTACTCTCCCACCTTGGAAAGTTACGTATGGCTCTGAAATATGGGATCAACCCCCCCCCCCCCCGAAAGTTCAAAGCAGTGGAAGGGGGGCAACTGGAGAGGTCGTGTGGTGTGTTCAGGCTCCGGTACATTAGAAATAAGGGTGTCAGGAGGCAATCGTTTGTTGACAAGAAATTTTGAACAGTATAATTTTTAATTTTATTCATGCCTTTTAGCATTTTATAGGCTACAAGTTTTCTTCCATGTACATCATGTTCTTTGTTCCCTATAAAGTGATTCCACGATTCATCATGTACCAGTTTCACTAAACCCTTAGCTCTGTTTCTTTTTTCTTTATAGTTGTCTCTAGCTTCATTTGTATTTAAGTTGTAGCTACATCAGGTATGCCCTTTTCTTCTCTTCTATTGCTTTAGCAACTTCATCGTTCCAAAAGTCTAAGACCCCTTCTACTCCTTGTCTTCTTCTTTTTACATATTGCCTCTTTTGCTGCTTCGTATATTCCTCCATTCAGTTTCTTTGTTCTTGTCTCTTTCCACTTGCTATAACTGCTGATTTAAACGAGTTTGATCCTGTCATGCTACAGTAGATATATTTTAAATAGCTCGTCATTCAGATTTAATATGAGGTTTCTTTCTCTTACATCTAGCAAACATGACAATCTTAGCAATAAGGAGATAATGATCTGAATACACATCCGCACCCCTGTACACGTGGACATCTTGAATCTGCTGGCTAATCTTATTAGTTGCCAGAAAGTAATCAATTATACAACGTACCGCGGTAGGAGGTCATTTCAAAGGGCATACGTATACATACTGTACATATACGTCGTTTTTGTAAAAATATTATGATGAGAAAATTAATGTTCACTACAGTGTAAATAGTTTTGTTTATTTATTTCCCTTGTTCGCATTGAAGATGTTTTAATTGTTCCAGTAATTAGTTCCGTCGCCTGGTAAATAAACGATTATAAATAATTGTCTGACAAAAGGTAATTGGAACTGTGCTACTGTGCGGAATCGAGTTTGTTGAAATCGATTAAGTAGTCGACGTTGTCGAGTTTAACAGTGCCGATTGAGTTAACAGACGTTTAGCACTACTACTACTACTACTACTACTACTACTACTACTACTACTACTACTACTACTACTACTCCTCCTGCTGCTGCCGCTGCCGCTGCTGCTCCTCCGGTGTTTACAGTATACTGTGTAAAATTGTACCGCGCTGTGACTAGCTGCAATGCTTTATACAAAGCAGAAGAGAGTGGTTTGTTTGTTTCTTCATGTAGCCTACTTAGCGTGACTATTAAAAACCGAAACGGGCGTCATAAAAGCGTTAAAAGTGTTTTAAAAGTTTTACAATATATTTACGTACTTTTCTTTCAATATACTCACAATTCCTATCTGCGCACAGAATGCGTTTTTAATTGCTCAAAACATATTTTCGTGTCGTCTGAGTCACATGACGTGTCATTTTTACTTCCATGTTCCATAAGGAAACGGAATTATGGTGGTGGCGAAAAAAATCGTGTTCGAGATTATGGCTGATTCTGGGCGTACTACCCTGAAAACATGAAGAAAAGTCATTTTCCGAAAAGTGTCTTGTGTGTAGAATATTTTCTATGGCGAACGATAACTGCCGCAAATTCAAACAGAATCAAATAAATGTTTGCATATTTACCTGAGTTGTAGAGGACTCAAGGCCTATTGATTTTGGTGAAGATCGGCTAAGGGGAAGGGGTAGTTTACCTGCAACGTTTCATGTTTTAACAAGAGTAAAGGACTTAATTTTGATAAATAAAGTATTATTGAAAAGAAGATCATAATAATCCACTGTAGAAAGGTAGGTGAAATATCTACTTGTATAAATGAAAAGGGTAGTTGAAGGGGAAGGGGTAATTTTCTATAAATGAAAATGATAGTGAATGAAAGGGGAGGGGATAATTTTTTATATGTTTACTAAGTTATCGGCAACAAAGAAGTAGTTTGTTGTTAAAATTCCTTCCCGGGCTGTTTGGTCGTGGTCCATTGTTTTCTGCAAAACCAGGCGTTTCGGCAGTGCCGTCGGTTGCCATCATCAGTGAAAATCGAGCCCGCTAACGTGAGGTGGTAGGCCTATTACGTTAGTGACCATAGTACTGTGGTTAAAGCTGAAGAAAGAAGTAGTTTCTGTGGAAATATTTCATTTCGAAAATGATTTTAAATATAAATGTTAGAACATGGAAGTCATGTATGGTTCTCCATACCGATATTTTTTCTGGCTATGTTTTAATTTTCACTTTCTGCACCGACTCTAAACGACTTACCTTCAACACGTTTTTCACTTACGCGTATAGAATGAAGTATTTTAGGTCGGAAAACAAGAAACGAGACCCAGTTAAAGTTTTGTAGAGGCGTAGCAGCCCCTGCCAGCGGCTAAAGTAGTAGCTGTTCTGAGAGGGGGGGGGGTGAGTCTAGCTTGAAGGTTGGGCTCCCCTTTATTTTATTGCTTTACAAAGATTTAATTCCTTTTATTTCAATAACCCTTATTTCAACACACACAACTGGCATAGAAATACGCCTGTGTTAAGTGATAATGGAATTTTGCTGATCTTTCTAATAGCTGTAGTGTGGTGATGGGGAGGGAGTTGATCGACCGTGTAGTTTCGCCACTGGTCCCAACTATGTTATATGTGCTTGAGAATTGGGTAATGACACAGAGTGATGTGAGCAGGATTCCAACTTCCCAGATGAAATTGTTTCTGCGTTGTGTCAAGGGATGCACACGAACGAACAGAATGCACGCGGATTTCTTGATTTTCATTAGCACTTTATTCTCACAAGTTATTAGCTTCTCTTGTTGTATAGGGCACGGCCAGACTGCAAGCAGGTTCAAGCAGTAAGCTGGATGAAGCAGCATTGGGCTTGTAAGCAGACTGACACAAGGGTACGGTCAAACAGGAAGCTGGTTCGAGCAGGCTTGAGCATTGAGGAGGTTTAAGCAGTAGAGCAGCATGGAGCTGAGCTGCTACTGTGGCCCCACTTAAAGCAGTCATACCGCCAGGGGCGGATTTATGCACAGGCAGACTAGGCACTTGCCTGGGGCGGCAAATTTTGGGGAGCGGCAAAATTTGAGTTAAGAAATGATATTTTTAGATTCGAACAAATTTATAAGTTTAAAAGCCAGTTCAATTAAGCACACACGAATATAACTCCACTTAATTTTTAACTATAACGCAGTTATCGTTTTTCACCCAAAAGTAATACGGGCGAATGTTTATGTTTTCAACCGTTGAAATATTTGGCGTTGATCATCCGAGAGATTTTAGATGTTGGCATCCAGATCAAATTGAGAAATGTAGATCTGTCAACGTAATACCGAATTGTAGGTTGGTTCCAGAAACCGAGGCAAGCTAATATTTAATGAATCGAGTCATTCCAGTGATACCGACAATAACTGTGATAGCAGTGAAGGTGAAGATACTGTTCACACAGTTCAGCCAGAGAGGTCCGTTGTGGAGGAACCTTCATTTTTGAAGAACGAAGAGCCAGTTCACGTCAAAAATCATGATGAAATGTCATCAAATAAGGTAGGGAAGGTCTTAGATTTTGATCCTATTAATTGGCAAATGAACGAGAGCACACACGATTATGTAGCAAAGTTTGGATTTAAACAGAACACTAGTGCGGACTGTAAAACCAAAGAGGGAATATAATGACCACAGAGATTTGTGGGAGGGGACAAAATGTTAAATCCGCCCCTGCATACCGCCTGTTCTGTCTGGGTTTGCGAAATTATTAGAATACTTTTTCAAGTGAAAGTTCCTCTTTTTTAGTGGAAACAGATACTCAAAGAGCTCATGAATTAAGGAACGATCAATTAATGTTTTTCGAGTATTTTCGCATATCTCTTGAATCTTCTGGTCTGCGTTTAGAAAAACTGCATCTTACGATACAATGATACCTTATCCCAGCCAGCAGGTGACGCTGAGAGAGAGAGCCTCAATATTTAAATTTTGTGACATTTTTAAAGGTATACCGATCAGTGGTAGACTTTTGTCGATCGCGCTGGACCGGAGTTTGCCGGATTTACTTTCGTATATTTAATTTTCTAAATGTACGAAAACTTGATTAACAAACCATGTGACGCTGCTGTTTAAACTTTTCCCATGTTTTTATTTGATTTCTATGTGCATACGCTGCCTGGACATTCTTTGTCTTTCTGTTCTCCACGACTCTCACTTAACAGATCATGGTACTCGAAAACCTACGTACTTGACATGTTATCTCCCGAATACACCTGTCTGCAAAGGAAACATTGAGTTAGCGATTTGTCAGCCAGGATAACTGTTCATGGGTTTACTTGGGAGAGTTCTATTATTATTATTATTATTACGATGATGATTATTATTATTAAATATTTATTAAAATGTTTACACATTTTCCGGAACCAAAGATTAGAGACGTGCTTGAATCCTCACCTTCCACTGTTGCTTGTCCATCCAAAGATCTTCAATTTCTCGTTCCCTCAATATAGTCTGAATTTTTTCTATCCAAGTGATAGGTGGTCTTCCTCTTTTCCTTCTTCCTGGTGGGGTCCATTACATAACTATCCTTGGAAATCTTTCCTGTGCCATTCTTTTCGTGTGTCCATATCTCTGCCGTCATTAATTTTGTTCTTGTGTGTTTATTAGCAGTCCACACTTTTGAGCCGTTAGTCATGATACTTCTAACAATGGTTTTAAATATTTTGGTTTTAGTTCATGGTGTAATTTACTTATCCCACAGGATTCCATTTAATGTAGATATAGCCATCTTTCCCAAATAAATTCTGGATTGTATTTCTTTGTCTTGCTTCCCACTGGCCATAATTTTCACCTCTAAATACTCGTATATGAAATCTTCCCCATGTATTCCTCGAATATCAAGTCTTGATGAAGGTCATCTGTTGCCATTTTTTTTTTTTTTTATTCATATTTACCTTTAGTCCCCATTTCTGATATTGCTGTATCAATTTTCTAGTCATGTACTCTGTGTCTTTAAAATCTTGAGCCAAAAGTAATTGGTCATCAGCAAACTGTAATGAATAAACTGTATCACCATCAAGTGGAACTCCCATGTTCCATGGGAGAGCTCTATCCATGGTAAATTATTTTTTATTCACATCATTGGCGGTCTGGAAAAAAGAGATGACGTTGTCAAGAAAAAGGTGGTTCGTTGTCTGGAACCCTCTAGACAATGATCTTTGCTTTACTTGAGTCAAATATTGAGGCAAATTGCTGCAAAAGGCAGGCATATCGAAGGTAAATTGTTTGATATGCCTTGTGCGGACACATCCAGGTTCATACGAGATTTCCGCGTGAAGGAAAGATTTAAAAAAATACGGGTAGACCACTACCCCAATTAAATATCGTAGGCACCTTGGCTGTAACAATATTTTCCAAGACTGTACAGCCTGATACAGTATAGTGACAGTACTATATGCAATGGTCGCCGATAAAGGGATTCTAACATATGGGTGGTCACGTAAACACAGCGACAAGAGAGCCCCGGAAAGAGCTAAACATCCTGTTTGGACAAGAAGAATCGAAGGCATTCCGTTTACGCGATGACGCGCGTGTGTGGCGCGACACGCTAACTACGACTGTTATCTTTACTGCTCGAGAGGGCCTGCCTGTCTTTCATCACGTAGGCTATTGGTTGTCGGAATGCTCTTTTGTTTTTCTGCTTTAGAGTATTGAGAGATAAACTATAATATAAATAGAAGATATAGTAAACTATAGAAAGAGAGGGACAGAGGCAGAGGCAGAGAGAGTGAGAAAGCCCTTTTCCCATAGTTTTAAAAATTCTCTTTGATCGTTTGAAATATCGTTCTGTTAGTTAGTCAATTGATTTTATCCGCTGATGGTTTTAAAGCATTTTAAATTCCACTTCCGTTGTAGTCAGTAGTGTTGTGTCTATTTTGTTAAAAAATAAACAACATTAACTACCCTCGAGAAAAAAAAAATCAGCTAAAGTGGAAAATTGAAGGAGAAGCAGTTGATGGACGTGACAGATAAACAGATGTGAGTGATACGGTGGGGTGTCAGGCTGTACGTATATTAGTGACTGTGCATGTGTGTGTGCGCAAGAGGGAGCCTGTTGGGGTGTGAGGAAGATGCAGGCACGCTTCTTCGCACGTGGCGTTCCCACGTGTTCTTTCTGCTGCTCCTCCTCAGCACTTCTCGCTTTCCTTTCGTCTTCTCTTTCTGTCTTTGTCAGACATACACAGACACCCCTCCTGCACCGCAGGAGTCGTGTTACAGAAGAACCGTATGCTGTCATGTGAGTTTTTTAAACAAATTTTTTAACGGATGGAAGCGTTTACGTCCTGATTTCAACGCTTTGAAATGGCTGTGTATGATTCATGCCAGGCGGCATGTCATTACTGGTGTTGATAAATAGTTGTCATCGGCCTGTTTACAGGAAATTGCGCGCGCGCGTGTGTTGTCTTGATATCTACGTCATTGTGTTTATTGGAATGGCGGATATGATACTGTGCTATGCTATGATACTATATGATCTAGCTCCGCTATATACAGATTTTCTTTGTTTCAGTTACGTGTTTACATACGTCTCATAGTGAACGTAGTCTGAATACTGGGATAATGATTTATATAGGACATATTCATGTACAGTATGAATATTCAGGGCCTGTCTTAAGGGCTTAGAACCCTAGCCTGATACAATTTTTGCGTACCCCTGGGGCGTATTACGAGGGGGCGCGAACAGGACCGGCCCCCCAGAGGGTCGAAAAAAGTTAACGCGTTTTGTTAATCACTTAATTTTTAGATTATTTTACAGCTGTGTACCCTAACATGGTAACAACTCTTTCTTAAGTATACAAACAGGTTTATTACACACAATTAGAGAGTATACGTCCGAAATATAAGAAAATCTATTCATTCAATAGATATATTTTAAACAACGTTTCAGTAACGCGTATTTTTATTGTGTTATTACCGTTTACTTTAATGGGATTGATTTCAGGATATTATCACACGTTTTTCAACCATTTTAAAGATAGTAACGATGATTCGTCTTAACTTCTTATTTATTTTGTATGAAGCCGACTAGACCGGACCCTCCCCCCAAGGCCAAATCCTAGATATGCCACTGCGCATCCCCCCTATCGTTTTTCCTTCCAACCTCTCAAACAACGAGTAGGGCTGATTCCCACGATTTACTCATATGTTACAGACTGGTTATTATTTAGGAACATGTGTTTTATATAAACAAAAACTACTCTCCCCATTTTAATCACGTGAATTTAATTTTTACAATAGCACTGGATACGTCGACAAATTACAATAAGTATCGAAAATGTTAACAAAAATCCCATACTGTACTTACCCTTTACACAAAGCAAATTAAAACGTTTTCAAATAATTCCCGTGTCCAGTATTAATTGCTAAAAATTTGTTTGTTTGATCAAAGCTTGTTTTTCTGGCTTTTGGAGTTTCAAATCGATGAAGTGTTTCGTGAAAAGAAATGCTTTGCAAAAAATCATTTTCAATAAATAAAAGTGCTAGGGATTTCATTTTTTCGTGACCCAAAGTAGACGTTAAGTAATTTTCACCCGGTTTAGGGCTGAAAACGACATTTCTCCGCTAAAACGTTTGGCTGCTAAGACGAATAATTGCAAGACGACTTCAACTTTCGGGCAGATTCATTCCACACTACATGATTTTAAGAATTCTATAAGAGTCTTCATGGGTCAGACGGTTTCTTCTTGTTCATAAAATGTACTTTCTTTCAGAAATACTTGTAAATAAATACAGTCTGCAAGCACGACTGACTCAAGTCTGAAATATACGTTTTCAACAAGTTACTAGCTTTTATTTCACAACGGCATTTTCTTTTTTTACATCGGCAACACGAGTTTTTTAATATTTTTTTGTTCTCGTTACGTTTCTCCCCCCCCCCCAAAAAAAAAAAAACTTGCGCCCTAGGCTAAAGCCTACTCTGCCTAATAGTAAATTAGATCCTGTGTATATGATATAAATATATGTATCTCGCGAGTCTTGGAATCTTGAATTCTTTTGAGTTCGTTTGCGTTGTGTCAAATTAAGTGGCTATTTAGTCATCGTGTCGTCATGAACGCGGGTTTTTTATTCATTCGTGTGACGCTGGAATTTTCACATTTACGATGCTAAGTATTCTGCTATACAGTCTGGTCTATTAAGTAATTGTATTTTCTATTTTTAAATCAATTAATGCAGTGGAGAGCTTAGTAGGCCAGTGAGCAGGGTGGTTCTAGATTCGAACAACGCTGGCCACACAACCTTCTTCGTATACCGGGCCGATGCAAGCAGAAGCCATTATTATATTCTGAAGATTTTGTAGTAAAGTGACCTGCTCGTTGACATGGCTGAGAAAACAAAAGTCTTTAAGTAAAAGATGGAATAAAGTTTTTCGTAGACGAACTTCCATTTTACCGACTGATAGGTTGGATGCAATTTTTCAGATGCTCATTAATGACAAT
Organism: Magicicada septendecula; assembly: GCA_034769895.1. Lineage (NCBI taxonomy): Eukaryota > Metazoa > Arthropoda > Insecta > Hemiptera > Cicadidae > Magicicada > Magicicada septendecula. The sequence goes on along the minus strand of JAWRYS010001624.1, from coordinate 76,089 downwards.
GTTGAGGGGAAGCAAGTAGACAAATTCAAATAATGAGAGCGCCCGTTGTGAAAAATAGTTTGGGATACACTGAACTGTAACAGAGTGCACCAGCATATTAGTAAGGTAATAGGGTGCCGTTTTCCCTAAGACTGGGTCGTAACATAGTATAAAAAGCAAGAGACTGATGAACATAGATACTGTATATAATATATCTCTATGTTGTTGTAGTATACCTCTATGCTGATGAACGTGTGTGTTATAGACATACGATTTGAAATCGTAATGGCACAGGACATTCTGTTTGGACTCGTTAGTTTGCGCAAGAAAAGTTTTATACAATTTGTGGTCAAGATTTTTTTTCCATATGTTGTATATTCTATTCGTTGATATTATTTGAGTGTTATTTGTTTCCTATAAACTAATGTAGAAAAGCGAATAGTTAGGGATATTTGAAGGTCTCGTCGTTTCAGTTTCCATTCGGTGTAATCGTCCAAATGATTCGTCACTGCACACAGTATATCACGAAGCTTGCTCAGCGACTGTTTCCTTGTTCGTCCTTAAATGGACACCTGGTCTTCTTTTAGCGGTCGCAAGTTTGTCATTCGGTATGACTTCGTGTTTATACTGTGACTGGGTGTTGAACCCATGACATTGTTTTTAAGCGATGGAGGGCAATTTTATTTCTCTTTGTATGAAACTGCCGTGTCATTCAGCACTATTAAAACTTTCCCTACGGGAAACGAGAGTAGTTTTTTCTTATACTGTACTAGGAAATTTTGGGAGATAACAGTTTTTTCGTTTTTGATGAAAGCCACGACGCAGCGACCGATAAAAACGGAGCGTAAATCGATTCCGCTTTTTTTTATGTTCTCCGTGAAACGGGAACTACTTTGCTACGTATTATAAAACTGGCTGATGGTTTTCAATTACTAATGACGGTTTACGACAGTAATGCAAGTTCTTTTGTAATTTATAGTTCCGCGCACAGATAGTAACAGGTTTTGTATGTTAAGGAAATTATCAGTAAATACCTGTTACATAAGCCTAAAGAAATTCAGTTCTTCAATCAACTCGTATTAGCTAGCTAAAGATATGTTTATCTGTGTCAAAATTGCATCAGTGACTGGAATGTTTAATAAAATCTATCAGTTATTTTTTAAAGAATCAGTTTAGCGACCTTATATTGGGTTCGAACTTTACTTATCGTAGTGACTCGCCCCGTTTCCGTAAGGGAGCAATTATGAATTCACGGCGACATGTTTCTGTGGTCAGTCTTGTAAGATATCCTTGAAGACGATGTTAGTCTTTGTACCTTTTTTCTCTTGCTTCACTAACACAGTCGATATTCGCCTGGCTTTGGTTGTGGAATAATATTGTTGCGACGGTCTCGCGGATCGTCGCATTGTACAGAGTAGGCTAAACAAAACAAAATACAGTGACTAATGAAGTCACTAATTACCAGCTTTAATTAGTCACAAATGACAATTTTAAATCAACAAGGTACTCTCATAAAATAATTCTAGTTAAATTTGTCCACAGACACAATAATAATGTCAACTAATTGAGTTCCGCACTAACTTTATGTCAACACAATAATCACTTTCCACTAATCAGCAATCCGAGCTTTACAACTTCGCCAGGTGTAACTAAATTCTAAGCCGGCCGCTGTTGCTTATATAGATCTCACAGATGTTCCAGAATAATTTCCATTGTTTTAGCGGCTTGCCAGCGTAATTTGCGTAGTTTTAGTGTGCTCGAACCGTCTCGAGACTGCTTGAGTGCGCGGCGTAGATAGACACTGCGCCTGTCCGGGTAGCCGCGAAACGTATAGAACTTACGTAACTGCACCTGCTGACTGCACGAGGGCGTCTGTTTATTCACTTTTTGGAAGTTGGCAGCTGGACAAGTTTATAAATAGAAGGGCCTCCGCGGGGAGGACAATCGTTTTCTCTGAGTTCTAATCGGTTCTCTTAGTTGAAGTCTCGGTCCCCCCCCCTCCTCAACTGAAGATGGCAGTCGTGGGTACGGCCGAACGATTTCGTATCCTGTTAACATTGTTAGAATTAGCGATGGCCGGGCTTGTTAGGCCGTGGCCTAATGACGTTTGTTACAGACGTTTCGGCGCCACCATTGGAGTTCATCTTCAATGCAAAAATTGTTCGCCAAATAACGCCAGTACCCCAAACAATTTTTTGCACTGAAGACGGTCTCCGATGGTGGGGCCAAAACGTCAGTAACAAACGTCATTAGACCACGGCCAGCAGCCCGTCTATCACAAATTCTAACAATGTTAACGCCGGCCTTGATGAACCTCCGATCAGATTTGGTATCCTTCTCGGTTAAGCTCGACGACGGTCTAACATGCCAGACAGTATAATATTAGAAACGGAAAGACGTAACCAGCCAACGAGTTATTCACTGTATAAAGCAGTACAGTACCATATAATAGATAGAGAGTTCAAAACATTTTCTGACGATCGCGGTAATATAACAGCCTAGAGCAAATAACGGCTGATTGTTGCCTCATCTTTCAACAATATACCGTGTATAAGGTTAGATAATTACATTGTTACCGTTTAAAAGGAAGTTGACGACGACCGTGTAAACGATTATCTGTGAACTAGATAATGTTTTTTTGTGGTGTGTACTGGTTTATGGCTAATTAGTGTCGCTATTAACTCCGTCTCAACTATTGGCTGGTATAACACAATGGTTTGGAATCTCAGTACCGGCGGATAGATGTGACGGTAGTAGGAGAAGCCAAGTAATTAACCCAACTCGTATTACGGTAACTTAATTACTGTACTACTAGTAGTAGTAGTAGCAGCAGCAGCACACGTAATGTATTGTATGACGAGAGTGTAAACCTGATGATGATGATGCTAATGATGGTGCAAATATCTGTAGTCGCGGTGATTAGCAGACCAGGTTACTGTGCACACTAGATTTCACGGATTGCGATTAACACAGATAGAAATTGTTTAAAACTCGTTATAAGCTATTAAGCTTTGTTACACATATCACTATTATTCTCTAGATGATATTGTTAATGATGGGGTTGGCAGATAGACCAACCTCATCATTAAATCATTAATTCGTCTGTTAATCATTATCATTAGTCGTCTGTTTTTCCTTTTTTCACTTTTCTTCTTGACCAGTAACTTAACTAACTTAACGCGTGATTGGCTGAGACGTTCTACAGTGGGGAATGATTTGACGACATGTCTAGAAAAAGTACATATCTGATTTGAATTCAGCCCGTGAATTGACAGAAAACCGTACTGGCAGTATACAAATCTGTATATGCTCAAACATTGACATACAGTTGCGAGTCATGGACTCTGAATGACAGACATAAAAAGAGAATACAAGCAATGGAGATGAGATTCCTGAGGATAATTGAGAAGAAATCTCGTAGAGATAGGGTGAGAAACCTTAACATCTAGAAGGATTTAAACATATTCTCTTTAAAGATGAAAATTTAAAGCTGGCAACTGCGTTGGTTTGGCCACGTCTGTAGGATGAATGAGGAAAGGTACCCGAGACGAACATGGGAGGCAAAACCAGAAGGCAAAAGAGGAAGAGGACTGGAATTTAATTTCGGTTCAGAACGAAATGTCAGGATAACATTAAGAATAGTATAGAAGGGAGAGGAGCAGTTTGGGCCAGTGCCAGGGTTTTGTCACTGGACAGGACGAGATGGAGAGCTCTCTCGAAAACCTTGACACCCGACGGGTAGAAGAGGATGACTAAGAAGGAGAAATTCACGTCTTATTATTATAAGAAAATATGGTATCAACATATTCAAACTTCAATAGAGTTTGAAGCATTTAATTTTACGTGAAACTGCACTTGGCTAAGCCTTAGGATACAGTAGGAGATTATTCAGTTTAAATTACAAGTTATGCTTAGGTTTATAAATCATTCGTTTGACAATATCAGATACGAGATATTAAAAAAAAAAATAACAAACCATCAAAATATAAAAAGGCCATGACCGGACTAGTTAATCTTCAAACATACTAAATTATAGGAACATTATGACTTTATAATGTCAATGTTATACATAATGTTACAGATGTGATCTCTTCTTCGCTGCTGTATCCAGTCGCATTCTGAAGCAGGTAATGTCTCTTGGCATCACTTCTCTTATCTTGTGTGATATCTTTCTATACCATCTCTATTGCCTTAAATCCCTCAGTGTGCACCATTTTATTTATCTGGTCCCAGTCACCCTCATTCTCATTGGTAACAGGTCCGTTGGCCTTATTTGTAACCATTTCGACAATATCATCTTAGTAAATTATGTAAATTACCGTTATGTCTTCTGGCGCGGTTTTCAACTCAAACGTTAACAGTTCGCCTTTACATGTTACAAAAGGTCAGTAAAATTTATACCCAGGAATAAAAGAGTATACAGCATGTTTGTTGCTTTTCCGCTGTCTTCGTTGTGATAGCACGTATGACGTAGATCCATGATGTTGATCATAAATTGGCTAACTTCAGTTAATACATCGAACAGTTGGTCAGGGGAAACGAGGAAAGAGACTCGACTAAAATGTTTTAAGTTAATGACTGTGCCACAGTTGCTGTATGGTTTTGAAACTTGTGTTCCGGTAAAGAAATTTCTTAGTAGAATACAAGCTTTGCAGATGAAATTCTTGCCATCTTTTAATGATTTCAAGGGAGGGGGACAGACTTGACAGTGAAGATGTACGCGATGAGTTGGAACTTTTTTTATATTCAAGATCGCATCGCAGAAAACAGAGAGATAAGTTGGCCACCTGAATGAGACGCCTGATGGCAGGTAGCTCAACGAATTTTGGCGACGCAAGCCTGTTGGGCAAAGAAGTATGGAATGCGTTAGTGAGGTTGATGTATTTTCTTTCTCGATTCATCTATTTCCTGATGGTGGAAGAAGTAAAAGAAGAAGAAGAAGAAGACGACCTTTCGTTCAAGGATCCGCAGTCAGGTCACGCGATTGCCACAACGTTTTAGTGTCAATTGGGTAGGTGCTGTACGTAGATACAGATGGTACAATTGGAGAGAAAATGCTTGATTTTCAGGATTAAAATGGAAGACGAATGACGTGCAAGGACTATTATAGGTGCAGGACACAGGACGAATCGAGGAGGCGAGGGTCAAATAATTTGGATGTGTGTGAAAAATGGCAGGAGATTAGGAAGGCTCGGACCTGAAATAAGAACACGCCTTAGATAAAGCGGTTTGGATAAGCAGTTGGCAAAGAAGTATAGGAAGCATTGGTGGACGTTCATGTATTTCTTGTGAGACCGGAACTCGCGGTTCGCCTGCTTTCTGATTGAAGGAGAAGAAAAGGAAGCTTCGTTAACGTGGAGTTCAGTTTTATGAAGCTGGCTGGTTTATTCTTTAGAAAGCTTCTCCAACGCCTGATAGCGGCATTAAAACAATGACAAAACTACGTTCATGGACAGGTATATATGTTTCTGTAAAAGTGCGAAGTAAGGTAAGATTTAGGCTACAGTTTTATGATGGTAAATGTCCGAAGAACCTTTTAAAATGTTTGAATTTCGGACTTTTACCAACAGTTAGTAGTAAATGTCAAGATTTACCGCTGCATTGTGGTAAAAGCGTAATATTTTTGATTTTAAAGAAATTTGTAGTTAATAATTAAAAAAAAAATAATTTCCATAAAAACGCATGAAGAAAGGAGACAAAAAATAACGCATTACACTACTGCATGTTTCTGAAATAATTTTTATTTAGCGATGTACAATGAATTATTGTAAAACTACTAAAAAAACCTACAGCCAAAAATATAAGAATTGATAAAATTAACGAAGCTTACTTAAAAAATAACATTTAAAAACTTTTTAACCATTTTGTGAAAATGTAATCTTACTGTGGAAAACAAATACGAGTCCTTTTTACTGTTTTTTTAGTCCAATAATGAATTGATACAAATAAATGAAAAAGCAATAGAAGTAAGATAGAAACTGAGCCTTTGCGATATAAAAGACATTACAGTGAATGTGACTAACAAACATTTTTTTCAACATGTCTGAACAAGTCGGCAAGCCAACGAAAACCTCCGAGTGCAGCTTTTACAACGCAGCGGTAGGCCTAAATCTTGACATTACTACTATATCTAACTGTTGGTGATCCGAAAAGCAAACATTTTAAAAGGATCTTCGAACATTTACCATCATAAAATGGTAAATCATGGGATTTACCGGTAAATCTTAAGATTTACCTTACTTCGCACTTTTACAGTAACATATATACATCGGTAGTATCCATTCCGATCGCACGCGCGCGCCACACACACACGTGCTCGTGCACTCAAAGACAGTGAGGGCACAAAGCACAAAGACGTTCCTCAGCTTGTTGGAAACCCGCCAAGAATGTTTGGCAATCGTTACTCACTGTCCGACCCGACGATTTGAAAGTGAAAATATAGTGTTTTTGAACTGAAAGCGCTGCACATCTGGCTTGCTACGAACTGTCCCTTCGAAGGTGTTACCAGTACCGCGCAGATTCTTGCTGACGAATGTTAACGTTTTGGATTCTTATTGTTGTGCCGGTTGAACGTCACAGTTTCGTCTCGTCTTCATTAGGGAAAAATATTCTGTAACCATCTAACATGTATCATGTATCATAAAGCATCATATGTGATACGTTTGCCTGTCACTTTTCTTCTTTTGCTGTTGCTGTCTCTTTAAGTTTTTGTAGACAGCTACCGTTTTTGAATCCATACAGAAGAGTGGAGATCGGTATAACCTTGTTTTCTATTTTGTCTCTGTTGTGAGTTTGTACTAGTTCTTTCCACTGCCTTCTGTATACTCCACTCCCCGTTCGTGAACTCACTTTTTTTCTGCATGTCTGACTGTACAGCGAGGAATGTTTTTTTGCGTGTGGGGGAGGGTTTAAAATCTCCCACTCAGGGGAATAAAGAAAAAAGGAAATTTCAAAAATTAAGAAAAGCGTGCTTGTAAAATTATTGTAAGCTAATCGAGAATACAAATAATTTTTTAATTGTAGTACCCTACAGTCGCCTTTGGAATACGAAATCACCTCGGGTTAACCATTCGTAATTGTCTGATTATATCCTCTTAGCGAGTAGGAAATAGGTAGCCTTTGAATGTTTTGTCTAGCTCCCAGTGTTTTCAACTTAGTTTACGATATTTGTGTAATGTAGTAATTTTCTCCACAGCAAGTAAAATGTTTCAATATTAAGCAGTTTTTTGTTTGCTATTCGAATCGAGTACACACGTGCCTGGTATACATAACTTTCAGAACGGCATTTAAAAATTTTTCTTATTTTTTAATTTAGTGCTTTATTATCATTTGGAAAGCGATCAAGAATTAAAATGCCGTATCACTGTACGGTAGTGGCTGGAACATGCAACCCCAGTTTTCCTCTATATTTCCTCTGATACGTATTTTATTTTCTCAACGTCATCTTCATCATCATTATCTGCAAGGATTAAACCAAGGATGGTTTGTTCCGGTGTCAAACAGGCAAAAGTCTAGAGGTGGTCACTCCAGCGCTTCCTCTGACGTCACACACCTCTCTGTCCCCTCGGCTTACAATTCCATAGTTGTTTGGGGATGCGGCAGTCATCCATTCGGGAAAGGTGTTCCCACCAATTTAGCCGATACTGGGCATACTCATAATATTCAGTTCCTGGCGTATATCTGTGTCTCTTCTATGATCATGGAGAGTATACCCTGCCACGTGACTTGGAAATCTCATTTCAGCCGCTTGGATTGACTGACTGGCCTGGTCTTTCCTTAAAGTCAAATTCTCAGACCCATAAAGAAGTGTGGGAAGGGCCATCAAGAATTTTAGGCGTGTTTCTTTACTTGCTGACTTAAAGAGTTCGCCTGATCGTTCCGCACGTAATGTTGAACTTATGAACTTATTCACAACGTCGTTGCTTGTATTATAAGACACACTGTAGCCCAAGTATTCAAAATTGCTGACTTGTTCCGGACAGTACCATCATTAACATTTTTTACCCGTACGGGATCAGTTCCACTAAAAGCCATCACTTGGTTTTAAGTGTGGATATTTGTAATGCAGTCGTTGCAGATTCGATTTAATAAATTTTTTATATATACCCAATTTTCTCAACGTCCGTAATAATTTTATTATTTTTTCGTAAATCTCTTGAAATAATAATTAACGAAAATCGAAAATTAACGAAAATGAAATGAACTGAATTAATTATTGTCTGATAAAACGGTTGCATTGATAAAGAGGCTAATAAATTCTAAAAAAGTTAAATACGCCTAAAGTAAGGCGCTTTACGCGCAGTCTCCCATAAATCGTCACATTAAGTGCAAACTGAACAATCAAAAACACTTTGTACTTTCGTTGTAAATTTAGTCAATGTGACGTTGAGTTACGATCGCTGACAAATCTGGCCGCTTGCCAGTGGTCATACATTTTCTCTTCACTGCCCACGTACGGAAAGGCAGCCTCGCTGTATGTACGTGGGGGAGTTATCACTTCTGTAGGCCTATAGTGATTATCATTCTCGGGGGCACGCAAATCGCTAGTGTTTATCATATTATGATACCAAATACACGGCTAAAATAATGATACATGAATCGGGTGTTGGTTTTGCGCTGTGTCAAAAGATGCCATTGCGCATGCTTACTTGACTAGTTGTTTTCAAGGCAATTATTTTGTGTTCAGAACAGCTACGTGATTGGTGTGTTATATAGTTGTCTGTTATGGTTGATCAGCACACACCCCACTTCGTGCTCTGCCTTCATTGCCACCACTGCGATCTGCTCGAACCGTTTCATGTTTTACTGTTTTATTTGTAACCCTTAAAGTATTAGGCCTAAGATTTCTCGTAATAAAACACATGGTCCCTTTTCATTGTTCCTAAGTTGCCTACCACGTGTACTAAACGAGTAATTCAGTCAGTAATAAACTTACACTTTCTTTGTGACATCTTACAGTTATTACATTTGGGACAGTTCTACTGAAAGTTTGAGCTTATGAAGATTTTATTAAATAAGGTAACAGTTGATTTTTTTACTTTTGCCGTACCTCTTATCCAATAAAATCTAAAAATCTAGTTACTATATTTCTATGATCATGGTGACTTCGTGCTCGGCATACAACTATATTTTAACTTAAAAGGTTTCTCAGGCCCACTTGCAACTATTGGTTTCTTGTATTAGGTCCAGTGGAGGACATAATAATAATATATTATATATAATATAATAATAATAATCCCCGTGTTAAACAGATTCAATGGCCCTTGAGGAAACTTATGATCAGAAACAGTGTACAGGCAGGTATCTAACAGAAGTGAACGTTTAGATTTTATTTAGGCCTATTTAACGAATCTTCAGAGATGGATTTTGCAGAAGTAGAAGATTTAAATGAAACTGATAATGGAAAAATTTAACCTTTTAAAGGAATTAACAATATGGTTAAAGACGTCAGCTCATACTACAAGCATATATCGTTTATTATCTGCGTGTTTTTTTTTTATTGCAAAAGTTAAAGTGTAAAGAGTGTATTAATTTACTGATAGCAAATGACAGTAATTTGAATGTTTACACTCATGTTACTGACCGCGTCTCGTGTCAAGCAGATAATTAATTAGAGCACCATCAGACGTGTTAAAGATCGTAAAATTAGTTTATAGGCCTACTAAAATTCGTTTATAGTCAGATAGTAAAATTAATACAAAATACATGATTATATCTACTTGTAAAAACTTGGGTGGCACAGCGTTTAAAAAATTTTTTAAATACGATTTTTCTGAGAAAATCCATGAAGTGAAACTTGTCAAATTAATATATTTAGCGGCTACCCTTGAATCTCCGTAAAATGTGGGCGCTCAGAGAGGTGGCCGTTAAATAAAGGGGTTGTCAGGGATAGTAACAATACAGTGTATTAAATAGGGATGATCAGCTATATCATTTTATTATGTACTTGCAGTTGTATTCCTATTTACAGTACGTTTTCAGTGGAAATAATTACATTACAACACATTTTTAAAGATTGTAAGTTACTTTAAAATAATAGCCTTTTAAAGTGGTCTGTTTTGAGGTAGTAGCTTTCTTGTAAACTGCGTAATTTTTGGCCAAACAGTAGTGTTTACTACACTGTTCCATAGCATTCTCCCTACATTCCTTATCAAGAGTAACGCAAATATCCACCTAAGAGATTATAACACTTCTTTTAAACACAACCGCGGTTCTTTAATTTCTCCTCCCCCTCTCCTCCTCCTCCTCCTCGTCTTCCTCCTCCTCCTCCTCCTCCTCCTCCTCCTCCACGCTGTACGTCATTACCACCTGTTTCTGCAAAAAGCAGAAAAATTACTGTATTGTAAAAGTTTCTGGAATAGTAGAGATTTTAATCGACCATTTAAAAAATTTTGATTGTAAATACAGAAATTTTTCTGATGTATCTTTATAATCTTACTGAGGTCGAGTCTCCCAATTGCCCTTGAGATCGTCACAGGTTCTCGTAAAATTTCATGTAATGACTGTTTCGTATAATGTTACTGTTAAATTACACTACAGATTAATTACAAAACACTTCTTAAGCTCACGTAGATCGTTTACGCAAATTCAATGTTATAACGGTTTCAACAGTTCGGAACGTTCGCGTGTACTACTTTTTCAACGTTATGGAAACTTCAACAGTGTTTTGTTCACAAATGACAATTTGTAAATGTAAAAGTATGAAGTTTCATAAGGCTAGGTCGTTTCAATTGGTTGGGTATGAACACTACTTGAGTATTCGTAGAGATCTCTACTGTCAAACTGTTTTGTCTTCTGTATTCTATTCAAGACGACTAAACATCCCCGACCGTTTAAGAAAAGTGAAGGAACCGTTACGGGCTGACCGCTGGCCGAGGGAGGAGGTGACCGTTTAATGGAGAGAAAATTTACATTGATCTTACGGAAAAAAATCCGTTCCTCAGGAAAGTGGCCGTTCATAAAGGTGGCCGTTAGGTCAGGTTTTACTGTATTATACATCGTTGTTTCACAGTGGCACAGCCCAGTTATTTACTTCAATAACAGTGTTGTGATCCGAACTGTCTTCTATAGGGTGTGACGTACCATCTACACTGTGACGTCCTCATTGAGGATTTGATGTCCTAAATCACTTTCCTTTCCTTTTCCTGGCGTTAAAACCTGCTGCAGCGTGGCTTTTAGCCTGCTCAACGACTTTCTTCCATTCCGCCCTCTCATTACACATCCTTCTCTATCCCCTCATGTTCATACATCTCAAATCATGTCCACGTCATCCAACCATCTCTTTCTGGTTCTACCCCTAATTCTTCTTTATACCGGTCTCCAATCTCCAATTCTCTTACCCATTCTTCTGTTATCCATTCGCCTTACGTGTCCCAGCCATTCAAGCTTCCTACTAATAAAAACGTACTATGTCGGCACCCTGAATCAGTTGGTCCATTTCATGGCTCGAATCCTCCAGTAGCCATTTTCAGTTTGTAGAGGGCGTATACAACGATATTAAAGCAAGGGCACACCGGGCTCTAAGCTGTACTAGGTGAAGAACAGCCCAAAATCGAAGTCCCTGGCCCTACAGGGCGGGGATTGGGCGCAGGGCCGACTACTCTGCCCTGTAAAAAGGTTACAGTTGGGATTAGTTCAAGTGATGTAACCGGACAGCCTTGTCGGAAACGACCTAGGCAACGAAATAAGGACTTGAGTGTGTACGTATTTACGGTTTGGAACTTGGAACGTTCTTACCATGTCCTGACTCACAGTCGCACAAAATCCAGGGATCAGTGTCACTTTCTTCCACATCCTTGCAATCTTCTAAATGTCGAAAAATGTAAACAGACTCCAATATTGTGGTTCATATTTTCTTGAGTTTTTTATTGTCCACTGCATCTGTTACCCATCCTTTTATTACCCAAGCTAACAGATTATTCTAAACAATAGTGCCACTCTAATAATTTCTTCAATACTGTTTCACTTAAACAAAATGAAAAAATGACAAGTTTTATCAATTTCGAAGACATTTTTTTTATAGGAAGTTGATCAGATTCCTGCAATTACGAATTAGCGGGAATGTTAAAGGGAATTCTTCTGTATTAAACATTTTATAACGAAAAATGTTTGAAGTAATCCTTTTTTTAATAGATTTTGCGCCTAAACGGTGTTAGGATGAATATTCTTCCAAACAAATCTATATTTGTGTTCTGACAAAATAAATTTGTTCTCATCTGGTGATAATCTACTTAATTAATTATGTCTACCAGGTGCTGATTTGATCGCCTGTGATGAGTGATTAATCTGTACACACGTAATCTATTTAACATAAATCTATAATATTCTAATCCCCCCCCCCCGTAGTTGAGTATAACGGTTTTGAGGTAAAGATAAGATTTTTCGTATTAGGGGAGGGACTGCCTTAATCAAACGTGATTACTTTTTCTCGAGCGCTCCACAAAAAAGAAATACAACGTTGGATTCTGGGAATTTATTTTCCCCGAAATTGTTGGCTAAGGACAAATTTTCTCGAATGTGAGCGGTAGAAACAATACACCCTAATGTCTCGGTTCCACTGATCATATGAACATTCAAACCACGTAACCTATAATGAAGCGGATAGTTTAAGCCAATGGTTTGCTGGCCTTTGGCATTACTATATAAGTTTATGGAACTACACTCAGACAAATCTTCTTCTTGTTTGTAACCTTATCTCAGATTGTAACTTCGTTTATCTTGTTTCGTATATCTCTTAACTAATTAATTTAAACACAAAAAATAAATTTGTAGTTCGTCTTCTATGCATGTATAACTCAGATTTAAAAAATACATGATTTTGTATATTCATTGACGATAAAACTGTAGTTTATTTATGAAGTCTGTAATGTGTTAGCTCCATAGCTTATAAAACCAGAAATATCTTAAGTAAAACTATCTTATAAAGACGACAAGACATCCGTAGGAATGTGGATCTTACAAAAAGACGCGCATATAATTTGAATAGAGCACGTCGAGGTTTATCGATGAGTGATGTCAGTTTGTTTTGGTTATTGTTACATGTGGATCTGAGGTGTGGACTTTCACAGAGAATGACAAAATTTGCCTTAAAATCACTTGAGCGCAAAATATTGCGTAAAATTTATGGCGCAGTAAGAAAAGAAGGCAGTTGAAGAATACGCAGTAACAATGAAGTACAGGCTCTCGTGCATGGAAAAGACATAGTAAAACTAATCAAATCACAGAGGTAGCGTTGGCTGGGACATGTGGAAGAATGCTGAAGAGAATATTGTATACTACTAGACGTCGAGGCAGACCAAGAATGAAATGGTTGGATGGCGTAACAGAAGATCGTACTAGCGTGGGAATCAGAAGGTGGAGAGGAAGGTCGTAGAACAGGGAACCATGGAGGAGTATTGTTGAGGAGTCTAAATCCCACCAAAGGCTGTAACGCCAGATAAGATCAATTTGTCACCTATAATATTGCTCAGTCTCGTAACAAGGAACTGCTCGTGGATTGGATTCTTTTTACTTCAATGTTCCGTAAGGAAATGGAAGTATGGTGATAGCGAAAAAACCGTGTTCGAGATAAGTGTTGATTCTGATTTTACTACCCTCAAAACATGAAGAAAAATCATTTTCCGAAATGTGTGCGCGCGCGTGTAGATTTTTTATATGGCTGGACGATAACTGCCCTCAAGTTCAGAGTCAAGTAATTTTTTGCATATGTGCCAGAGTTCTAGAGGACTTGAGGCCTACTGATTTTTATGAAGATCGGTTTACCCCTTTTGCTAAAGGGTAGTTTACCTGCAATGTTTTATGTTTTAACAACAGTAAAGTACTTAATTTTGATAAATAAAGTATCCTGAAAAGAAGGTCATAATAATCCACTGTAGAAAGGTAGAGGATATACTGTATCTATAAATGAAAAAGGTAGTTAAAGGAGTAGAGGGTAATTTTCTATAAATGAAAATGATAGTTGAAGGGGAGCGGGTAATTTTTTATATGTGTACTACGTTATCGGCAACAACGAAGTAGTTTGTTGTTAAAATTCCTTCCCGTGGTCCAATGTTTTCTGCAAAACCAGACGTTTCGGCAGTGCCATCGACTCCCATGATCAGTGAAAATCGTGTGCGTTAACGTGAGGTGGTATAAGTTAGTGACCACAGTACTGTGGTTAAGGCTGAAGAAAGAAGTAGTTTCTATGGAAATATTTCATTTCGAAAATGATTTTACATATAGGCCTAAATCTTAGAACATGGAAGTCGTGTATGGTTCTCCATACCGACATTTTCATTAGGTCCCGTGCGTGCCTGTGTTTCACTGCTATGAAATAAACTCGGGGTAGTCGCATAGTTTTATAAAATTTTACTAATGTAGGCCTATCGTAGAGTCTAGTAAGAACGTTATTTTGTAACACACTACGTCAGTAGACGCCTTTCGAGTGTTAAGTCAGTTAAGTCACCTCAGTCTTAAGTGGGGATATTTGTAATCCAGCGTCTTTGCAGATTCTATTTAACAAATGTACACTCAAGTGCAACCTGTTTTCCGAGTCCGACAGAATAGGCTGATCGTCCGCAAACAACCAAGTGTCGGTTGCAGAGTGGCCAATCATAAAATGCTCCGGAAGACACATCTGCTAGTTTTGTATGACATCGTCAATATATATATATATATATATATATATATATATATATATATATATATATATAGCAACGTTAAAAGTACTGTATTTCAAAAATTAACACAAATACATTACCATGTATTCAACGCAACTGAAGTGCGACCCAATTTCCTGAAATAAACTCACTTTAAATATTTCTCACAGTTATCTGAACTCTCACTATAAACTGAATATAATTTCTTTCAAAGATTAAGTAAAATAAACAAACACTGAAAATTTATTAATTAAAAAATAACCTAATGTTAAACTGGAACTTTTGAAACACACTTTACTACACAGCAGGAACAAATTGTAGCTACACATTATATTATTTAAGTACGAATAATGTAAGGTAGTGTACTTTTTATTGTAATCATAATTAATGTTTTTCTCATAATCAAAAGAACCTAGATTTTAAACGGAACAGATTGTAAACAAACTAAACTGTAGCCATCTTAGGCCGTATGAATCGTTCCAAAATCGATTTCGCCAAACCCTAGAGAGATTGTCTCATATTAATTGTCGGTGCAAAATTGCTGAATAACCAAATATAATTTTCTTGTCAAACTGAATAATTACCAATCAATAATTAAAGAAACTAATACAGAGTGTAACCATTGTTTTTATTTCATAGGGAAGTGTATTGTATAATTTGTGCATTTTAGCGAACTTCCAGAATTGACGGCCAGCGCTCACGCTGCAGCTCGACAAACTACCTGCTTGATTCAGTAGGTCGTACGAAGGCGGGAACAAATTCGAATACTCCCGGCCGTCATAGCTTAAAACACTTTTGTCACGTTATTTATTAATTTAATTGTTTTAAATAAACAATTTGGCGCCACCCGGGATTCATAAACCCCTATGGAATAACAGGTAAGGTTTCCACTCGCGTTGTACTGGTAATTTGAAACATCGCTGCGGACTTCGTTAGCGCAAAACATTGATGTAACGACACCAGTGTGAGGCGAACACACAACAAATACATTTTTACAGAGACGACTACATCTCGTTACAATATATATAAATATATGTATAAAACAGAACGCGATAATGAACACCCTTCTCGTACTCCGCAATTGATCAGGCCGCTGTTCTGTAGGAGCTATTCTCCGTTTGTCTGCTTCAATTAAGATTTTATCCTCCACGACTCTGTATAGCTGTAATTAGATGTGTGATCACTTTTCTTGCCATTATTTGCCCATACTTTGCGTGTAGGTTCATATTTCTGTGAATCTGTATCACATGCAACACCGGTGTGGGCGGGGAGGGTTCAAACGAGTGGAAGACTCAAGAAGAATACACGTTTTATACTTTTGCTATACTTAATGTATCATCAGCCAAGTGACGTGTTACAAAAACTTTTAAATTTGTTATTATTGTGTACTGAATACACTGACTCTGTCGGCAAAGTCTGGAACACGTCCAACGTATCCGTTGTCGTTCGCTCACAGCCACTGCTACTTATATCGCAGGCGACGAAGAAATAAAGCGAAAAAAGATGACCCGGGCGGTGGCGTCATGAATTTATGTACGCATCAATAAAGTAGAAAAAGAAAGAAAAAAGTGTAACAGATGCGCATCCACTATAAATAGATTTCGCACCCCCTACTAGCACTGAAACCCTTTACGGTTTCCCCTTTATTCACAGCAGATTGTGTCCGATGGACAGTAGTATGGAGACAAGAAAAAACAGTCCTTAACTAAACGTATTGTAAGATAAAAGTTAGTTTTAATGTTAAACGTTCAACGTTAATGTTTAGTAAAATATAACAGAAGGAGATTTATTAAAGAACAAAAGCTTCGAAAAGAAATACTGTATCTTCACTCATCCTTGAGTAGGTGTAGATACCTCTTGCGGTTTTATAAGCCGCGCGCGCGCGTGTAAAGATATTTATATCTTTACCTCGAGATGTTTTTTCTTATTTGGAACATGTTTCGGGACACTTGGTGTTCCCATCCTCAGCCTTCCTAATTTTTGGCTGAGACTTTTTTGGTCTTCTAAAATTAGGATAACTGAGGATGGGAACCCGTAAGTGTCCCGAAACATGTTCCAAATAAGAAAAAACATCTTGAGGTAAAGATATTATAAATATAAAATGTATTATATATACATCAAGGAATAGACTGTAGCAAAAAGTGTTTGAAAAAAAAATGTATTGCAACGATACGTTTAGCATAAGTATATGTATCAACACCTGACCGAGGTATGATAGCATACGAAAGCACGTATGAATTATATAAGATGTAATTAATAAAAATAATGTAATAAATATACGTTAGATATAATAGATAATATAAGAAATAACCTAGTATTTAATTTTAAATAAATCAAATATTGTAAGTAAGCCTGCATATGGAATCAAATAGCTTAGTTAGTTTTTAAACGTAACGAAGGGGAGAAATTGACACGAGCTGACCGGCAGAGGTGACGTCAGAGCGACCTGCCGCCGCTTGTGTATCAGTCTGCGTGTGTGTGTGCGTATGTGTACATGTGTAAACGACAGACAGGTTGAGTTATGCAAACGAGGGTGGAAGATTTTACACAGTTTTTTAAGTACTGAGCGATAACCAGACGTCACACGAATCAGCGACATATGTAAAAACATAGCTGACGCCTGGCGCTTCAGTTTGGCGTTAAGTGGTCATTAATCGTGGGAACCGTTCAGCCACCGTGTGAAATTTTGCCATGACTGCCATAATTTACACACCTTAACATTCATAATTTGCATAAACGAAGTTTAATATTATACCGAACGATTGGTGAAATAATATTTATAAAAAAGTGTGCGCTTCATAGAAAGTCGCGTAGGTTGAAAGTAGCAATTAAATCGACGCGCCGACCTGTTCAATGTTGTCAAAACAGTTTCCAACGGGAATTTCAACGACGGCTGCAGTATAAAACCCCAGCGAGCGACACACTCTTTCTCAGATGAACTCACTTTGACACGTAAGATCCACGCATCTCGCAACCGCGAATTTTACAAAATCATGTAAGGTTTTTAAACAGTATTCAATAACGTGAAGTGCGATGGAACCGGCAGTACGTCGGTGCAAGTATTAATGAACACGAGTGATTTTAAAAAGACTATACTAACGAATCTACGAGAGTTGTACTACGATGAAATTCGAGAAGTCTACATAGAACTTCTAGACATCTACGAGGGACAAGAAAAGAAGAGGAGAGGAACTAGAACAAGAAGACGAGAGGACGCAGGGACAGCCACATCCAGCCGTACATCATCACGACCAGAGGTCCACGTCAGAACTCAGCATCCAGGAGACGGAGCGAGGAATTTCAACGACGCAGAGACAGAGAAGGTGATACCGAAGAGGGTCAACAAACTCGAGCGTCCAGATGACGGTAACGACAAAGTTAAATGGTTGCAGAAAAATGCAGGTGAAGTCAGACATTTATTTAATATTATAATTGACCCTGAGGTGTATCGAAAAAAGCTCTAGTTTCCATATACAAGTTTACAAAGAAAGTAATATATTTTAAATTTGCAGAATGAATAAATAAACGTTCAAAGTATAATTGATAATAGAGATTATAACTGTAGTAATCTCATAAATAAATGGTCAAGGAAGACGCTGATCAGTAGAATGACGCTCTCGAATTGTGACGTAATTGACTGAGCATATCTTGCCGTGAGCACCTTTGTCAGTTCTTAGAAACCTCATTCACGGGAAAATATGGAAATGAAAATCACTAGGAAACAAATTAACTGTTCAAATCGTATTTGGTAGTTATTTTTTAAAGCAACAAGTCTCGGCCGTGAGTCGTTCTGAAGGGACCGACAGGTCATTTTTTGCGCTTCGAAGACACCAGAAATGGTATTAAATGTGGATGATAAATTTTGGTGCATTACTCTTATTACGAGTCTTTACAAAATGGGGGAGATGGTTACGGTTGAAGATCATGAATGCTTCACTTTTCCGATGTACCGTGGGTGTCGTGACTTGTATGTTTGTTAATCGAAACCAAACAAAATCGAATTCATGCCAGATTTTATATCTATGCACGAAAATGTAGTTAAAAACTATTTTTTAAAAAGAAAGAGAAATAACACTGTTGCACGCCACTATAGAAAAAAATTCCCGATTACCGCTTTCAAGCTTCACAGCTCAACATCGCTCAACATCTGGTAAATAATGTACTTATTTCCAGTATAAAAAAAATTAGGCATGCTTTAGAAAACGAAGGCAAGTACCTATTAATCTACCTTAATCTTTCCCACCCAAACACACTTCCCCTTAGAGGGTTATGTCCTGTAAACTAATATCTGAAAAGTCGTCTTTACCTAGAAAATTAGCAGTTTGTTGACTTTGCAGTTTATTGACTTTTATTCGGTAAAATAAAAGATTTTGTTGCAGGATTTAAGTAAAAAAATTAATTTAACTCAAGGTATAAGCTGTTTTAAAGATTTGTGGGACAACATCCATAATTAAAGTGCTAAGAAGCAATAAAACCGGATTTTTCAAAACATCTTTAGAAAGACACATATTTATAAGATTTATTAAGAATACAAATTTTAGTATTGACTGAATAAAGTATTTACCTTATTTTGTTTGTCCGTCTGGTGGCTTTATTTCTATCTTCGTTACTACTACGCGTTTCGGGACATATGTCCCATCCTCAGGTATTGCCACTCAGCAGAGGTCGTCATTTAATTAAAATATCAAAACATAAAATCTTATAACATAATTTACACATATTCAACACTAAAATGTTTAAACTTTGGAGCACGCACAAAGCACGAGATGCGCATCCCGGACTACAACGGTCGACTGCTCTTGGTTAATTTGATATTTTGATATTTAATTTGATATTTTAATTAAATGACGACCTCTGCTGAGTGACAATACCTGAGGATGGGACATATGTCCTGAAACGCATAGTAGTAATGAAGATAGAAATAAAGCCACCAGACGGACAAACAAAATAAGGTAAATACTTTATTCAGTCAATATATAAATAAGTGGCTTGGACACCGGTAAACATGAATACAAATTTTAGAATTAAAGTGATTCCAAATGACATTAGATTTATTACATTTAATTTAAATTACAATTAACGAAGACAGCATACTTTAACGGAATCATGCTTTGTTGTATTTTAGACCTTTATATACCTTTATATACGTTGGTTTAATAAAAAAAACTTTGATACAAAAGAATTTGTTTACTCAATGTAGTTGTATTAGTGGTTATAATCACGAACAGAGATAACACTGTTACACACTGTTATAAATAAAAATTCCCGATTACCGCTTTGCAAGCTTCACAGCTCATCAACTGATAGGAAATCTATGATAATGATAAGCTAAGATGCTCTCGGAAATCTGATTTTCCGATCTGATGATAATCTGTGAAGCTCTAAAGCGCTAATCGGGAATTTGTTTCTATAGTGGCGTGCAACAGTGTTATTTCCGTTTGTGACTATAAACACTAACACAACTTGTTTTTCTATTTGTATCGGCCATCTGAGGACCATATGCCAATTTCAGTTCTTTGTTCCTTGTTCTTTCTTTTTTTCCAGTGTTCTTTCTTCTTTTCACTGTGTCTCTTCTTCCTGTCTTCAGTCCATTTTCAACCTGCGTTTTTCTCTCTCCTACCCTGGATTCTTTCCATTTTTAACACTTTTGCCCCAAAAACTTCTCTTTCAATTGCTTCTTCTGCGTTTATAGTATTTTTTTCTAAATCCTTTTTGACTTCTTTAATCCAACTTGATGCTGATTTCTTTCCCCACAGGTATTTGAAGATCTGTTTTGTTAACCTATTGTCGTCCATTTTATATAAATGTCCAAAAAATACTTCTTCTTTTTCTCACTGTTTGTGTTATATTTTCTATACTTGGTATGTTTCATCATTAGGCTACTTCTTAATTTCCAACCTTCTAAAGTTTTACGTGGGTCTAATATTTTCCTAATAATTCGTCTTTCCAATATTTCTAGTTTGTCTAAATTATAATTCAATGGTAGACATTCACTTGCATATAGGCATTCTGGTCTCACTACTGTACTGTAATGCCTTATTTTCGCATTTTTAAATATGCACTTTTTATTGTAAATATAATTAGTTATACCATATGCTCTTTCCATTTTATGAATCCTTTCTTCTGTAGCAGATTTTTCTAAACCATTCTCTTGAATTATTTCTCCTAGATACTTAAATTTTCGAACCCTTTCTATTCGACCAATATCTGTTACCAGGAATTTTGGCGCGTTTTTAATGTTTGTGAGAAATTTGTTTTTTTCTGCAGAAATTCTTAAGCCAGTTCTGCTAAACTTGTATTACTGCAGATGTCAGATGTTCAGAAAGTATAGCAAAATCATACTTTGTTAATACAACTTTATTAATTAAACGTTTTAAAAAGAGTTAAAAGTATAGTACTGAACGATAAAAAAAATGCAAAATTCTTCAAATCTCTCTCTCTCTCTCTCTCTCTCTCTCTCTCTCTCTCTCTCTCTCTCTCTCTCTCTCTCTCTCTCTCTCTCTCTCTCTCTCTCTCTCTCTCTCTCTCTCTCTCTCTCTCTCTCTCTCTCTCTTTTCAAAGAATTTCGACAAAACCAAAACATTGAAGCATGATACTGTTTTTAGGCTTTTGAAACGTATAATGTGGATTACGTTTGGTTGGTGGATTACGTAAATCATTTCCAAACCACAGACGATCACAAACAGAGCATGTAAAACCAAATTTATTCTCATAAAACGTTTGCTAAACTCAATGTCAGCAGCGATTATTTCTGTCTTGATGCGTGTACATATCAAATTTCTAGACTGTGGGGAATCGAAAGTGTGGAAGCGTCACGTTTTTCGATGATGTTTTTGTGGAATGACGCCCAGCCTAAAAACATTATCATGTTAAAAAATGAATCTCTGCTACCGACAAGAGGAAATCGAATCGAAGCGATCGAACTGAACATAAGCGGTTTCCGAAAGTAGAGGTTTTGCGGCGAGTACACGTGTGACAGTGCTGTGTAGTAGACTGTTCCAGCTGATAGGGACCCCACATACAAGACGGCAGTGAAACCGAGATGTTTTGTTTACGTTTAATTTGCAACTGAGTTTCAAATTCAATCGACACAGAGTAGGTCTGGCGTAATCTACTAGCGGAGTCCCACGGGAATTTCTTTACCTACAAGCGGCTTCTGTTAATTCGTGTGAGGAATCGAGCTCTGCTGGTTTTGTTGTGAAACTTTAGTTTAAAGTTTAGTAAAGTTATCTTTATTTCGTGGAAACGCGTGGCAGACATTTAGTGGTGTAGTAGAGCGTTTGTTTACTAACTTTGAAAGATCTTAAATTTTATATTATCGCGCCGTGGCTTTATATCGTCTAAACAAAAATACGTAGATTTTGTAGCTTCATAGTAATAAAAATCTGCGTAAAAATTGAAAAAATGTTTCCCAACCTACAAATGTATATCTCATGCAGATTTAATTGCATAAATTAATTATATAAATTTTTATCTGTATTTATGATAGTGCTGTCGGTACGAACTTTGTCGTACTTATGTGTATTTAGCCCCGTAGTTGGACGCCATATACGGCTGTATATGTAGTTTGTTATGCCCCACGTTCTTTGGGAGCCATATACGAATGTAATATTTATGCAGATTTAATAATTGCATAAATTAATTAATTAATAAATTTTGCTTATTGTCCCGCGTTTGGCATCATGTACAAATATAGTATATTACCACGCGTTGGGCATCATGTACAAATATACATGTATTATGCAAATTTATTAATTGCATAATCTAATTGAATTTTTAATTGTATACAAATTTCTCTTGGTTACAATTATCTACTAGAATTTGCTTCCTCGTGTCACGTGTTGGGACACCATATGCAACTGTAATATATTTTATGTTTGTCTCTACTTGCATAAATTAGTTAAAATTATTCAAAGGAGTTTCCATAAATGTAAGTTTTTATTACAGATCTTGTTTACTGCTCCAGGACGGGCATGCCATATCTGATGATACACTCTGATATCACTGAGCCATAATACGCCCCGCGTGCTGGAGCACCATATGTAAACAGGTGTTTTGGGTGAATAACAATCATCTGACTCAGACACTATTAATTTTCGTAAACAATACAAATTTAATTTTTATAAACGATACAAATTTATTATATGTTTTCAATATCATTTAAATACTGAATAAAGTTAGTGTTTCTAGACAACATATCAAATACACAATGCTGTTATATTATCTCTACGTTATGAACATCTACAAAATCAATAAAGACTAATTAATTAATGACCATATAAATTTCAATATATCCTACTCTATGGATTCATATTTCTCAATTTGCGTTACTTTTGAGCAATTAAATATATGTATATTCAACAATTAAATAAATGTATATTCTACTCAGTGGCGAGTTCTTTTTGAGTGGCAGGACAGTGGCGACCTAATCTAATGTTACATGAATGATAATAATTTACTTGTTGTTTGTATCCAAATTGCGGTGATTAACTGCGTCGTACCTCTCATCCTACGAAGAAATCCAGGCTGAAGATACGCCAATTAAATTACACTTGACACTTCGTCACGACACTATTTGTCCCACATTTTATCCGGATACTCGCATGAACGATAATGACTAATTGCGTTAACTCGAATATGACTTCATCGTCTAAAACACTTTGCATGTAGGTTCTTTGTCACTTTTGATGTACGCGTGCAATAGTTTATGCTGCGTTTAACTAGAGCGATTGTACCATTTATACTGTATTCACAATGCAAATATAATTGGTTTTAATTGCCTTTTAGTGAGTTAAGAACGTGGCACAATCTTACTATATTGTTTCATGTCACCTATGTCACGGTAATGTGATATTGTCAATACCTTATCACTCGCATTAGATTCATAAAAACGAGATTTTTATGATCACAAAGTCTGATCGTACTTAACTCGACATTGTCATAGTATTTGGTCACGGGTTAGTTCTACAGTTTTACATAGTCTCTGATACACTCCCGAACGATCTCTTTACTTGTATCAATACACTTTACTACCGTCCATCTGAAAGACTTTGGCTGGTTTATACCGAAATAGAATTGACTGACAAAATTTAGCATACGACCGAACTGAGACTGAACTCTCCAAATCGACCGAACTGAGATTAAAATAGACTGACTGACTGATTTTTATAGACTGACTTAAATTGTTTGAAAATTGGAAATCGACTGAACTCTTCTTCTCTGCGAACACCTTATTTTATTACTTCAGCAACACGACTCCCTCCACGGATGTCATACCCTTACCACAATCACTGTCATGATTGGTTTCTCGCATCAGATTCTGCGAAGGCTCCTCCTGGATACTCCGGCTGGGGTCTCTGGTCTACTTCCCATTCGCTCTTCACCCTTGTTTCCATGTTGACGTCTTCTTTACACCCGCCTTTGCCGGATTCCTTGCTCTTGATAGGTCAGCCAAGACCCCTCTCTAAAAGTCTTGCTGTCCACACCATCTCCCCGTATGACGACGAACCTAATTACACGGTTGTCTGTTATGTGATTGTTCTTACGTTCCCAAGTGTCCTTTCTAAGCGATTTCCTTTCCGCACATGTGTGTACCATAACCCGGGTGTGTCGAATCGCCGTATTGTCCTCGACTTCCCTTGTTACGTTCACACGCTGATGGTGGTCATCTTCCAGGAACTAACATCTGTTCTGCAGCCTTACAAGATGCTCCGTATGTCGTGCCAGTAAGCAAGTTTCCCGCTGTGCAGCTATATAAGTTCCTTTGTACCTAACTGCATCCGCTCTTAGACTGCTTTTGTGGAAAATGTTATGTCCATGTGCAGCCGCTAACTCACACGTATACGTCGAAAATGTTGGCGTCCCCTTAGTACACTCCTTGTCGGTAGTTGTGATGAACTGACACCGTCTTTTGTTTCTTTGTTATTGTCGCCACTTGCGCTTATGTCGTTCATCCATGTCCAACATCTGTTATGTGCCAAGGCGTTGTCCTTAAATCATTGTCTAACGGCGGCCGTTTGGCTATACCATGCATCACTCTTGACAGTTGACGCCCGCTACAGTGCCGTTTACGCAAAAAAAAATTCTCTGCCGTAATTGCTTTACAGAGTCCCCAATTTGGGTTCATTGATGAGTCCCGAATCAAGGAATCGCAAATTAATGCCCTTGCTGAAGTTTCATCAATGGTCATTCTTCATTGAAAAGAGTGTAGTCACTAAAGATCATCTTCCACATGAAAGAGTGTAGTGTCACTTACCCTTTCCTTCCCCCTTTTTCAACACTGTCTGTCATTATTACACCACTGTCGTTCATAACCTTGATACTGAATTTATTGCTCGCTTGTTTGAGATTATGAATCCATTTACAGATTTTCTAGTAATTATATGGTTAAGTTAATATTCATTTACATGTTCTATATCTACAAAATTCCTTCCTTTTAGGAAAATAAAGTAAAAGAATATTCTTTTGTTGCTAACTAGTTATCACATTTTTTTTCCGTTTAGGTTTTTAATATTTATATGCATGACTCCTAAATAATCTATTGGCTAAAATTTACATTTTGTTGACAAGCGTTCGACCAACTTGGTTACAACAAAAGAAAACACAATAAGCTTAAGTATTAATGATAACCTATTCACTCTAATTATCCTTGGTTAGATTTTCCAAAGATTATATTACAATTTGATTTACGCTAAATTTTACACATATAAACATTAATACTGTACTTCTTATACGTATCAAAGAAAATTTTCTTCCCCTAAAATTCTACAATTTCTCAACAAAATCTCATTTCAATTGAACAAAACTTTATTTACATTCCCCTTTTGTTTGAACTTAACAACTATCACACTATAATTCTCATTAAAGTTTTTACGATTACACAATCTATAATAAATGATTTTTTTTTCTATTTTACATTCTTGTAATTTATTACTGCTTGTTGTACATTCCAATAATTTATAGCTAATTATTTCAAATGATTAAACAAACCTTTGTTTACTTTCTCTTATCGATTACTATCTTATCACGTACATTATTCAAAATTTTACCATGAAACAAGATATTTAAATTTTTACAAATTAGTCTATGATTTCACTACTAACTATAACACAATGACATAGTTCTTGATTTATTTACAAAGACAATTCTATCTCTTAGCTAAGCAAACTTGAATGGTTTGTTTTTTTATTACCGTTAGAGGCGTTACGCTTTCCTCTAACTTCTCCCCACTTAGCCGTTGAGTAGTTTGCCTTTTCCTTTCTTTACGTAACATAAACGCACGTCTTGTCCTTAAATAATTTGATGTATTATTTATCACGTTGATTTCTTTCTTTAATCTCTTTCCTTTCGGGAATGATATGCTTTCAACTGTCTTATGTTAAATCTGCCGCGTATTTTCTGTTCATCGCTGCATTCAACCAAGATATATGTAGCTTCCCCTAAGACCTGTTTCACCTTATAGGGTCCACAATATAATTCACAAAATTTGTCAATTTTCTTCTGCATGGCATCCGATTGGCAATATGTCCTTACCAATACTAGATCTCCCAATTTAAATTTGGTAATTTTGTTATCCTCGTTCATTTTCTTTGCGTGTTTCTCTCTCTTCAGCTTCATCTTCACGAAGATTTGGCGGTTGTCCGTTATGCTATGTTCATGTATTTCTTGGTTTAAGTACTTTTCCCAAACGCGTGCTGGTCTCCTACCAAACTGCGCTTCGTATGGTGTTACTTCAATGGTGTCGTGATACGTTTCATTAATGCAGCTTTCGATTGTTGTAATGAAACGTGACCACTTAGTGTGTTGTTCGCCGACGAATATACGGAACATGTTTCCTAATTGTCGATTAATACGTTCGGCAAGGTTGGCGCACGGGTTGCGAATGGCAGTGTACTTCGGTTGTATTTGAAGTTCACTCAATCCTTCCACCCATTGTTTCGATGTGAACGGCGTCGCATTGTCCGTTAATATTGCTTTCGGTTTTACAACTTCTTCGATGTATTGTCGGACTCTCCTGATAGTTGCGGCCGTTGTTGCCCTTCTCAACGTGTATAACTTCACGTATTTTGTAAAGTTATCAACCATGACGAAGATGTATTTTACGCCACCCATCGATACCGGTAACGGTCCGTAATAATCCCCGCTAATGAGTTCTCCTTTCTCTGATGGTAAAATTGGTATCGTTCCGCCAAACAGATTCCTATTTTGGCTATCCTTGCAACGTTGACATTTGTCACAAGTTTTTACGTACTCTTTAATTTTCCTTGACATTTTGTCAAATGTGAAACTCTCCTGTAACAGTTTGGTACATTTCTTACCTCCTAAATGGCCGTACATCTGGTGTATTTCGGAGATGATTATGTCCGTAATACTCTCTGGCACGTATAATTTCCATTTGTTCTTACACTTTCTATACAATTTGTTATCAACATACTTATAAAACTTACACATATCATTTTCATTACCATTATCTAGATTATCTATAATGGATCCTAACTTCGTATCCTCCTTCTGGAATTTTCCTATGTCTCTTATCATACCACATACGTCTTTCTTCATTTTTATAGTTACCTGATTTATCTGGTATTCAAAGTTCTCATCAACTTGGTCCTCTTCCGTTGCATCTTCTGGATATCGGCTGAGTATGTCGGCCACTACATTCTCTTTACCTTTACAGTGAAGGATGTTAAAGTTATATTCTTGTATGGATAGGATCCACCTAGTTATCCTGGAGTTGTTTAGATGGCATTTATGCATGAAAGTGAGTGCTTTATTATCAGTTATAATCGTTAATGGTTGACCCAAGATATATATTCGAAACTTCTCTAAACATCTGACAATGCTTAAGAGTTCCTTTTCAGTCGTGAAATAGTTCTTTTCCGCACCCTTAAAAGTTTTACTCGTGTAGGCAATTACACCCACATTCCCCTCTTCATCCAACTGATACAGTTGTCCACCGTAGGCGTATTTACTCGCATCGCATTGAAGAAAATATCGTTGGTTGACTTTCGGAAATTTTAATATAACCGTTTCAATAAATAAATCCTTTACTTCCTTGAAGCATCGATCTAGTTCTGATGTCCATATAAACCTTTTATTTTTTTTTAATAAATCCAGTAATGGTTGAATCGTTTCTGCATACTTAGCAGTAAATCTATTATAAAAGTTAGTCAATCCTAAGAATCCTTTCAATTGCTTCTGGTTTCTCGGAACTGGGAAATTTCTGATCGCAGCAACCTTTTCTTCTGTTGCTTGAACTCCTTCTGTAGTTAATCGATACCCTAGGTAGGCGATTTCTTGACGAAAGAATTGCGATTTATCGAGGTTAATCGTTAGGTTTGCTCTGCGTAGATTGCTTAATAATAAATTCAAATGTACCAGATGCGTCTTGACGTCGTTCGAGTAACAAAGACAGTCGTCAACATAGATGATTGTGTTTTCCTTCACCGGATCTTCAAGTGCCATGTCTAGTCCTCTCGTCAGAGCGGCAGAACTGGTGCTTAATCCGAATGGTGTTACTGTATATCTATAACATTTCCCCTCATACATGAAAGCAGTGTAATCGCGACAACATTCCTTTAGTGGCACCTGCCAAAAACTGCTGGTTAAATCCACTGTGGACAGGTACTTCATTCTACCACACCTTGCTAAAATCTGTTGGATAGGAGTTGGTCCTTCATAGTCGGGAATGGTAACACTATTGATTTTTCGTGCGTCCAAACACAGCCTGACGTTTCCGTCTTTCTTTATTACGGCGACCATTGGATTAATAAATGGGCTATTTCCCCTCTCAATTACACCGTGTTTCAACATTTTGTTGATTTCGGCATCAACTCTTTGCTTGTATGCAAGTGGAATTGGCCACCCGCGTTGGAAATAAGGCGTGTTGTCCGTTACTTTAAATTCATGCTGATAGCATTCCATTCTCCCTGGACTCTCCCGAAATAAACTTTTATTATTCATTAAGACTTCTCTCAGATCTTCTAACGTTTCCTCATCCACACCTGTTATGTTGTCCACTTTCGCGTTTATTTTCTTCTCGATTTCATCCTCTTCTTCTGCTTCTACTACTTCCATGTGTATAATGGGTATGCTGACATTTTGTTCTTCCTCTCTTCCTCTAAATTCGACGACTCCCTTTTCCACGTCAATCAAACATTTTTCATCTTTCATAAAGCTAATACCTAATATACAATTTCTAATTAAATTTGTAATAATTAAAAATACGCAGTCTATCTTGATATCACTAATGTAAATGTCACATAAGATTTGTTTCCGTACTAGCTTAGACTTACTACCTACTGCACTAATAATCAGTGTATTAGTCATGCTTAATTCCTCATATGGTTCTAAATAATGTTTATTTTGGTTGAACCATTCTTCTGACAACGCATTTATCGCGCTCCCAGTATCCAATAAGGCAAGGACCGTAATATTATTATTGAACTTAATTAATATTTCTGGACACTTAGAAATCCGTTGTTCGAATCTTAATTCATCTTCATAAGTTAATTCATTTCTAAGATCTGGTAATAGTATGTTGGTTTCGTGAAGTCGGTTCTTGGTCAGTACATCGGCTATCTCATTGTATGGTAGGGTTAATTTTTTTTTCTCTATCTACGTCGTTCCCCTTACCAGTCGAGGTCGACGCACCGTTGTTTACGAATTCTAAGGAATTTATGGGCTGTCGGTTAGTGTGTCGTCCAAACCCCTTAACGTTGCGATCGTTTTCACTCTCTTTGTTCGGCAAATGCTGTTTTTGCTTCCAGCTGACACCCTTATTGTGAAATGGTTGGGGTGTGTTTGTTGCTTCCCCCACACCTCGGGCATTCACCTTCTCGTGACTCCCTACAAAGTCATTATCTCTAGTTGTTCGCTGATTAATCGTGGCGTACTCTGCAATCAATGATTCAAGGTTTTGGATTGAATTAATCCCCCTTGTCACCACAGCAATTTCAATATTCTTACCAAAATGGCGCGCTATCTTTTTGATTAGCTGACGATCAGTGATAGCTGGCGTTAATTGGCGACTTTCAAGAAGCTTGCGCTCCATATATTGAATTGCGCTCAGATTGCCCTTCCAATTAAATCGACCAAATTCTAGGTTGTCCCTGACTGCGTCCTGTCTCTCTTCTCCCCAATACTTTTGTGTGAAGAGGTCTTTAAATTCATCAAAGTTGCGGATTTGGTCTCGTATCACCCTCCACCAAATCGCGGCGTCTGCTTCTAGATGTCGACCGATCCATTTGACATCGTCACTTGGGTAGAATGTGTTCTGGATTTCGGTCAGTTCTTTGAGAAATTCGATGGGATATCGGTCTGTGCCGTTGTATTTTAATTCGTTGTTATGCGGCCCACCTGTTCTTGCGGTCGATCCGACTTCTGCGTTGGCTAATTGACGCTGTAGTCGTTCTTGGCCTTCTTTAACTTTGGCGATGTGGTTTCTTAATTCTTCTAGCCGTGTCTCCTTCTCTTTATCTGTCTCACTGATTTTCTGTACAGCCGACCGTTGTCTGTCATCTACTTCTACGATCTTCTGTTTTAACGAGTTTACTGCTTCTCCTTGTTCTGTCCGTAGTCGTTCTACGTTGTTCATGACAACTCCTTTCAATTCTTCATTCCTGCTGTTGGTTTCTTGAATATGTGTGTCTAGTTTGTTATTTATTTGGTCTACTGACTTCTGTGTATTATTAATTGCTTCTTGCCATTCTTGTCGGTCCTTCTCTCTCAATTCTTTACTTTCTTTGGTATGTCTTGTTAATTCATTCTTCAACTCTTTCATTCCACGTTCATTCTTTTTCTGTAGCTCGCTAATTTTCTCTTCCCATTTCTTGGTGTGTTCTTGCAATTCTACTTTTATTTTTCCAATCTGTTCTTCGTTCTGTTGTCTCATTTTTCGCTCATTTTTTCGCTCATTTCTTCATTCTGTTGTTTAATGAACTCGAGCAATAACTGGAAGTTCATCTCGCGAGGTACTAACGATTGTCCCCCCGCCCTTGTAGTCTCGTCGGCGCTGGTGTTTTCACTCTGCGTCGTATCTTCCTCACGTCCTTCGACGCCTAGCTGGTTGTTCACGTCGAACTCCATACTATCTGAATTATTGTTTGTCATTTTCGCGCGACTACGCGTAATCATTCAAGTATGCTTAACTAAGACTATTTCTACTACTGACTTACTGTCTAACAATTGTTTATAGCCACTGCCTGTCCTCAGCCTACTCACTTATAATATTTATTATTAATTATTCGAGCAATCGCGTTGGGCGCCATATACAAATGTATATCTCATGCAGATTTAATTGCATAAATTAATTATATAAATTTTTATCTGTATTTATGATAGTGCTGTCGGTACGAACTTTGTCGTACTTATGTGTATTTAGCCCCGTAGTTGGACGCCATATACGGCTGTATATGTAGTTTGTTATGCCCCACGTTCTTTGGGAGCCATATACGAATGTAATATTTATGCAGATTTAATAATTGCATAAATTAATTAATTAATAAATTTTGCTTATTGTCCCGCGTTTGGCATCATGTACAAATATAGTATATTACCACGCGTTGGGCATCATGTACAAATATACATGTATTATGCAAATTTATTAATTGCATAATCTAATTGAATTTTTAATTGTATACAAATTTCTCTTGGTTACAATTATCTACTAGAATTTGCTTCCTCGTGTCACGTGTTGGGACACCATATGCAACTGTAATATATTTTATGTTTGTCTCTACTTGCATAAATTAGTTAAAATTATTCAAAGGAGTTTCCATAAATGTAAGTTTTTATTACAGATCTTGTTTACTGCTCCAGGACGGGCATGCCATATCTGATGATACACTCTGATATCACTGAGCCATAATACGCCCCGCGTGCTGGAGCACCATATGTAAACAGGTGTTTTGGGTGAATAACAATCATCTGACTCAGACACTATTAATTTTCGTAAACAATACAAATTTAATTTTTATAAACGATACAAATTTATTATATGTTTTCAATATCATTTAAATACTGAATAAAGTTAGTGTTTCTAGACAACATATCAAATACACAATGCTGTTATATTATCTCTACGTTATGAACATCTACAAAATCAATAAAGACTAATTAATTAATGACCATATAAATTTCAATATATCCTACTCTATGGATTCATATTTCTCAATTTGCGTTACTTTTGAGCAATTAAATATATGTATATTCAACAATTAAATAAATGTATATTCTACTCAGTGGCGAGTTCTTTTTGAGTGGCAGGACAGTGGCGACCTAATCTAATGTTACATGAATGATAATAATTTACTTGTTGTTTGTATCCAAATTGCGGTGATTAACTGCGTCGTACCTCTCATCCTACGAAGAAATCCAGGCTGAAGATACGCCAATTAAATTACACTTGACACTTCGTCACGACACTATTTGTCCCACATTTTATCCGGATACTCGCATGAACGATAATGACTAATTGCGTTAACTCGAATATGACTTCATCGTCTAAAACACTTTGCATGTAGGTTCTTTGTCACTTTTGATGTACGCGTGCAATAGTTTATGCTGCGTTTAACTAGAGCGATTGTACCATTTATACTGTATTCACAATGCAAATATAATTGGTTTTAATTGCCTTTTAGTGAGTTAAGAACGTGGCACAATCTTACTATATTGTTTCATGTCACCTATGTCACGGTAATGTGATATTGTCAATACCTTATCACTCGCATTAGATTCATAAAAACGAGATTTTTATGATCACAAAGTCTGATCGTACTTAACTCGACATTGTCATAGTATTTGGTCACGGGTTAGTTCTACAGTTTTACATAGTCTCTGATACACTCCCGAACGATCTCTTTACTTGTATCAATACACTTTACTACCGTCCATCTGAAAGACTTTGGCTGGTTTATACCGAAATAGAATTGACTGACAAAATTTAGCATACGACCGAACTGAGACTGAACTCTCCAAATCGACCGAACTGAGATTAAAATAGACTGACTGACTGATTTTTATAGACTGACTTAAATTGTTTGAAAATTGGAAATCGACTGAACTCTTCTTCTCTGCGAACACCTTATTTTATTACTTCAGCAACACGACTCCCTCCACGGATGTCATACCCTTACCACAATCACTGTCATGATTGGTTTCTCGCATCAGATTCTGCGAAGGCTCCTCCTGGATACTCCGGCTGGGGTCTCTGGTCTACTTCCCATTCGCTCTTCACCCTTGTTTCCATGTTGACGTCTTCTTTACACCCGCCTTTGCCGGATTCCTTGCTCTTGATAGGTCAGCCAAGACCCCTCTCTAAAAGTCTTGCTGTCCACACCATCTCCCCGTATGACGACGAACCTAATTACACGGTTGTCTGTTATGTGATTGTTCTTACGTTCCCAAGTGTCCTTTCTAAGCGATTTCCTTTCCGCACATGTGTGTACCATAACCCGGGTGTGTCGAATCGCCGTATTGTCCTCGACTTCCCTTGTTACGTTCACACGCTGATGGTGGTCATCTTCCAGGAACTAACATCTGTTCTGCAGCCTTACAAGATGCTCCGTATGTCGTGCCAGTAAGCAAGTTTCCCGCTGTGCAGCTATATAAGTTCCTTTGTACCTAACTGCATCCGCTCTTAGACTGCTTTTGTGGAAAATGTTATGTCCATGTGCAGCCGCTAACTCACACGTATACGTCGAAAATGTTGGCGTCCCCTTAGTACACTCCTTGTCGGTAGTTGTGATGAACTGACACCGTCTTTTGTTTCTTTGTTATTGTCGCCACTTGCGCTTATGTCGTTCATCCATGTCCAACATCTGTTATGTGCCAAGGCGTTGTCCTTCTTAAATCATTGTCTAACGGCGGCCGTTTGGCTATACCATGCATCACTCTTGACAGTTGACGCCCGCTACAGTGCCGTTTACGCAAAAAAAAATTCTCTGCCGTAATTGCTTTACAAACCCTTCATTTTTACCGCAACATGAAATGGCACAATTACGAAATGATGTTGTGAAAATTTAGCTAAAATGTGGTTTTTTACTAAATTATAAAAGTAAATAATTGTTTAGTGTACACGTCGTTTAGTGCCTACGTGGCAATTAGGTCTTATGTAATCAGGATGACGACTTAATATGCTAGAACACCCGAGACGTTTCCCTGGAATTTTCCCAGTAACATACGAGGGGGGACCCAAAAGTAACGAGAATTTTTCTCTGGCAGTTGGTAGAACGCTAGTTCCGACTTCTCCCGCTAGGCGCCTTCACTAGACACCATTTTGTATCAGTTGCCCTAGCGGCATTGTTGTGGAAACATTAGTGCGGTCAGTGTGACTATTTTTTGTAAGCGCTGTTTCACTTTTTCGGCGCGATTTGTCAATGGTTGGCAAAGTCAAAATTCGTTGGCATGAACTCCAGGATATTCCAGTCATTTCCTCCAATTCATCAATTGTTCTACGACGATCAAACATGATCGCAACACGGATTTTTTCAATGTTTTCGTCCGTTTTGGAAGTCGAGGGACGTCCCGGTCGTGGTTCGTCTTCAATTGACCTTTGACCACTTTTAAAACGAGAAAACCACTCGTAAATTCTTGCCTGGCTCAAAGCTTCCTCCCCATAAGACGTCCGAAGCATTGCGACAGTTTCTGCTGCTGATTTCCCTAACAGGAAACAGAACCTGATTAAACACACGTTGGTATTTAATGTCTGCCATTGACAAATCGCCGAAAATCGATTTTATCATCATTTGTTGGGGCATTTTCTCCAATTATCGCTATCGAGCATGTAAGGTCATTTCCAATAAAATTCAATATATCTTATAATCGGTAACAGACAGACGAAACATCAAATAAAGAAGTTCTAAAGAATGTAAGCAGTGGCATAACATACAGTTGCATGTTAAATTGAACCATATCCAAAATCAGAACGGACAACGCTCCTAGCGGCAGCCTCTGCTGAAGCTCGCAATGAGAAAAAGCTAGCTCAGGCGATGAGGTTAAAAATTGTCATCTAAAATATTTGTGTTCCGCGTTGGAATGGGCTTTATTATGTTCTTAATAATACTTAGACACGTAATGGACAACAAAATCAAAGCAACATGTATAAGCCTAAGTTTATTTCAATCAATAAGAGTAATACTTTCAACCTTATGTGGGGGACCATTAGGCGAACCCGTAAGTCAGAAAGTAAAGAAACACTCCTAAAATCCTACAAGGTGATGTCCCTTCCCACACTTCTTTATGGGTCTGAGAATTGGACTTTAACGAAAGGCCAGGCCAGTCGCATCCAAGCGGCTGAAATGAGATTTCTCAGGCACGTAGCAGGGTATACTCTGCATGATCATAGAAGAAACACAGATATACGGCAGGAACTGAATATTATGAGTATACTCGACAGGATCGCCCAGTGTCGGCTGAATTGGTGGGAAGGAACATCAAGGTGTGGGACGTCCAAAGAAGTCCTGAAGTGACCAGCTCTAATCTTTGCCTATTTGAGACCAGAACAAACCATCCTGGCTTTAATCCTTGAAGAAGAAGATGATGATGATGAAGAATAATACTGAAGTATGGGTGTATGATCTTATTTATTTAATAAAAATTACGTTCACAAAATAAACCATGTTTAGGCTACATAAGTCAGTTTCAGAAGGATAGATTATTATAAAAAATCTGCGTGTCATGAGCTTCTCGGTCACGATCGAATATTGGACAACAGGTTGCGACAGTGCCTGCATTCAGAGTACAGATAATGAGGGGAGACGTACCTTTGCGTTGCTTGCCTTTAGGCTCAACTATCCTTGCATTGTGCGTAAGAACGTCTAGCGTCTTTATTCTTTCAGAATTTCTCTTTGTTTAGCAAAATTAAATTATCCCGAGATAGGCATAAAACGAGATTTAGTTTGAAAAGAAGCAGTCACGTACGCTCCTTATTGAGTGAATCGTCGTTCAATTTTATTTGTAGATGAAATTGTAGCTCACAGCCTTTTCATAAATACAATTTTATTTCGCGTATAAAATGTACGTAGTTCACTACATTAAATGTATACGAGTATATTTTGATCGTGTAGGATTTGAAACAGTCATCGTAAAAATTATAAAAAGGAAAATATTTTATCCCTCGAGTCTATTCAGTATGAAACATTTTCTCTAAGCGTGCTTTAAGCAAATTATAAGTCTAAGTTAGGGATGAGGAATGCTATTAATTCAGTACCTTCAAAAATTGACTGAGAACACGGTCCACATTTTAGACCGTCTTCAAAACGTTTGTAAGATATTGTTACGACGGTCTAACTGATCCTCGAATGGTACAGTGGAAACAAAATCCAAGACACCTATGAAACCACTAATCACCAGCTTTAATTAATCACAAATATAGTTTATAATTAACGTGTACAATAATCCGAGCAAAATTTGTTCATACGCAATAACAAAGTCAAGTAATAGAGTCCCGCACAATTGTAAAACAATAACACTTCGCCACAATACTTCGAACCTCACTTGAATAAATCGCCACTTAAACTGACTTGTAAGCGGCAGCTGTCTTGTGTAAATAGATAGCACAGGTGTTCCAGAATAATCCATAATACTCGTCAACACCACTCGAAAACACTAGAGCGTAATTAATTGCGGCCATTTTATAAAGGCCGAATATGAGACGTGCAGGCAACAGTCAAAAAGCAGGTATTTTGCGGGATACCTTAATAAGTGAGAACATTTTATAACGCAGTTCACTATATGTTAAAACGGAAGATAAAAAAAATATTTATTTCGTCTGCACGTATTTAAATTGTTACAGTAGTCATACAAACAGTTTCGTGTTGACAATTCCATCTGTAATTTGGAATGTGGTAATAACTATAAGTATTGTGTTTTGTGTTGTGGGAAGTGGGTTATGTCACGGCCCCCTAGATTGTCATGATGGCTGTGGTTATGTGGACAGTTTCCAGTCGTTACGTTTGGATCTTATCCAGTTTCGTTCGCGTACTCTCTCCCCCTATCCCCCCTCTCTCAACATCCTGCCTCCACGCTGTTGTAATATAGGTTTGTTGTTGTTCCTCTATATTCGATACATTACAATACACTTTACGGATCGCCAACTGTTATGAAGGTGGCAGTGGCAATATAGGACACTGGGAATATCTCGTTCTTCGTACGTAGTGTAGTCTATATGTAAATTTATGCACACACTTACGGGGTTTGGATTTATATCACGAGAAGTACGGTAGTTTAGTGTAGTTTCTAGATTTCCCTCCCCCCTCTCAGACTCTTTCTCTCACTCGTTTTCCTTCGCTGAGCACGTGTGCCCATATATAAATATAAATACATTAATCATTGTTGTCGTCCACCGCATTTCCATGTTGTTATTTCTTCTTCTCAACTTCACGTAGATTCACAGTGGCTACTTCATAATTCGCTTCCGTATCCTGTTGTGAAGATATGCGCCTCCAGCGTGTCTTGTAACAAAGTGTATCCGAGCACGTCTTCATCTTTCACGACGCTCAATTTATATCAGACACGCTCAGATACTTGTTGGCGCACGGGTATATGTTATGACGTTTTAAGTTCCATAGTTTTTGCAGTATTGTTTATTTTATGAAACTAAACCTGCCTAAAAAGATGAGCCAACTTGTTAAATCATGTATGTCTCATAACGTCAGTTCAGAGTTAAGTGTGGTAATGCTTATTATAATTTAAAGGATATCTCAGCTGGTGTGCTACAAGGAAGTGTCCTTGGGCCTATTCTGTATTTGTTGTATAGGCCTACAGAAGATATTTCTAAATGTGATTTCTCTTTGGATCGCGTACATACAAGGTTTGATCAAAAAATGATCGTGTAATTTTCCAATTTCTACCGCTACAAGTGTCCGATTAAAAAACTTTTTATGTGATGTTGGTACACATGTTAGTGACAATCGTCTAAACGTTTAGCTCTATTTGATGCGTAGTTTAGATTTCATAGGTAGACTAATTCAGTAAATCGTCTTCTGGTGTAGAATGATTTTTGGTCATTCTACAATAGAAGATTGAAGAACATGGATTAAATCTTATGTAAATTGTGAGATAAACTGCTCTGTCCTGGTAAACGTGTTCAGAAGGCTTCTGGCAAGACTGCTCTGCGTGAACAAGAGGTTTACAAGCTTCAAAGAGTGCCGTAAATGAGTTTAAGATTGTGGTTGTCAGATGAAGATTATGTTTTTGCGTTCCACGAAATTTCATCGCTAGGCGCAATGGTAAATAAAGAGTACTATTCTGACATGTTACATTTGTATGAAGCCATTCGTGGGACACGGCCAGATTTACGGAAGAATAATTAATGAAAATTGCAGCTCGATAGTCCGCCTGAAGCTTGTTAAGGCTAGGCAAAAGAAAACGTAATGACGACACGGCAACTGCCGTATTCACCAGATGTGTCCTAACGCGATCTTTCCTCCTCCCAATAGTGATAATTTCCACGAAAGGACAACGTT
The DNA here is from genome assembly GCA_034769895.1 of Magicicada septendecula. NCBI lineage: Eukaryota > Metazoa > Arthropoda > Insecta > Hemiptera > Cicadidae > Magicicada > Magicicada septendecula. Next base: position 38,009 of record JAWRYS010001624.1, on the reverse strand, counting down.
CCGCGACCGTTGAAGACGTAAAACGAAAATCGCTAAGCGAGCTCAAGGCTGTACCAAAAGTGGGTGCTTGAAATATTTTGAAGACTGCAAAACGGCTGGCTTCATTCTGTTATATTCGACTGAGACTACATTGAAGGGGGCAGTATAAGTGTCGATGAATGAAGGCATAATTTTTGAACTACAAGGATTGTTCAGTAGAAACACGTTTGCTCTGCGCAGCCGTTATTTCGTCGCCATGGTAAAGAATTCATTTGTTTATATTGTCTGTTTAAGTACTAGTGACGCGTCTGTCAAAAATGTTTGCAGTTTGGTCTTTTCTAAGCGTTGTGACTGGGTTGAAAAATGCATCTATGATAGAAAATCCGTCCAAAGATTATGTGCGTGCCGTTATTCAGTTTTTGGCCGCTGAGGGGCGTCAGCCAATGGAATGAAAGCTATATATGGTGACTAGTTATTCTCATATGGCAGTGGTTGAATAACCACTTCGACAAGGAAGAGAATCCACTAAAGATTTGGCCCGTCCCAAGCCTGCACGTGTTGCAGATCAGATGAAAATGTGAGACAGCTGGAAACCGTTTTACGCGCAAATAGGTGCATCAAAGTTAAAGAACTTCTCAAATGTTGAGCATCAGCGTGGGAACTGTTCATCCATCATTCATAGTGTTGGCTATCACAAAGTTGCTGCTCAGCGGATTCCACTACTGCTTACTGATGAGCAGAAAAATTTGCGTTCAGCGTTATCATTTGATGCGCTATCAACACAAGGTAATGCCTTTCTACACCACATTATTGCCGGTGATGAGTCTTGGTGTTATCACTACGAACCAGAATCCAAACGTCAGAGTATGCAGTGGAAGCACGCACAATTCCGAAGGGGAAAAATGTCGGTCCCATCCTTCGGCAGGAAAAGTAATGGTGACCGGTGTGCTGCTCTTAGATTTTAAAGAAGCCGGTGTCAACATCAACGCTGAGCGATATGCATACACCTTAAAACGCTTACTTGTCAGCATCAAGAATAAACGTCCCGGGAAGCTCACAAATGGTGTCATTCTTCTGCATGATAATGCACGACCCCATGTAGCCCAGACGATTCAAGATCTGCTTGGTCGTATGAAGTGGGAAGTCTTACAACATCCACTTTATAGTCCCGACTTGTCTCCGTGCGATTATCATGTTTTTGCCCCATTAAAGAAATCACTAAAAGGACGGCGATTCAAATCGCACGCCGAGGTAGACTTTGCTGTTAGCGAATGGTTCCCCAAACCGCCCCAAGAATTTTACCAGCAGGGAATCTACAGATTAGTCCAGCAGTGGGACTCGTGCCTTAATGTTAATGGAGACTTCTTTTAAAATCGTTGAATAAAAAATGCTTTACAACTTCTAATCGGGTTTCTATTAAACAATCCTCGTAAACAAGAACTGCATGAAGTTTTTGATCAAACCTCGTATAGTTGTATTGTGGATAGCGTTGGAAGTGCCCCGGTAATTAGCTCAGACTAAACCGACTGGCCTACTTAAATTACTGCGTTACGTTTGGTACCGTAATTAATTGCTTTACAGTGTAATCTGTGTTTCATTTGCCGCACACCGACACAGTCACGTAATTACGACTTCCCCCGTACGAATTAGAAGTGGTTTAAACTTCATTTTGTCCAGTTTACCGTCTTTCCTTCTTGTATTTCAATTATTTTTATTTTAGTTCAGTAATGGTTCGGTGCACCACCAGAAAAAAAGCAACGATAACTAATTTATTTAGTTTTTGAAGAAAAGAACCAGATGTTAAAATGAAAAAAAAAATGCTTAAGTTGAAATGCCCACTTTTGTCATTGAGTTATAACCGCGTTTCATTCTGAAAAGTTTGCATAATATTTTTATTGTTTCACTAGCTCCTTTAATTTTGTATGTCTGAAACGTGAACTCCGACAGCAAGAGATGCAAACGTGGGCATAGATGGGAGAAGAGAATCCTAAAGAAAGTATACGAACCGTTTATGGATTACGGAGTCTGGAGAACAGGGGGAAATAATTCGAATTTTCGGATACTTAAGGGACCTAATCTAAAAAAATAAATACCTCAGACTTGAAGGTAAAGTAGTGACTATATACAGGATAATTTATTATACAATTTCTTAAAAATCTAATTTTTTTTTAGCTTCTGTTTTTCACTTTTTCATTAAACTCCGTGGCTGTGGATCTCTGCATTTATAATTAGACATCACGACTTTAAACATTGTTAAAAGGTATTTATTGATTGAATTGATTTTCCTATTTTTCATATTTCAAACGTATATCGTAATGCTGTGTAATAAATCTGTTTGTATATTTAAAAAAGAGCTACTACTACGTATATTATCGTACACAGCTGAAAAAAAAATAGAACCGCCTAAAAAATAAAATTCAACTTTTTCGAGCCTCGGGGGGGGGGGGGTCCGGTCCCGTATATACGCCCCTGATACAGACGTACATATACCTAGCGGTCGAGTTAAAACTCGCTCGTTCAATGAAGACTGGATAAAGCTACATGTAAATTCTGTGATTAGTTTCGTTATTTTTTATTTGATCGTATTAAAGGCTGACCAGATTAAGCAGTGAACGGAGTAACCGGTGATATTACACGGCGTTTCATTATCAGATTTTACAAAACATGAAAATTCTCAAATAGTTTTACTTCCTGATGTTCTTTTTTGAAGAAAGCAGAAATGAGTTTGTTATATATAGGAAAAGACGTTCTATTGTTTTGTTGTACTTCTTCGTTTTAGAAAAGTAAAGTATTTACGTATTTTTGTTCAGCTTTTCATTCGTTGTATATTGTGCACGGTGTCTAAATAGCCTACATTATGTCGTCGTCGGAGAGAAATAAAAAAAGCATCGGCAGGAGGAGATTATTGCTGAAGAGGGGATTTTTTTACTGCACAGAAGTGCGTTCGAGTGAAAAACGAACCAAGGGTAGGCGGTTGTTGTGTTGCGAAGGAGAACGCGGAAGGGTGTAAAAAATCGTTATAATTTTTGTAGTAATGATCAGAGAAAATGCAAAACCGGTTTCGTTCTTCTACCAGGAGGGAAAATGAATTGTCGTATAGTTGTAGTAACGTTTTAGAAATAAAGTGCTGCATTGTCTGTTCTGAATTGTGTGTAGAATAGAGCATCAATGAAAAACGTGATAATCGAGAAGGCAGAGGTGGAGCCGGTGCACAGTTTATGTATTTAATATTTTATGTTTGTGTTATTCACAAATCCCTCTCTCTCGCACACTTCAGCCCCCTAAATTTGTAGGCTAGTGCGTAAAAACATGCCAATGTTTTACGAAAGTCGGTTGATACATTATCTTATCGTACAGTATCGTCGGCAAAGTTATCGTAAGCCGTACCACAAACCGACCGGCAGACAAACCTATATTCTTACATACATATATTTTATATTTTGAGGTTATATTTTTTTTTTAATATTTTGAGGGTTTTAAATATTTATTGACAGATACTTGTAGTTTATGTTTTATATTTCGTGTAACCTTTCAGGTTTCTGCTCCATATACAGTAATAACACATGTAGTATACGGCGTAAAAATTTCTAATTTTTTTTTTCTTATAAAAAAAGAATCCATGAACACCACGAATAATCCATGAATAAGATTCGGTGTACGAAATAGGGGTTGTGCTTTTCTTATTCTTGTTATCCACGACCTGGTGGTTTGTCGTGGTTTAGGACTTGAAAACGGTGGAAACACTGAAAGACCTCGTCCGGAACATGACAGGTTGCAGTTCAGGAAATAAACACGACAGAGTTGGATTTATGTGTACGTCGCTGATCAACACGACGCCATTGCGAACCGCTAGCGTTACGGACTGGCGTAAGAGGCCCGACATAGTTAATAGCCAGGGAATCCGCGTCGTGGTTCCCGCTCTCAAAGCGCTACTAGGAGTAAGGTTTACACCCTTTACAGTTAACACAACGGTATACACATTTCCCAACCATCAGTGCCAATGCCACCGATGGAAGGGCCCCCCCCGCGCTAAAAAGCAGTGTTATCTGGGTGATGTCCTTGGACCGACGGGAGGCCACCCGCAATCGGCGGTGTTAGCCAACCGTGAATGGTAGCTACTACAGACTGTCTGAAAGACGGGCGCTATGTTTAGGCGTCAAAACCGGTGATAAGATTGTTTATTTCGTTCAGTATGTATAGTCGCTACCTGGTTTTGTCGCTGTAACTGCGGCGTACTACAGTGGTTATTTACCTACATGTAGTCGAAACATTTCACTAATGTTGCAGTGGGGACTTATTTCGTCGTTTTAAACCGATGCCATATATGTATGTTATTTGCCATATTAACTTCAAAGTTCCTCCGAACTCTTAAATTATCTCGTTTTTAGCAATAATAATGAGTGACTTACTTAGTTAATCCTCGTCATTCCCACTGGAACGCGGGGGTTCCACGACATGCCTCCATCTAAGTAGATTATCAGCCAACCTTAATCTGTTGTCATGTCGTCTGAAGGCAATAGGTTTACTAGTTATTCCTCCCAGCAGTATGTTATTCGAAAAGCTCTTTAGAACCGTGAAACATCAGTAGAGTCCTGCCACGTTGGTCTACTTCCTCCAAGACACCTCTTCGCTACGTCAGTTTTGGTCTTCTCCTGTTTCTTTTTCCAGCTGGATTTCAGTCAAGTACATGTCTCGTCATGTCATCTCGCAACTTTTGTAGTGTATTACCATTCCATCTCCCATTTTCTTCTAATTATCTCACGCACTAGCTTGCGATTTATTCTCCTCCACAATTCTTCCTGGCATCCAGATTTAAAAAATTTGTCTTAAATATTTGTTGACAAATACTTGTAGTTTGTGTTCTATAATTCGTGTAACCTATCATGTCCTGTTCCATATCTTAACATTCACAGTATACTACGTTAAAAATTTATAATTTTTCTTCTTATAAAAAGAATCCGTGAATACCACGTCTTATTTAGTGTATATCAGTATCAGTGATCTTCGTAATCAGTGAAGCTGATACATTTACTGTTCCACTCAGCGGATCGTTCAATGATTATTCTTAGAGTAGCGAAAGCGATAACAGTATTACTCGGTTTGAAAATTTATCAGCCGGTATAAGGATGTTATTATCCTATGATCTTTATCAGTGGTTGTGCAGAAATAATAACGTAGAGGTTTGTATAGTATTTGCGTAGAACACCGTACATTGCATGGAGTGTGAAGCTCAGCAGGTCTCGAAGTGTCAGACAGCTCGGATGTCCATGTTTTTGTGTAACTATTTAGTTACGGTTACTCGCCGTGTCTTCGTTTCGTTTTGTTTTGTTTTTCACTTGACCGCATTGAATATTCATGTTCACGACTTTGGCAAGCGTTCGACGCCCATATCCGTTACTTGCTCTGTCTGTGGTTTAGTCTACAACAAACACTGTTGGGTACGACGACGTAGATAGTCTGGCGTTTGTGTGAAAGCGTTTAATGGAGTAGCAACAGCTGATGCAACACACACACACACACACGGGGGGGGGGAGCGTTACCGTCTCTTTCCTTGTGGTGTACATACAGTTTTCGTCCAAACAGCGTCTCTTCAAAATTCATTCTTCAATCCTTCGTTCAGTACAACCCTCGTCTCACCGCCACCGCCAATACGTCTCTTTCCTTTGCTATTATTAAAAGATGTTAATATTTGCATGCAGTCGCATATTTTTCCACCCTCTTTCTATTTTTTGTGATGTCTAGGCTATTTCCGATTTTCCCCTTCCTCTCCGATTCCTCTCTCTTATTATCCTTCTTCTTATCTTAATTTACACTTTTCCTTCTTCTCCTCCGTTTTCTCCTTCTTATCTTCTTCCTGTCATTCCTTTGGTTATTCTTGTTTGATATCATAAAAACCAGTAGCGTGTCGTCCATGTAACCGCTGTTGCCGGCGGCAATAGTACTGGAAATAATAGAAAATAGTATTAATTATTTCACAGAATAAATACTTAGTTATTGAATAATTTGAAATACGAACAATATTAGTAGGGAAATTTGAAGAAAAGCGTAGCATTGCTTTCGAACTGCTGGACACTTGCACCGGCAAAGTTTTACTGCGTACGGTCATTGACCCTGTAGTAGTTGTCACTGTACAAACTGTGGAGGGGGACACTTTCGTCCACCCAATGTATTGCCGCTGTATAAACCGACAAAAGGCTCAGTTAGCGGGTATGTTCGTTTTCGGAACCGATGTGCAGCAGTACCTACGTACCTATTTGTGTTTTGTTCGTTTAGTTATGTGTTTCTCTGTTTGTGTTTATTATTTTTAATTCGATTATTTGTGTTCTGATGTATTCTGTTTAAGTATAATGAGAGTCAGATCCCGTGAACCGGGACCCTCTTCTTCTCCCGGCGAATGATAGAAAATGCTCTTAAAAGAACACTTGGTTCAACAAAATTCGAACTAATTTTTAGGTTGTTTTATGCCTATCAACTAATTTTTAGGTTGTTTTATGCCTATCACAACCGGCAACAGGTGTGTACCCACACCACACCACGCCACCGACAAAAACTATCTTTCTTCTAATCGTGCACTGATCTCTCTGTGTCCGTTTTTCTTGTCTATTTCTCCGTTTCCTTATTTCGAGAAGTACCCTAGCTATATTGTATTCAAAATTTAGTACAGAAAGTACTTTAAACAGACCGCTTGTTGTTTAACTCTCGCTGAAGATGATGATGAAAGTAGTTTGACGTTGAAATAAGAAAGAAAAACAATCGACACGTAACGAAATTTTCTCTACAAGGGATCGTTTCCGCACGGTGCAATACTGATAGTAGCGTAATCGAAACCGCGATTTCTAGACCGATATTTATAGAACTGACACTGCCATATAAATCGTCGAATATTCGAGTTGGAAAATTACACGTACTGGCAGCCAGACGAAGCGATGGTATGCCTACTTCGAACAAGACCGAGAGTTCCGGGTTGGTAGTGCTTGAACAAATAATCCAAGATTGGTCAAGTGTTTCTAAAAATGGACTTTTGAAGTGTTCAGTGATTTTTTTAGAAGCGGTTTCATTTCTTTGTGTGTTTGAGTGTACAATAGCGTCTAAGGGAGTGAGGTGGTGGAGAGACGCGAGGCAAACGGAATTAATCATGTGTGAGATGAAAAAATGAAGGCAGAAAAATCAACTCCGAATATATGCTTGCGAACCTATGAAAGTTTAATAGAAGGCGTCTCAAAATTACTAAATGTTACAAAACATTGTGGTTGATTGTAGCATAATTTTTTGTAAGACGTATATTACGTTTTGTAGTTCAAGTTAAAGGAAACGAGGGAAGAACGTTTTGAGTTATCGTGACCAGTCTGTTATGAGTGAAAAGATGACCAGTTTGGTTCTAGTGTTGCTGATAATGAATTATTGTATTGGGTTAATAGTGGTGTACTAATATTTCTTTTCTTTTTTTACAGGTAACGAGTCTTTGTGATAGTCGATTGACTTCTCGTGTGTGGATGTTGGTAAGACTGTTTTATAAAACATAATCTACAATACCGTCCTTAGCTGTTTTATAATCTGCAGATTTTTATAAGCGTATTTGTGTAAATTATACTACGATACTTTTTTCATAGCTTGCTAGTTTATTCGGCGAGTGGAAATAAGTATCTCGGATTGAACAGTATTGACGTAAAGGCTGTTCACTCTGTGGAGCCTGATGAAAACAAAACTGTGAAGGGAAAATCTCACAGTGGAGCAGATAAACTAGGGTAATTGTATACAATATTGAAAGTAGTCTGAGTGGCAGAGTTGTTCTAGAAAGTAAAAAGATGTAAAGAAAAGCTATTTGATAAAATTCTATACCAATTAAACAATTCTCGAAATATAAACAATTATTGCATCGTTTAAATGTACAAACTTAATACTATATTTTTACTTCCATGTTCCATAAGGAAATGGAAGTATAGTGATGGCAAAAAAATCGTGTTCGAGATAAGGGCTGATTCTGATTGTACTACCCTCAAAACAGGAAGAAATGTCATTTTCCGAAAAGTGTGTGTTTGTCTCTGTATGTTGAATTTTTTCTATGGCGAAGAACAATAACTGCCGCAAAATCAGACAGAATCAAATAATCTTTTGCATATGTGCCTGAGTTGTAGAGGAATCAAGGCCTATTGATTTTGGTGAAGATCGGTTAAGGGGAAGGGGTAATTTACCTGCAACGTTTTATGTTTTAACAATAGTAAAGTACCGGTACTTAATTTTGATAAATAAAGTTCCTGAAACGAATGTCATAATAATTCACTGTAGAAAGGTAGATGAAATATCTTTAAATGAATAGGGTAGTTGAAGAGGGATGGGTAATTTTCTATAAATGAAAATGATAGTTGAAGGGGGAGGGAATAATTTTTAACATGTGTACTACGTTATCGGCAACCAATTGTCTGTAGTCCAATGTTTTCTGCAAAATCAGACGTTTCGGCAGTGCCATCGACTCCCATTATCAGTGGAAAACCGAGTGCGCTAACGTGAGGTGGTATACGTTAGTGAAGACAGTACTGTGGTTTAGGCTGAAGAAAGAAATAGTTTCTATGGATATATTTCATTTCGAAAATGATTTTAAATATAAATCGTAGAACATGGAAGTCATGTATGGTCCTCCGTACCGAAGTTTTTGTTACTTGCGACATTTTCCGAGCATCGTCATCCGTTCTGCTTTTTATGTGGTGAACGCACGTTTGTTGCTGTATGCTTTTGTTTGGTTTTTGTTGAAGAGTATCTTTGTGACTGGATTTTGTTTATTATTTCGTTCTGCGAGTTTTCCATTGTTCAGTGTTTTGAAAACTGTGGCTGTTTTGTACCGATTGGCATTTGTTCAGATATTATTTTCTCTTGTGTTTTATGTTTATATATGTTTTGTACAGCAGAATAATATGTGTGTTGCACGTGTTAAGAAAGTTATTTGTCGTACTAATGTTTGATCGCCTTGTAATGTTGTCTTATCAACGTACAATGTAGGCCTAATTATTATCGGACGATTAGGTGGGTCTTAGGGAAATAACGTGACATATACGTATGAAATATGTTCAAGTAAAATTAGTTGGTTTAAACGAGTCCTTGGTAAAATCGGCGAAATTTACAAGACATTTTTGATAGCGATATTCTGTACTTACGATAATTTATAAATATGTATAGGTTACCTGCAATAGACGATATTGAGTATGCCGAGCTTTCTCGTTCGTCTTCGCGTTCAAAAAGTAGGTTGCTTGTTTTTTTCTTAACCGTATAATACAAAGAAAATGTGTTATTCTGCAGATTATAAAGCACCACAAGACTCACTGTATGATTCAAGTGAAGCGAGTATTTGAATTCATTAGCCATGAATGCCTGCATTTGTTTGTGTTCACCGAGGTTTACCCAAGTGAAGTGTTCTGGTTCCTTGCGTCTGAGACCCCTGCCAACTTTTGTTTCACAGTATTTCTCTTTGGCGTTGGTATTCCTCTTTGTTCGTCTTGTGAAGCAAAAAATTCATGTACGACATAACACTCTCTGTATTATTGCGTTCTTTTTTTTAAATATAATTATTGTATTATATTGTGTAATTGTAAACGAAATTGCGACTCCTTGTATTACAATTTCTTCCCTTTATACCATCATTTCTTCGTCCGCCTTGGAGAGTACAGATTAAAGTATTCGGCAGTATTTTCGATTTTATTAATGAGGCACCTGGATGTTTCCCATAGTTCACTGGCTGGGACAACGACAGTTTTCTACGTGAACAGCTTTTGTATTATTTATGGGATATCTATGTGTTACACCGCAGATGTTCTTAAATTTATTAATTCTTCTTCTTCTTCTTCTTCTTCCTCCTCTTCTCCTTTCAAGCCTGCGGCCTGTTCCACCTCCAGGCCGTCAAATAATTTTTAGAAGTAGGTTTGTCGTAAATTATGCTTCTAGACGCGTGGTCTCTTGGCGTGCAGTGACCCTGCGATGTGTACCCTAGTTAATTGGATTAATAAATAATACTGGATGCGTTGAGCGAGGTAGATGCAAAAAATACTCAAGTGTAGCAGAAGAGAGTGAAGTCTGTAGATTCAGTGATACGCTGGCTGCAGTGTGCACTTGTTACGGCCAGCGATATCGCCGCCGTCAAGTATCTGATACGAAGGCGAAATGTAGACACAAGTTACACTATATAACGATGTACGCGAAGCATACCAGCAAAGATCGCATGATTTTGTTAAGAGAGAGAGAGAGAGAGAGAGAGAGAGAGAGAGAGAGAGAGAGAGAGAGAGAGAGAGAGAAGCGGAACGAACAGTGACGGAGTCTAGTCTGGCACATGTACGTATTACAGGGGGATGATTTTATGAATACACGGCTGCTGTCTGGGTTGAGGTAGGCGGATGTATCTCTGTCGACATTGTGCGCGCTCGCGCTCCTCATTAAACGTATTCAACGTACGAAATCACACACCGTCACCGCCGCCGCCCTCGCATTACAAGTAGCGGTGTCGGCGACGCGACGGTTGCCAAGCAAGTTTCAGCGTGCCGGCGTGAGCATGTTATATATTATATTATGTGCCGGCTTGAGCATGAGCATTCACCGCGCGCTGTTGTTATATAAAATTGACAAACAATTGTGACGCACAGACCGAGCGACAATAGATAAGAGACGTGCGCGCGCGCGCGCGTGTGTGTGCTCTGTCGCTTCGATGATTTTTGTGTCGTATATATAGTAAAATTTCGATACTATGGTACCTCTCACGATACATCAACATTGTAGAGGGAATTATTATACATAGAGAAAGTTCAGAATATCCGAGGGTCAGTTGAAAAGTTCGCGGAGCGACATCTGTAGCTTAGCGGTAAAACTAAAATGGTTCGTGTGCTGCAAGATTTGTATTTTGTGTGAACTCCTGTTAATTTCCAAATCTATCTATCAATTTATTCATTGTTTAGTAGCTGTTTAAAATTGACGTGTCATGCGTGTTTTTGAAAAACGGACAAAATCAAACATCGAGGTGTGATTCTTTGTTAAAAATTGTTTAGCGCCAGCGGAAATTTAAAAACGAAATTGTAAATGTGCCAGGAGATGCTGCGACTTCAAAACCAACGGTTTGTACGTAGGCGCTTGTGGTTAAACGTGGTTGTACTGGACGTGACAAATTGACAAACAATTGTGACGCATAGACCGAGCGACAAATAGACAGAGGCCTATGTGTGTGTGTTTTGTCGCTTCGTTGATTTTTGTGTCGTGTGTGTGTGTGTGTGTGTGTGTGCGCGCGCACACACACACTAGTATATATACACATATATAGTAAAATTTCGATACAACGGTGCCTCTCATGATACATTAAAAGTGTAGAGGGAATTATTATACATAGAGAGAGAATTTAGAATATAGTGCAATAATGCGTTGTCGTTTTGACACATAGGTGGTATGTAAACATGTCATAATTGAATGTTGAGTTTCTCGCGGATAACGAGAGGGAGTACAGTAATCCCTCATTACCCGGGTAGCGTACTGTTACGCCATTACAGAAAATTCTACGTGTTTCTCGGCTAGTCCAATGGAACCCGGCTGTAATGTGTGTGTGTGTGCGTACATATTGCTGCTACTTTGACATGAAGGACAATTACCTGACACTTGTCACGCGTCCGCAACGAGACTATTCCAGACCATACCGGTCTGCGCGTACTGTGTTCAAGGCCGCAATCAATTACGCTCTAGTGTTTTCTAGTAGCTGACGCGTATTAGGATTATTCTGGAATCTCAGCGGGGTATAAATACAAGCAATTAGCGACGCTTAGTTTCAGTTTTAAGTGGCGGTTTATTCAAGCGAGGTTGGAGTTTACTTCGGGTGATTACTTTGTGCGTTTAAGTGGTTATTAGTGAAAAGTGATTATTGTGCGCCACTCTATACTTGACATTATTATTGGTGTGGACAGATTAACTTGAATTGTTGTACGAGAATAATCTTGTTGAATAACTTGTTGATTACACACTTTTAATTGTGATAATTAAAGCTGGTTTTTAGCGACTTAAATTAGTGTCTTGTATTTTGTTTTCGACTGTACCATACGACGATCAGTGAGACCGGCGTACAGTATTTACATTCCACCTACGGTTTCACCTTGCTGAACTTGGAGGTGCTATTTAGTGGCGTTGGCTGTACACCTTAACATAACCCCCTACGATCTCAGCAACTGACTCACCTCCCCCCACGCATTTTTTTGTTTAGTTTATTTTTATAATTTTTTTAAAATACCGCGTCCAGATATGCCTACAATGAGTGTGTTTCATGTTCCTTTTGTTTCATGCATAATTGCGTCTAAAAATTGAAAATGGCGAAGCGTCTGTTTTTGGCAGTTTTTTTATGGAAAATACAAAGAGAGGGGGGGGGTTTAAAATGAATATTTACAGAATTAAAAACCCTCTTAGAAAAACAAGAGTTATCAACCTCCCCTCCCACCAGTAAACGGTAGGCGGAAGAGAAGTTTCTTCTCTTGAGGGGAATCGCTTAGGTTTTCAAATTTCAGTAGCCATTTGACTGGAGTTCGGTTCAAGATGAACAACAAATGACTTTCTAAGAAAGTATTCTAAAACTGTATAAAAATTATCTATGGCAAATTCAAACTATAATTAATGGCTATTTAAAATTAATAGGGGCTTAAGATATCGTGTAGAATATGTTATTGGAAACTAACAACAATTGGTTGGAACTGGGTAAAGTTCAAGTTTACATATGATGAGATAACTGGCATTTGGTTCAAATTGAACCGAATTGTGTTAATAAACACGGGTTACGCTGCCTCATGTCTAACTGGTGGGCAGAATACAGCACTACCAGTAGCTGGCTGAATGTAGAAACAGGTGGAGGATTTGCGCACCAACCATTACATGTCGCGACTGGTTTCAACCACCGGTTGAACTCGTAGGAGGAATGTAAATACGCGCATCCGGGTAATTTTATGTGACGCTTCGCGGTATCCGAAGCTTATCTGCGGTTGCCGGTTCTTCAATTTTTTTTTAACCAGGCCGCTTAGGACCACGCATATTTGGTTCATTTTTCTTTTTGCACTAGGCTTCGTTCTCTCACGTCTGATCTTCTGTCTTCCTCTGTGATTTTACCTCGCCTCTGGTGTGTGTTGATCCTTTCCTCCCACCTTGGATTTCTCTATTATTTTTCTGTACTTATTGCTGCGTCTTATTGTTTCTTCGTCTATAGTTGGGATGTTCTAATTTACACTACAAATGTCCGGAAGGGTCCCCACTTCCGGGGTCTATGGTTTGAGTATTATCTCTCTATTATATCTCTGAAAAGAACCACCTCCCTTTCCTCTTCTAGGACACTAACCTGGAACTGTTTGACACACTACTTCGGGCTAGGCCTATTGTTCACATCTGATTCGTTATCCTTCAATATTGTATTGTCCAAATCTATCTTCTTCGCCTGAAGAATCTCTTCTGCAAAGCGTGCCACACTCTTTCAGGTGTCCTCTTCTTGAACCGTGTTATCCGGGGAGATGATATTTGCTTAATATCATATTGCAACGATCTTCTATGTTGCTCCCGTCTGTCGCAGACGAAGAATGTATGGCCGGCATTGTCCGTAGCTCACGGACAGTACAGGCACTCTGGCGACTTTCTAACCTTCTTCAGGTAAGACCGAAAGTACCCGTGTTCAGTCATAAACTGGGTGAGGTAATAATCGATTTCGCCATGCTTTTCTCTCCCCCACGTCTGCACCAGTTTGATGAACCTTCTTGTCCAGCGACCTCGCTCTTCTTGCTCCCAAGCTCTCTGCCAGCGTCTCTAGCTTCGGGCCTCTCGGTGTCCACCTACCTCCTCGTTTTCAGTTTAACGAATCTTTGTAAATTTCTTCATTTGATCTTAATCTAAACTTAAATCTTTCATTTGTTTTGGCCCATAAGTTTTTCTCAATTTTTTTCTGTCCGCTTTTAATTTCTTTTCTGCTGAAGCGACTCCCAAGCATTCACATAGTATAAGGCTTCAGGGCATATTACTGTTTTATGTTTCTTAATTTTGCGTTCGTGCTTATGGATGAATGTTTGCTGTTCAATGGTATGCGATTTTCATCTTTTGTACTCTTGTTTTCACACCTTCTTTTTCTGTCGCTGTTGGTGTTATAATCAGGGCCGCCGCTACCATATGTGCGAAATGTACACCGCACACAGGCGGCCGTAGACTGCCAAATTCATCAGCAGATATTGCAAAATAAATTAAAACAATTAATACCGACAAGGTCGAGGTAAATGATATTTGTTTTGTTAACATTGACTCAGTGTACTGGCATCAGGCTTTGTCTTGACTGCCAAGGAATCGTATAGGTATTGATGCACGACATTTATGTCTGAGTTATAGCTGGAATCTCTTTGTGGTTTTGTAGACAGGCGCGTGCATGTCGACGCTGGCGAACTATAAAGTCCCTACCCGATAAGATAAGAAATTATTTATGTTTTGTTTGACGAACGGGCGCCAAAACTGGCTTTTCTTATAAAACCAATCTGCTTTGCAGTTTTTAATGTGAGAGGTACGATCTGTTTTTTTCAGAAGCTCGTTTTGAACCATATTTTCCAATAACTGTTCTTTAATTTTTGCTTCTTCAAGATTTTCTGCTAAAGCAACTAAATGAGAGCTGCAAATGTTAACTGGTTAACTACTAATTTATTCTTCAATTTATTTATTTTTTTAAAATTTTATTAACGATACTCGTCTCCAGTGTACAGTATTATGAGTGATATAGTTAGTAATACCGAAAATATGTTGAAACAATATCAATACAGTGCTGGTATTGGAATAATAATAATAATAATAATAGTAATAACAATAACGTTCTCTGCATTATTAAAATAATTTTTACAGGAAACATATTAACGATACGTAATATTGTTAAGCCAGTTAAATTTTTGGAATAAGCAGAGATGTATGTGAAGGAAGTGACTCAGCTGTGGTCGAGTCACGTTCCTACCACGTTATCCCCATACTCTTCTCCCCACGTAACTCCAGCCATAGTTATGTAGAAATTTCGATTATTTCGGTTTTTGTTTATGGAAAAGTCCGTGTGTTTTGTTGTCGTGAGCCTAAATTTGTGAGATTACTACAGCAGTGCAGCAGCGTGTAAGCCTTTGTTTTGTCTTGTACCGTTTTAGCGGATAGTAACATTTTAAAATGTCTTTAATTCGTAAATAGACCATTAAATATGATGTCTTTAATTATCACGTAGCAGTGATCGGGCACGACCCGGAAGCTGCAGTCAAGGCAAAAGGAAACCAAATAGAGGTGATTCGCGTCTGAACAAGTACAAATAACTTTTTTTCAGCTGATGCACGTTTAACCAGTGAAAGACGTCAGATACAATCATAACTGAGCAGAAGAAACAGATACAGACGTTTTAAACAATACTATTTCAACTGCATCGCCGGTTTGTATATGTCAACAGTGCCATATCAGTTGTTTATATTTCGGGAATTCTTTAGTTTATATACAGTTTAACAAAGAATCCGTTTCTTTATATATCTTTTGATCTTTCTAAAATAACTGCATCATTTGTACCAATTTAAATATTGTACACAATTACCGTGAGTTTAAATTTGTCTGTTCCAATGTGAGTTTTTTTCTTTGTAATTTTGGCAGTCTTCCCGTCTTCAAAAAATTCTTGAACGCTTTTAAGAGTCCATTTTTAGAAACACTTGACCAGTAGTCGCGGGTTATTTGTTCAAGTACCCTCCCAACACGGAACATTCGGTTTCGTTCGAAATACCATCGTTTCGTCTCTGACTACCAATACGTGGAATTTCCAGTTGGAATTGTCGATGATTTATACGGCATTGTCAGTTCAGCTGGGTGCTATAAATATCGGTCTAGCGATCGTGGTTTCGATTACTACTGCTATTAGTATTGCACATGCAGCAGAAACGATTCCCGTATAGGGAGAAATAATTTCGATACGTGTCGATTGTTTTTCTTATTTTTCAGCATTACATTACGTCGTTTATTAAATTATGAAACGACGTAATTCAAGTGTTTTCAAATATCTCTCTGTCTCTGTGTTTCTCCCCCCTTCCTCCCCCACCGTCTTTCTGTCTTGCTCGATCGCACTGTTTATCATTGCCCATGCTTTTCCACAACGAGAAGTTCTCCGTATTTTCGTGTTAATCGTATTAAATAACTTTCGGTTATCAGTGTCGTATAGTATTTATTCGTGTAGAAGTCTCAGACACCACTGTTGACTGCATTCGTATGTATTCCAGGCTTCAACTTTCCTGCCTTCTTCATATGACATCACACATTGCATGCCATCTATCAGATGCATTCTTTTCCTTTGTATGTTCATATTTCCTTCCGTTGTTCCTTCCGAAACCGTTTTTAGTTCATGCGCTCTCAAGTTATTTCCATTCAAGTCTCCCTTTGTCATCATCATCATCATCATCCTCAAGGTTTAAACCAAGAATGGTTTGTTCCGGTCTCAAACAGGCAAATATTACAGCTGGTCACTCCAGCGCTTCTTCGGACGTCCCACACCTCTCCGTCCCCTCGGCTTATAGTTCTATAGTTGTTTGGGGATGCGCCAGTCATCCATTCGGCAAAGATGTTCCCACCAATTCAGGCGATGCTGGGTGATCCTGTCGAGTATACTCATAATATTCAGTTCCTGGCGTATATCTGTGCTTTTTCTATGATCATGGAGAGTATACCCTGCCACGTGGTTGAGATATCTCATGTCAGCCGCTTGGATGGGACTGGTCTGGCCTTCGTTAAAGTCCAGTTCTCACATCCATACAGAAATGTGGGAAGGGCCATCACCTTGTAGAATTTTAGCCGCGTTTCTTTACTTGATGACTTAAAGAGTTCGCTTGATGGTCCCGCACATAAGGTTGAACTTATCCAACTTATTCACAACGTCGTTGCTGGCATTATGAGACACACTGTAGCCGAGGTATTCGAAATTGCTGACTTGTTCCAGGACAGTAGCCTACCATCTATAACAATTTTTGCCTGTACGGGATCAGTTCCACGAAAAGCCGTCACCTTGGTCTTAAGTGTGGATAATTGTAATCCAGAGTGTTTGCAGTTTCGATTTAACAAATGTATACACATCTGCAAACTGTTTTCAGAGTCCGACAGAATAGCCTGATTGTCCGCAAACAACAAAGTGTCAATTTTAGAGTGACCAATCATAAAATTGTCTGGAAGACACATCTGCCAGTTTTGTGTGACATCATCAATGTATAAATTAAAAAAAGAGGTGATAATAAGTCTTCTTTGTGGTCCTTATAATCCATCCTTCTTTTTTCGTTTGACGTCTTCTTTATTGTTTATTTTATCGATCCATCCATGCTCAGCGCAACTGCCCGTCTAGGGCTTGGGCTTTGTTAACAACACGCCCCCATTTCGTTCCAGTCATCACCACCTACGGGCATCAAGTCTTCCGAGGTCCTCCTCGAGACTGACCCATCTTTTCTTTGGTTTTTCTTTCGGCATTCTTAACTTTATAGTGTTTAAGCTCGTCTATGATGCCATTTAAGGTTCTTGTTCTTATTCTTTATTATAAACTCGATGTGGGTGTAGTGATATCCTTGCAATTTTACTTTATCATTTAACTCGCCGGTCCGGATGTCCATCCAGTTCCGAGGGAGTTGTATAAAGTATTCGCAACAAAATATTTTTCCAAGACGAGCCTGTTCACGTTACTCTCAACCTCAAACGTGGAGGGCCAGGATTTATCAGCAGATTCCCATCTCGTAAACCAGTTGTTTCTCTACTGCTTCAGAAGCCCTGTACCGTTGGGTTTTCTTGGAAGTGACCTTCTCTTATCCTTAGGGGAACTACCCTGTTTCCGTGCAAGACAGCACGGGGCAGTTAATGCATTGTATGGTCTTGGCGCAGGTCACCTCGGTAATGGTGCCGCCTCGGTCCGGGACTGCTTATTCGGCCAAACTTTATTCGCAAACTTTATTCGGCCAAACTCCCGTGTATCTGAGAGCCATTCACTATCCCCCACCTGCGACCCGTCCAGTAGCTGAGCTCGCCCTGGGTATTTTATCCGTCCACTGTTTTACTTTTATTCGCCATCCAGATTTCCACTACTACCTCTTCTACCTGCTCTCCTCATTTTCCACGCCTGTGACTCTTGAAATAAAACATTACATATAAAACAGTTTACCGATCACGATAACACAATTCCTGTTTCCCTGTTGAACGGTTTCTTCACTCGTATTCTCCTGACCTCTTAACCACTGATCCCCTGTTACTTATTATTGTTACGGCGGTCTACTGACTGTCGTATGGTACAGTGGAAAACAAAAACAAGACACCAATTAAGCCACTAATCACCACCTTTAATTATCACAATTAAACAGTTTGTAATCAACAAGATAGTCTCTTACAACAAATCTAATGAAAAATTGTTTACACGCAATAATAATGTCAATTAATAGATTCTCGTACAATTATAAAACACATAACACTTCGCCACAATAATTCGAACCGCACTGGAATAAATCGCTGCTTAAACTGACTGATTAATCGCCGACGTAAGACTGGCTCTAAGCGGCAGCTGTTGTTGTTTAAAGAAATAGCACAAGTGTTCCAGAATAATCCATAATACGCGTCAACATTACACTAGAACGTAAGTGATTGCGGCCTTGACACAGTGCGCGCGGCCGGCGAAGTCTGGAACAGTTTCGCTAACGCATGTTGAGAATCACGTACGCACACATTACAGCCGACAAACATGTAGAATGTTCTGTAATAGCGTAACGCTTATTCCGCATTACGCAACAATGTGGTCACCAAGTGTCAGCACTCGTCAACCTGCTCTTTCTCCTCGTTAAAATTTCTACTCGTATATTTTCGTCATCATTTATTCTCGTAGTTTTTTTTTTTGTTTTTCCTACATTTATATTATCCTGTGCCATCATCTGAATTTTGTATAGTTACTGTTCTAAAATTCCTTTCTGCAGTTCTGAATCGGAGCGCTCTCGTGGCGTAGTGAGTAAATTGTGGCGCTGCTACGCCGTCGGCGCCGGTTCTATTCCCGCCGGAGTCAAGCGACTTCCATACGACCGTTCCCCATCTCAAGACACTGTCAAACCAGCTGAGGGGTATCCTGCCTAAAGTGTAAGCCTTCCCCGAGTATGCCATTCGGATCCATCGTTAAACCGTAGGTCTCGTATATAACCGTGAAAGAATCTGTGACACTCGAATCACGGGTATATGCGGCGAGACTACAAACCAGTCGAAAGACTGATGACTCAAGAAGAAGTCCTGAATCCGTATCCGTCCAAAATGCTACTTAATCAGGTCTTCTGCGTGAATAGTAAACTAGGTCGGAAAAAACGTGCCTCACTCTTTACCCAACGTCATAGCGCTTCAATCGAATGTACGCTACCCAAAACTGTAGGACCGTTTGCGTAATTCGCATACAGTAGTAGGTTAGAAAACAGCCGTAGATGTAGTCTAGACATCAGTGCTAATAAAACGAAGCTAATAATTGTATCTAAGAACAAGTTCACTAACTGCGCCATTAATATAAACCAAAGGCCAGTTGAACGTATAAGCCAATTTACATATCTTCGTACTATAGTCACTGAACAATGGGACCACTCTTAAGAAATAAAGAGCATAATTGAAAAGGCAAGAGCATGGTACACTAGAATGAGCAGTTTATTCAAAAGTCACGATTTAACAATAAACACAAAGATGAGACTTTTATGCTGCTACGTATTCTCGGTCCTCTTCTACGATGTAGAATCTTGGATTTTCACTGAAGCCACAACTAAAAAATTGGAATCTTTCGAAATGTGGCTTTACCGTAGAATACTGAGCATTTCATGGACAGCACATGTAACTAATGTTGAAGTTCTTAGAAAGATGAAGAAAGAAGGGGAAGTTATTAACACAGAAGTTATTATTGCAGTCCATACTACAGGGAAAGGTACTTGGAAAGAGAGAAGTTGGACGACCGAGAATCTCATGGCTGAGAAATATAAGGACCTGGTTTGGCATGAACACAACTGACTTATTCCGTACAGCAGTACACAAAGTTAAAATAGTCTGTACGATATCCAACATCCGAAACGGGTAGGAACTATCAGAAGAAGAAGAGTAGGTTTTAAGGGACACTGGTACTGTTTTTGTTGGTTGCTGTCGTGCGGAGTTGCATATTATTCATTATTAATAATAAACAAAGCAAAAACCTGTGTCAAAGGCCGCTTGCAATTACCTCTCGTAATTGAAAAAGTAATCCACTTTACTTTCAGAGCACACTTAAACGTAATAAAATGAGAAACAGTTGAACTACTGTTTGGTTCTGCGCGCTTGTTTGTGTTTCTTTTATATCTCATTGTATTGAAATTCACTTTTTATTAGATTGTTTATTTATTTCTTTGTTTTGGGTTAATTTTGTTGTTTTTTATTTTCGATTGCGAAGAATTGCCAGTGGAGAATTCCGTTTCACAAAGCTTACCGAATTTGATTAGTACGGCGAGTACTTTTCTTTTATCCAATAACTTCGTGTCTATGTCTGAGTGCGTTACATTCAGTAACTGTTGTGATACAGTTACTGGTGCTTTGATCACAGCTAGAGTTTTATTAACATTGTTCAAGAACAACACAACAACAAAACAATTGAGGCTACTTATTGATGTAGTACTCTAGTGCCCTGTATTTTCTTTCTTTATTTGACTCCTCATCTCGCTCTTCTCTACTTCCGTTCCATGTGCTTTACCCCCCCCCCCCGACTCTCGTTCCTTCTCTGTCTTTGAAATTTTTTTCTGACGAGTGTCTTTCACAGTTTATTTCTTCATGAATCTTGTTAAAAATTGCATTATTACTCGTACGCGTACTATTTCATTATGAAGTCTTCCGTAATTTCGTGGAGGAAAATTTTCCTTCCTTTATATCCCGTGGGAAGGAACACAAAACACGTAAAGGCCTGTGTTTACACTAATTCATGTATGACGGAGAGGTCTCTCTCTCCCCCCCCCCATTCTTTCCTTTCTGACTCTTCGTATAAGTAGCCTGCAGGCTGTACAATTAGAGGTGGGCTAAACTGTTATTTTAAAATACTAGGTATGAAAATACCGTTCCAAAAAAATAACAGGTACAAATACCTGTTATTATATACTATATATACATAACCTATATTAATTATCCTTTGTAAGTAACTCGTTTTGAGTTTCCTGCAGGTCTCCCATGTAATATCTTCAAATAAATACACTGCATGTAGGTTTATTTTCACCTAGATAAACCTATTAATATATTAATAAACCTACTTGCAGTGTATTTATTTGAAGATATTATATAACCTATACTATATAATTTGTTATAAGAAATAAATTGAAACTAAAAGTATTAACAGTTGGGATACCAATTTAAGTTTTCACTAGGAGTAAAACTAACATTGGTTAGACTTTAGACAAATCAGTTGCGAAACTCGGGGGAATGAAATAATTTAGAGTACACGTAATACCACAACAAATAATGTGATAAAAATATCAGAAACATATAATAAAAACATAACAGTAAGCCACAAGAGTGAATGAGAATAAACAAAATTTTGCAAATAAAAATAATAAAAACAACTGTAATAAAATAAATATAAATAAATAAATAAAAACTTATAAATAATAAGCAACAACAAAAGTAAAGTAAATGCATTACATACCTGGATAATCTTCAGATTCATTCACTAGTGTACACAGAATATACAAGTTATGAAATGTCACACCTATTTACATTACAATCTTCTTCACTTAACACATTATAAATAGAATTAAACAATTGAATTGTTTTTAAAATACTGGGATTTCAGTTATTCAAACACTATTTTAAATTCGCATTCAAAAATATCAACTGTTGCATTTTCCTTGATGATAATCGTGTTCGTGTTCTTCGTTCAGATATTTAAGGAACGAAATCCCATCAAGTTAAAATCCCGTGAAGTTAAAATCCCATTAATAAAAAGTATAATATAGCCTTTCAACATCAGCCGCTCTATAGGTTATAACGCAATATAATTAAATACAACTATTTCTCTGAACACAAAGTTTTTTATGAGTAAAAACATAAAGTTTTACCTTACAACCTGAACCGGTTTTAGTTACAAGTTGGTGACTAGTAATATATAATTTATTAGCATATAATCTGTATTATATATCTGCATATCACACGAGAATAAATGTAACATCAGGATGAATTTTTTCCTTTTTTAAAAACAGCTTCGTCTCTTTGCGCAGAATGAAGTATTCAGGACGAAAAAGTGGCTGCGTACTAGTTCCTACTCGAAATACCCTTGACACTACCTGTTCCTAAAATACTACTGTTCCTCTGATACGCTTAGTATTTTGTGTATCGGTGATACCCCTAGTATTTGAAATACTGGTTGTTCCTTGCGTACCAGCGATATTTTTGTACGCCTAGTATTTGCCCTTGGCGTATTCGTTTACTTGTTACTTGCGTAGTGTGTGTGTGTGTGTGTGTGTGTGTGTGTGTGTGTGTGTGTGTGTGTAATAGCGTAGGGGGCATGCCTCGACTCAGATCAGCGAGGGGGGCGTGTCTCGACTCGGAACAGCGTCGCCGCGAATAACAGGTATTTCAACTTTTCAGTCACTGTTACATCTGTTCCACAAAAATATCGTTCCAAAATACCTGTTACAGGTATATCGGCCCACCTCTACTGTACATACACCGTTTTGTGTCCTCGGTCGCAGGGGTGCAGAGTATGTCCGAACGCGCGAACGTGGTTCGGGAGAAATTATGGCTGCTCGGGGAAATTTTTATCAGTGACAAAAATAGAAATCACGACGAAAATATTAACTGATGTTGTATTCACATCATTTTTACAATTATTAACTAGAATAATTAACCTTTAAAATAGGTTTTGAAAAGAAACATTCATCCTAATGAGAACAAAGATAGCAACATCATTCCTCGCGAGAAGTGACTCGATAGAATCAAGTTGGGACAGGCAAGGGACGGAGCGATAAGGTGCATTGTTGTCACCAATGTGTGAGTGCGTGCGTCTCGTATGGTCTCATAAGATAATTTTTTTGATTAAATTAAGTGTTTGCAACCTGTATTTTTATTTTATTTTTTTATCATTCATCGCATACAATAAATTGGTTGGTAAAACATAATAAACCCTCGCGTGAGTTTTTGGGAAATTTCCTACCGAAAAGATTGTGTTTGGGGGAAATTTCAGGGGTCTGAACATTTTCTGTACCCCTGCTCGGTCGTAGGTCTTCCGTAGGCGACTGTTCACTAAAACTTGCTTAAATTCTATGAAGATGCTACAGTTCCACGTGCCAGTTCCATACATTCTGTAAACCAGTTATTTTCTTAATATTCGTTGTTTATTCAAGACGGCATAATGGAGTCAACATATTTGATTTTTTTTACGTAAATGGAGAGGCGGTCCATCACTCAACTTGTAACCTGGAGCACCATTGACTACCGAGGTCTGTCTTCCCGTTAGCAGTACCTAGTAGTCTTGCAGACTGTACGCTGAAGATCTTTCGGTGTCAGGTGTCGCGCCTTGCTACCGACATGCGGGGTCAGGACACAAACTTCTACTCTGCCGTGTGGTAATTCCTGCTCTCGTTAGGCCACTGATCCATTCCACCACAATACTGCTGCGATAGAGTAAAATGAACATAGCCATGATGATATTACTCGAGGTATCTAAACGATCTTTAATGTAGTGGTTTCTCGTTGCCTTCTACATCCCATTGTCGTTGACTAGTAACTAGTTCATCCGTCTTCTTATAAATGGATAGGGAAGTTATTAACACAGTGACGATAAGAAAGGTTCAGTATCTGAGACATGTCATGAAAAATGAACAGAGTCCATACTACAGGGAAAAGTAGCCTACTTGGAAAGAGAGGAGTTGGGCAACCGAGAATATCATAGCTGAGAAAAGGACCTGGTTTTGACATGAATACAACTGACTTATTCCGTGCAGCAGTACAAAAAGTTAAAATTTTCTGTATGGTATCCGACATCCAAAACGGATAGGAATATCAGAAGAAGAGAGTAAAATGCGTTCTATATGACAGTCTATCGCCAAATAGTTGAGGTTGAGAAGCCGTAACTCTTCAGCGAACCATGTGTTTTGTAGCTTCACTTCCGTTCATCTTCGGTCTTGCACTTCGACTGCGTTAATGTAAAATGGATTAACTAACTTCAGAACAATACTTGGAGTCCAAGGATCTCAGCTCATCTCAACGCCATATCTCTTTGTCTCCGACCTCTAACACGTAACATGCACGTAGAATCATTTGTGACGGTGTTTCGTCGTCGCATTTTGGTTCTCCCACTAATCGCTTTCCTCTGGTTAGCGTCGAGGCACCCTTTTTGTGGTACCCAACTCTTCCGGGATTCACAATTCAGACCCCGCCCACTGAAGATACTCGATACTTGTATGGTCGGAGAGTATCGGTTCCTTTTATGGGTAACTGTATTACCTACAAAAGGAACCGATACTCTCTGACCATATAAGTATGACGTATCTTCAATGGGTATGTTCATGGTTGGACCGTCTACCAAGTTCCCGAGCATGATCAGCGTTCCTACGGTGTCCACCGTGTTGCAGTATCTGTGTAAGGTCCATCCATCGCAGCCAAAGAAATCCACTACCCAGATAAACGTTTTGTACTTGCCTTTACACACGTATTATCGTTTTCGCATAGTTAACCGGTGGAGATTTTGATACTTTGGAATGGTCACAATTAGAAATAACCTGCGGTTTCCCACAACCCGGCTCCATTTAGGAGTAGGTCATTAATTTGGAATACTTTGCTCGACTTAAGGACATACCAAAAGTAGTGAGTCCCGGATTGAGGTGCAAATAGCCAAATTTAAAAGATATTTTTTTCTACCCCAACACCATTTTGTGTTTTCTTTTCAGCAATTTTAATTTTGAAGTACTTGGATTCTCGAATACAACTTGTTCAGAAGACCACTCTTTCTCTCTGTTTATTTGTGTGTATGTCTATCTGTCTCTGCGTCTCTCACCCCCCCCCCCCGTCTCTCCCTGCTCCCTCGTGCGCGATGAAAATTCGAGGCTTAAGCGACAACAAAGTTTCAGTTCGCTGTCGATATATTTTCATTATTTTATTTCTATCGGTCCGTATGTCGTGTGATATCGTATAATGAAAATATATATGTGTTTTTTAGACTCCTGTCGTGTAGACTATAGCAACACTACCAGTCCATTGGATTTGAATTTAATTTTAACTTTGTAACGTTTACAAAATGATTTATCGCTGTTCAGAGCCTCAACTCTGTATACTCGGCTAGGTGTTGTTACAGCCGAAGCAAATACCTGTTCACACTTTCAGTATTTAAACCAAAACTTCAAAGGTTGGTTAATGTATTTTCAACGGATAGTTAGTTAATAAAATGGTTTTTGCCAGCGTATCTCGACCGTGTAACTTTTCGCTGTGACAACTCAGTCAGTTACTAATAAATTACATAAAAAGGTGGAAACACTTATTTTCTTTCTTCCATGTACTGAACCAATCAATGTTAATCAAGATTTAAAATTTTATTATTTTATTCTGTTGTCATGGAGAAAACGTTTTGTGTATCTTTAGTTATTGTTGTCATACTGCTCTGCCAGTAACTGTAGCAAAAGAGGTCTGTTCCATAGATATAGATATGTTTTTAATTCTGTTAGTCATACAGAAATGCAAATTGAAAATGAAAATTTTGTGTTGTGCATTTAACCAATTGGCCTATATCGAAAATGATAATGTATGCTATGTTCAGGTAGCTGGATTTCTTGCAAGGTGAGATTGAATTTTGAGTCAGCGTCGTTGAGGTCTCTGTGATTTTGCCATCTCATAATTCCGCCATTATTCTTCTTCTTCTTCTCCCTCCTCTTCCTCCTCCTCCTCCTCCTCCTCCTCCTCCTCCTCTTCTTTTTCTGTGTGAGCCCTGGCTTCCGACACCAATTTTTTCCAAAGTCTTCTGTCCATTGCCATCTCAGCCTAACCCTCATATCCATTTTTCTTAGATCTTGCAGTTTTTCCTTCTTCTTCCACACGCAGAACTCGTATGTGGGTAAACGCAGTCTGGTTTCTCGCTGACGGTGGCGTGCTGTGAGCTTTACCACGCCTAGAGAGAGCAACAGCCCATGGGTCCAATGCTTGAGTGAAAATCATAATATGCAGTCGTTGATTTCTAAAATGATAGGTGCCGGAACCCATCAATTCAAAAGTTGTACAAACACAAATATACTTATATTTTGTCAGCTCAAGATGTTGTTGACTAAGCTGTCTGTTTACAATAGATTTTTTCAGTCCCTCATAAAATTTTTCAGGATTTACGGGATTTTTGTCTTTCCTACCATCCTTTTTTTGAAGCGGAACTCCGAAAAAAGTTATATTTTGTACTGCTTTCAGGGCCATCGAATAATGGAGGCCTGGTACTGATTTTCTGCTTTCGAGTAGGTAAGGTGTAATTTTTAGTTTTTCG
The DNA here is from genome assembly GCA_034769895.1 of Magicicada septendecula. Classification (NCBI taxonomy): domain Eukaryota; kingdom Metazoa; phylum Arthropoda; class Insecta; order Hemiptera; family Cicadidae; genus Magicicada; species Magicicada septendecula. Next base: position 11,551 of record JAWRYS010001624.1, on the reverse strand, counting down.
TTGGAAAACCCCAGACCAACATTGCGATTTTGCAAAAAAAATTAACGATAGTAGTTAAGATAAAGATTAGTGCTGGTGCTTGATTTTGACAAATGTTTAGGTAGTGGGGCTGATGAGGGGCACAATTTAAAAAGTAGTAGTAAATTTTTGTAATAATTAGGTTTTTCTTTTCATATATTTTTCCGGTAATTTTTTTTTACGATCCAAGAGGTTCCGGCGCGTTCCCCCTGAAATCAAGCCCTGAATAACATGTATAAATTACATTGCTAATTGCTCTATGAGAGTAGCTAAATTTTGTTGTAACTTACAGTGGAATTGATCTGACACAATGACGAATGCCTGAACGCGACTAACCGAAGTTTTAGAACGGACATTATCGCTATGAATAGAAAATCACCTCCTTCCGTGAGCAACAGCAAAAGTTCCCCATGTTTTCGTTTGTTGTTGTGCTTACTGTTTCGTTCATTTGTGTAAAGGTCCGCGCACACTAGAACAGCACCGGCACGGACCTGCAACCAGCAGCGACCGGCAGTGCAGGTCGTGACGGTCAGGGTAGAATCTCGACCTCGACCTGCACTGCCGGTCGCTGCTGGTTGCAGGTCCGTGCCGGTGCTGTTCAAGTGTGCCCTGGCGGCCGGCAAGGACCAGCAGCAACCAGCAGTTTTCAACCGGTTGCCCGACCTTCGTTTCAGTTCGCCGCGTCTCGGCAGTTCTCGGGTTCTTGTTTTCGCGGTATTCTGTAACGAGGAAAGTTATATTGTGCCATGTTTACTTTTGTTAAAACTGTGTACTAGACATGGATGAAGAAAAACTAATATTGATTGTACACGGTTGTCCAGAACTGTGGGACATGAACAGTGGGAATTATCACGACCAACAAAGGAAGGACGCTTTATGGGAAGAAATAGCCCAAAGTAACTTTGAAGGGAAAACAGGTTAGTAAGTTTCAAGTTACAGTTACTTTATAATTTCACGACTATCCATTTATTTTAAAATTATTACCGTTTCCTGTAATAACTGCATTTCGAAATTAGTCACCTGATGATATGATACTGCCATTAGGGTATAAATTAGTAAATCGAAAGGAGTAAAAAAATGTCAAAAGTTTATTAGGAATTAGATCCATAAAGTCGCTCTGATATATGTGTGTGTGGGTAAGTTTTAACACGCTTTATTAAAAATTTATTCAGAAAACGTACAAAATTATAGACAGCTGTTCAAATTTTAGGATATTATTTTGGTTATAGAAGAGTACATTGATAATAGAATAGAAATAAAACTCAGTATTATGAGAACATATTATTATAAAAAGCCTTTATTATTATAACATATAAATAAGACAAAATTGCTATTTCAGCTAGACCGACTCCCCCCACCTACACGAAAGATGCAGGTTGGTGCAGGACAAGTGTGCGAGGGTGTACTGCTTGCAGGTCCGTGCCGGTGGCGCTGCTATGCTGGTCCGTGCCGGTCCGTGCTGGCGTAGTGTGCGCGAACCTTAAGAGTTGATGGTAAAAAGTTTCTAACCCGGTTATTTTGTTGTGGTTTGTGAACGATTGAAGAAGTAAAACTTTTCCGTAATGGTGGCAGAGTATTGGCTGCGGTCTGTCATACGATAACAGCGTCGTCAGTGCAGAGAGGAACAATAAAAACAGAAACACGTTCCGTCTGGTATAAATCTTTTGTATCGTCGTAGTTTATTTATTTATTGACTGAAGGAGTTGTCGGCCAGCCTCCCCTGCCGGTGGAAGTTTGATAAAGTCACCAACTCCGACCGACGTCTTTGAGACGTGAAAACACAGTCGATGCTTCTGTCAAACTCAGAAACTTTTGTCCGTTGTAGGACGTAATGAACAATAAACTTCGATAAATGTTTTATACTATTTCCGTTCTTAGTTCAATCCTAATGTTAACAAACAGGTGTGGCACATCTGAAACGCTATTTGCTGCTTGAATTAAAGGCGTGTCGCTCTGACAGAAGCAGTATAGACAGGGTACTTATAATATTGATACTGTATAGACACATGTAAATTATAATAAGTTGCCCTGATCAAAGTAAAATTTGTGTGACTGTGTCAGAGCGAAAGTGAAATATTTTATAACACCAGTTAATGGCTGATTTTACTAACCGTTTAACAGTCGCAACGAAAACAAAAAGTAAAGCTTATTATTATTATTATTATTAGCAGGGGTCCTACTTTCCAGTCATCGTCTTCAATACCTCGATCTCTCATGCTTTTCCTAATTCCTGTTCTCCATTGTGTTGTCAGTCTTCCTTTTCTTCTCCTGTTTTGTGGTGTGTAAGTCAATGCTTTCTTTGGCCATCGCTTCTCCTCCATCCTCATTACGTGACCATACGATAGCAACTGTCTGAATTCTATTCTTTCCCACTTTCACCAAACTCTTCCAGTCCTTATATATGTTCCAGACAGCGCGAACATAAATTTTGCTCAGGCGAAACTTTGTTAATGTTTCAAAAAGTCTTTTTAAGGGTACCGTGTTGTAAGCTTTCTCTAAATCGACAAGTACGAGGTGCTTAGACAGATTGCGTGACTTTCGTTTTTCTAGTATTTGTTGTAATACAACATGATCGTTCTGCACGGAATCCAGACTACTCTTCTGTGTCTTCTATATTCGTTTCAGTTCTGTGTTTAATATTCTGCCGTACAACCTCCCCATTGCACTTGTCACACTTATGCCTCTATAATTTTGGCATGCCTATAAAGTAAAGCGTATTTAAAACGAAAATAGAAGCTGTGATAATTACCAGTGTACTGTGTATTATCAGTTGCTGTGAAAGGGTAATTCTATCCCTCCATATCTGCGTGGGAACTTGAATCATCACTTGAGTAAGCGTTATTATTGATAGGACTGCCCGCAACGATGCCAGTTCCCAGACCTTTTCTTTTTTATTGATTATACGCTCGATACAATGACGCCACTTGTCCACCGTTGTTTCAGGCTACATAACCTTTCAACTGGCTCCATATTAATTCAGTAGGATTCAGAATACAGTGATAAGAAGGAAGTTTTAACACGACGTGCCACGATTTAAGTGGTAACATAACTCATACGTGAATATGCAGATATTCTGCACATTCACGTAATACATTAATGTGCGAACAGTGTCAGCGCCCTTGACCAATTTGTCACGTGGGTTTGTTTACATCAGGAGTGAACTAAGAACGGAAATTGTATTTATAGGTTACTGGGCACTTTGAGCCGCCTTTAACTTGTCCGCTGTTAGAATTTCGTATTATTTCGTTGTCACGTGCTTATCAACTTCCTAAGCGTAGGATGGAGGCTAATTTGAAACTTGGCTTTTTAAAAGAAAACATTTATAAAACTATGGTGACTGTTGAAGAAAAGAAAAGACTGTTGTACGAATATGAATGCGGGGCAGGTAGATTTACACGCAGACGCAGCAAAGTCGTAATAGATGATATCGTTAATCAAAATGTAAAATTTAATTGTAGTAAGGCAGTGCCGTATCCAGAATTTAGCCGTTGGGAGAGGGTCCGCGGTCGAGTCGGCTTCGTACAAAAGAAAAAGGAAGTTAAGACGAATCATCGTTACTATCTTTAAAGTGGCTGAAAAACGTGTGATAACATCCTGAAATCAATCCCATTAATGTAAACAGTAGTGACACAATAAAAATACGGGTTATTGAAACATTGTTAGCCTATTTCTTGACTGAATTGATTTTCTTATATTTCATATTTCAAACGTATACCCTAATGCTGTATAATACTCCTGTAGTGTATTTAAAAAATACTTAGAATTGTATTAACCTACACAGCTTTAAAAAAAAAGTTAAGAGATTAACAAAATTCGTCAACTTTTTTCGACCCTGGGGGGGGGGGGAGGCAAAAATATGGCAGATGTCTCGAATGTAAAGATACTAGAGGTCAGAAGGCGTACAGAGCCCACATTGACAGTGTTCTGCAGAATGGATAGATCTTCTTCTTCTTCAGCGGTGCGACAACCCATTACTGAGTCAAGGCCTCCTTTAACAGCCTCCGTCAGTTGTCCCGGTCAAGTGCAGCTGCTCTCCAGTTCCGAGTCCCAAGGATATAACTGACTAGCTGAGAGACTGATAGATTTCTGCACATAAGAGAGTTTGAACAGATGGTATATGTGAATTCTCTGATCCAACCCCCAACCTGAAGGACCAGGAACTTTGATTTAAGGGCGCTCTTCCCGTAGAGAGTTGCTTTCACCTTAGCTGACGAGCTCTCTCTGCCCGGTCGCAGTAGACTAACTGACTCAGCCATTGTGCAGCCGTTGGGCTACTATAGCCTCCTCCGCCTCCACACTAGATGCACACCCTGCTGCCGATGTGCACCATCCTGCCAGGCCAGGACACAGGATACCCCCAGACTGGCCTGACAGAACCCCCATTTCTCGTTTGCTTACCGATACAGTCCGCCGAAGGGATTGGTTTCTACAACATTTGAGTGGATTGGTCGGCGTAACAGGGCCCACGGACGTGTAGGTGAGAGTAGAGTTGGGGTGGAGAGGCTGGTGGATTTCTCTTCTATGAAAGGATATGTACGCGTCACACCCCCTTTGGACCCCAAAATGGGTAGATACTTTGTTTAAGTTCTGAGATACAATTAACTGGACAAGACAATTGACAAGCCCTCTGATGGCGCGGCAGTTCGTAATTCAAAGTCATGTATAGGCCTACAGATAATATAAGTTCGTTGTCTAATAACTCAGTGTACTGTCGACAAAATGTGATTGGGTTTCTGAAATTACAGTAATGTCGTTTGTTATGTGGGAACATTGGTAAAAAGTCTTTCCCCATTCCTCTTCAGACTTTCGCATGCCTAATAAGCCTTATACACTGCGCAAATACGGTTGTTCAACTTTTCCTGATTATGGCAGTACACAACGGAAAGACTGCGGTACTGCTGCAGTTTGTACGCACTGAATCAGAAAACGTTTAGGGTGTACTTTGCGTGACTTATATAATTGTGTGTGTAGGCCAGACGAATCTGTATGGCGAATATAATAAATTCGGTTTGGCTAGCCAATGGGGCGGTTACGTGGAAGCCAATGTACCCTTGGTCATGTAATTATTTTGTAATCAGCGTACTCAGTGTTTTTTGTATCGGCGGCCGTACGGTAGTCTACAAACTAATGTGAGGTTTGCATGTCATGCACCGCCGTCGTCTCAGACACGATCCCCCCCCCCCCTCCGGAACAGAAATGGCTGTGGACGATTGCATAAAGTGACGACTTATTTATATGTAAAGTAAATGAGGTTATGGTTTCGAGACCCGTCTGCTGTCCTGTAACAGTCAGACAGAAAATGTGGTCACAGGTACAAGACAAATCATCGTGTCAGAAAACAGAACATGGTCATCGATTTTTTAATATCACCGTGCTTGCTCTGACGGTTTAAAGAGTAAACAGTTGTCCTCTTGACACAAACAGGAAATGATGTCGCATGTTTCGGAGATTTCATCGTGAAGAAGCAGTTGCGGTCATGGGTTAGATGCAGTTTTGTGTTGATCCGTTACACATCCTGAAATGGTAATGGGTTAGAATGTACGAATTCAAGTGGCATGTTGCTTAGAGTTTTTACCGGTGTAGTTGTGCAGTTACGGATGTGAAAGAACTTATTAATCTTCTTTTAATAAGTTGTTTAATTTCTGAAAAGAATTTGGACGATGTCCTCAGTAGACCATTAGACATAGGTGGCGCTTGGGAACGGGGGGACAGAGAGACCGTGTATAAATCGCAGTAAGAACTTGTGTGGTGTACAATTTATATATATTGGAATGAGACGAACATTCACACTGTGTGTGAATATATGAGGACATATTTACAATAAACCTTCGTCGGTGTCCTGTCCAAAGAGATGTGAATATTATAAAATGACAATTAATTATAAACAATAAAAAGCAGCAAAGTAGTGTAGTGAAAGTGAATAAGTGTTGTGCGCTTAACGAATTGAGTGAAGATAATTAACAAACACAGTATAAGTCATTTATGTTAGTGTGCAGATTGGAATAACTATTAGTAACTAATTATTTTAATATTAAGTAAATTTTAATGGCATTTATTCAGCTGGAAAAGTAATGCAATCACGTGCAATTGAAAACACGTGGTTTGGAAAGGTCTAGAAACCGGAAATCCATGTTCACCAGTGCGTGGTCGATTTTCTCGTACAATCTGGAACGTTTTAACGTGTAGACATTCCGTCATTTGCGTAGATCTGTAAAAGCACGGGTGAGCCGCGAGTTAGGCAGTTTCTAATAAGGCAATCTTTCATAGTCTCTGGGAAGTCGGAGGGTATCGTCGAGGGAGCAACTGAATTTAGTTCCACGAAGTCAGGCACGGCGTTCGATATCTTAAGGACCGATGGCTGTCAACGAGGACTGAATCACGAGCAGCTTGGACGGACACAATGCCCACAAGAAAACCCTGAGATCGACACGGCGTTGTCCCTTAGCAGGACAACGGCGGGCGTGAAAACGTAGGAGCGGGCCAGCGAGATCGATGAAACTTAACCCACCAAATCCAGGAAAGTGAAGTTATAAAACTCTTTAAAGTATAAATAGTCAAAGCTTTTTTTAATTTTGCGAACGTTTCTGTTCCTTACATGTCGATGAACTGACATAACGTTCATGAAGTACTAAACCGAGGCAGTTTTTGCTTTAGCGTCTCTCCCATGCTTTCTTTGAATTCGTAAAAAAAATTGATTGTAACTCGGACACACGTTCTATTTTTTTCTTCGCATCAAGTAGCCGTCACTTTTGCACAGGAGAGGATTTATATGGAGTCAAATTTGTTTACGCGTGGCGTGGCGGCAGAGGCAGGTAGCAGGCACACACTCCATTACCGTCAAGTGATCCTCTAAATGAGTTTGTTAAGCTCCCGTCGCAGTCGTAAGCCCTGTCAGAGTAAATGCTCTACGTAGCGTCAACTCTAAGGATTTTGTAAAAATACGTGCTGATATTTTAAACGACGACGTCGTCGTGGTGATCAAGGAGGGATGGGGGCAGAGAAAGTAAAGTCACTAGACACCAAATTTACTCGAGACTTTTTTCTCTCTCGTATATTTCGTATTTTTTTACCTACTGGTATTAGAAAATGATTACGTTGTAATCGATCGTTATTATACGAGGAGCAGGCAAGAAATTTGGTTCTACTAGCATAAAAAAACATCTGGAATATTTATATTATTTTCTTTAGCTGAAAATGTAATTGAAGATCAACTTTTCTAAAAAAAATATACACTACATTTACTAAACAGTCGACGACAAAGTTTATGTAAACACTTATCGTAGCGTAACATGAGTTTTGCCATTGTTGTGAAATTCCCGTCCGACACTGCACTTTGTGAAATAACCGTTCTTGGGGTGCACTTTGAACTTCTTGATCAGCGCGATAACATCGCTTCACAAGGGCCTCTTCGTAGGAGTACGAACATGGCGGCGCAGCGTTCTGGTAGACTGCAGCTTACTGTAAGACATTACTATACTGTACGACAGTGAGGTCATAACGAATGTACAGATTTGAATAGGAGCGAACATGTCGAAGATGCTTACTGTACTACATTACTGTGCAGCTTACTGGTAGAGTGAAGCAAGAACAATTATTTTGTTTTTACTTCCATGTTCCTTAAGGAAATGGAAGTATGGTGATGGCAAAAAAATCGTGTTCGAGATTATTGCAGATTCTGATTGTACTACACTCAAAACATGAAAAAAAGTCATTTTTCGAAAAGTGTCTGTGTGTCTGTAGATTTTTTTTCTATGGCAAACGATAACAGCCGCAAATTCAAACAGAATCAAATAATTTTGTGCATACAGCCCTGATTTGTAGAGTACTCAAGACCTATTGTTTTTGGTGAAGATCGGTTAAGGGAAAGGGGTAGTTTACCTGCAACGGTTTTTTTAAATCAAGGGTACTTTTTTTCTATGGCTAACGATAATAGCCGCAAATTCAAACAAAATCAACTACTCTTTTCAATACAGCCCTGAATTATAGAGTTCTCAAGACCTATTGGTTTTGGTGAAGATCGGTTAAGGGAAAGGGGTAGTTTACTGGCAAAATTTTATATTTTAACAAGGGTATTTTCTATGGAAAACGATAAAAGCCTCAAATTCAAACAGAATCAACTACTTTTTGCATACAGCCCTGAATTGTAGGGTTCTCAGGACCTATTGTTTTTGTGAAGATCGGTTAAGGGAAAGGGGTAGTTTACCTGCAACGTTTTATGTTTTGAAAGGGTATTTATTATGGCAAACGATAAGAGCCGCAAATTCAAACAGAATCAAATAATTTTTTGCATACAGCCCTGAATTGTAGAGTACTCAAGACATATTGTTTTTGGTGAAGATCGGTTAAGGGAAAGGGGTAGTTTACCAGCAACGTTTTTTTATCAAGGGTAATATTTTTTCTATGGCAAACGATAACAGCCGCAAATTCAAACAGAATCAAATAATGTTTTGCATACAGCCCTGAATTGTAGAGGACTGAAGGTCTGTTGATTTTGGTGAAGATCGGGTTTAGAGAAAGGGGTAGTTTACCTGCAACGTTTTATGTTTTAACAATGGTAATTTTTTCTATGACGAACGATAACTGCCGTAAATTCAAAGAAAATAAAATATTTTGTTGCATACCTTCCTAAATTGTAGAGAGCTCAAGGCCTGTTGATTTTGGTGAAGATCGGTAAAGGGAAAGGGGTAGTTTACCTGAAACATGTTATGTTGTAACAAGAGAAATGTTTTCATGACGAACGATAACTGCCGCAAATTGAAACAGAATCAAATATTTTTTTGCATGCATCCCTTCATTGCAGAGGACTGAAGGTCTATTGATTTTGGTGAAGATCGGTTTAGAGAAACATGTAGTTTACCTGCAACGTTTTATGTTTTAACAAGAGTAAAGTACTTAATTTTGATAAATAAAGTATCTTGATAAGAAGCTCATAATAATTCACTGTAGAAACGTAGATGAAATATCTGTAAATGAAGAGGTTAGGTGAACGGGGTGGGGGTAATTTTCTATAAATGAAAATTATAGTTGAAGGGGGATGGGAGAATTTTGTATGTGTACTACGTTATCGGCAACAAAGAAGTAGTTCTTTGTTAAAATTCCTTCCCGGGCTGTTTAGCCGTATTCCAATGTTTTCTGCAAAACCAGTCTTTTCGGCAGTGCCATCGACTTCCATCTCAATGAAAATCGAGTCCGAAAACGTGAGGTGGTATACGTTAGTGACCACAGTACTGTGGTTTAAGGCTGAAGCAATAAGTAGAAAGAAGTAGTTTCTATGGAAATATTTCATTTCGAATATGATTTTAAATATAAATCTTAGAACATGGAAGTCCTGTATGGTTCTCCATACCGATATTTTCCTCACGGGAGAAAGCAATGTAGTGAGGTGACGTGCTACCTGATTGGTTCACTGAATCACATAACATCCCACATTCCATAGTGCAGCTGAGTTCACGTGGACGCGTTCCTATCTCGTCAGTTCATCTGCCTGAATCACATGACATCCCACATTCCAGAGTGCAGCTGAGTTCACGTGGACGCGTTCCTATCTCGTCAGTTCATCTGCGTTTTTGGTTATGATTCCGGCTTCATACTTAATATTTTGATTTTTAATTATAAATGAAAGACGATTTGATAGACTTAGTTTCATTGTCTCATTATTAATGTCTTTTAAGTATTATGGTCATGTCTTTATATCTGTAAGCATAATCATCAAATCATATCTTTTAAGTTTTAAAAGTCATAAGTGAGGTAAAAGTGTGCCGTAACTATGACAGTGTTACGGCAACATACGAATCGTTTGTTGCTCACGCTACGAATTTGGACGCTCGCGCTATCTGTGTGAGACTTTGGACAACTTGACTTTTCTGTCCCGCGGCGTGGCGCGGTGTTGTCGTTGAGTAGACGGGAAGCGTGTTAAAGTCGCTAGTGAGTTGGGTCAGCTGTGTGCATGCTGCCAGCTGTTTTGTCCAGGTCAGCGTTTGGAAAAGTTTTTGTATTTTTTTAAATGCCGGGGGTTTTCTTGTAAATTGATTATGGAAGGCTAAGTAAGAAGTGTGCCAAGGGGTCTCTGGCCTGGCAACTGTGTCCGTGTGGGGAGACCAAGATGTAATGCGTAAGTAGATTGAGGAACGCGGCCTTAGCATGTGCTATTGCAAAATCGGACAGGTATGCAAAAATTGAAAATTATTAAATTTTTCGTAGGAGGTGCTTTCGCACTGCTTGTGTTTCGGGTCAAGTGTGGGCCTGGCTAGTCCTAAAAAAAAAAAAAAAAAAAAAAAAAAAAAGTTGCTTTAATTCTGGCTGTGTTTTTTAACTTCACTGAATACCTGGAAAAGGTCTGTTGAACTTGACTGGCTTTTGATATTTCTTTCAAATGGTGAGCTCAGCTTCTCATGCTGCTAGTAGTGACAGATAAGGATTTGGCCGGTGTGCCCATGTGCCTAGTGAAGCGAAATCTAGCCGAGTTCCTTAATCTTTCTCATAATTATTCAGTGTTGTTCATATAAATGTCTTGTGTTTGAATTGTCAAAAGCATGTAATGTCCAGTATACATTTTGTCTATAATCTGTGTTGAACTTATATTGTGTCTGCCTTTTATTGAAACGTATAAATTTGTTTATGAAAAAAGCTGCAGATCACATACAATTGCCATAATATGTACTAGAACTGTAATTCAGAAATATTCATCATGTTAATAGAAATGACTGAACTTTTGTACAAGATGAAATTTCCACTTTGGGATTTAGTATTTATTTTAATTCTCTATCAATGTACAGTCACTGTGAAAATTCCTTTGTATATGTATATACTCATAATTTTATCCACAAAACATTTTTACATTTTTGAGAGATATATACCTGATTATTTGATAGTTTTTTAAAATAATGGTGCACTCTGAAATCAGCAAGCCATTGTGCTACACAAGTTTATACAAGTTTAAGGAAAAGTGAGCACACACACTTGTGAAATCCACACAAAGTATATAATTACCTACCTTATGTTTACCTTATACTTTACTAATTATATGATTCTCCTTCCTAGCTTGATTGAGATTTCAGAGGGCGCATGTTGTTGTGTAATATAATTGTTTAAATTGTTGTGGCTGTAATAATTGTTGTAGGGTAAAATTGTTCGTTAAATGATTTATAAAAATTGTCTATATTATTAAAATTGTTTATAGTACAACCAGAGGGGGACTGTAAAAGGAAAAAAAAAGACTTGTTGTTATTAAATGTATCATATTTCGAGAACCTCTGGATTTACTCTTTGTATTTATTCATGTTAATATAATTATTTCCAAATAGGGAAATTCTATTTGGTGAAGGTTAAAAATGTACTGTCGAGGCTTGTTGCATGTCATGGTTATTTTGAATACCATGTAATATATTTTAAATATTTTACATATTTTATATATTTCTAATAGAATACTTTCACAGCCAGGATACTATGAAATCTCTCATTGTAAGAAAAACAAAATTTTATAGAATCAATAAAATTGTTATTTGCGGAATTTTAAAATTGAGGTCACCTCATT
>JAWRYS010001622.1:0-97246 GCA_034769895.1 Magicicada septendecula | reverse complement strand
AAGTTTATGCCACATATTGGAGCATGCTCCAAACAAAACATTTTCACCATCATCCTCTTTTTCAGGTTTACGTCTAGCGGCCAACAAATTAATCTTCTCTTTATATGAAGACGTTTATTAACTAACCGTTGTCTGAGGTATATAATGAGAATTTAGTGGGCAAAGACCATCTCGAACAGAGATCTATAGGGGGACACAAGTCAGAGTCCCATCCAACTACAGATAAAGAGAAGAAAATGGAGGTGGATCGGTCACACCCTGAGAAGACCACCAGACAGGCACTGAATTGGAATCCTCAAGCTAGCCGCAGACGTGGAAGACCGATGAACACCTGGAAGAGGGCTGTGGAAAGGGAGCTGGTTGGTGTCAACAAGACATGGAGGGAGGTGAAGGCCCTGGCAATGGACATAACACGATGGAACAATTTCGTATAGAAATTCCTGTGTTCCACCTAGGAATTTAAGGACTTAACTAACTACTTTATTAACTAAGGTAGTTCTGCATTTATCCGCTTGACTACAACGCATGTCCTGTCTAACTAATCATCCTCGTTATGTAAGAAGTGTGAATTGTCCAATTTCCTCCATCGGTATGCTAACCTGTGTACTCCTACTCCTTTGCTTATGATCTTGCTCTTTGTCTTCTTCATATTGATTTTCATACCAAACAATCCCTCAGCGTTCTATTCCGTTCCGTTTACCTATATTTTTCTTACGTGCTTAATTTCTTCTACATTATTCTACCTAATACTCGAGGGAAGGCAATGATGAGGATGAGAACCCTTGATTCTTTAAAACCTCTAAGCGATGGGTGATTTCTTACGGGTAACTCCTCTATCCGGACTGCGTCCACCGTAATTGTTTGTCGCTTGACGTTTCGATCCTTGGAATCTTGGATTCTTGGGACCGTCCTTAGAAGCTGTGAGTGGCGGTTGGAAGACCCATTTTAGTGCTTTCTACAGGGTCTTTCAACCACCACTTACAGCTTCTGAGGACGATTCCAAGAATCCAGGGATCCAAACGTCAAGCGACAAAAGATTACGGTGGACGCAGTCCGGATAGAGGGTTACCCGTTAGAACTCTTGAACTTAGCGCACGCACCTTCCCCCCCACCAACACACACCAATCCTAACAACGTAATAACTGAACAGTATTCGCGTTCTACATGATTTGAAAACTGATTAGTTTCTATTAATTAGTGACTGTTTGTTTGCAACTTCTTTATTTGTATAAAAGCAATCTTTCAGCAAATAGGAAACGTAGAAGGCATCCGTACAAGATAAACACTTACGGTATACTGTAGATTTATATAAACAGAACAAACTTAATGAGCACACAAATATAAAATCCCAACAGTATACATAACATGTATAAATCTCTCTTCATCTGTATTTGAAATGTGTACAAACTGTTAAAATAATTCCCGCAGCGATAAGTTATACATTCTTTACATCTACACACAAGTTTAAACTGTCTGAAGACTTCTAGTAACTCGTATGTATTTGTATACATTCCTATTCTGTCTGAATAACGTATTTCTGTTTGTGCAAGTAAAGTCTGTTTACTCGACCTTGGATCTCTGTACATATGTTTACTTGTTTTAATTATTTCAAAACGATTCAAGGCAAAACTTGTAAAACGTGAACAAACACAGCCAGTAACTCTATGTAACACACTGGTATAAATAAACAGGTATTTAAAGATATCTGCGTTTGTTCACTCGATGTGACCTACTTCCAAAATGTATTTCAGAACTTTTAAGAAGTCTTCTTCTTTGTGTATTCCATTTCTAGAATGTATTTCAGAGACGTATTTAAGAGTGGGGGAACGGGACCGGACCTCTCCCCCCCTCCCACGAGGGTCAAAAAACTTGTTGAATTTCGTTAATCTCTTAATTTTTAGGCTGTTTTATTGTTTTTTCAGCTGTGTAGGCTAATAGAGTAGTAACTATTTTTTAAATATACAAACAGGTTTAGTAAACAGCATTAGCTTATACGTGTGAAATGTGAAATATATAAAAATCGATTGAGTGGTTAAGAATCTTGTTAACAATGTTTCAATAACGCGTATTTTTATTGTGTTATTAGCGTTTACTTTAATGGGACTGATTTCAGCCACTTTAAACATAGTAATGTTAATTAGTCTTAACTTGTTTTTTTCTTTTGTATGAAGCCGACACGACACCGGATCTCCTTCCCCCAGGCCAAATTCTAGATACGCCTCAGGTTAAATGTGTTCTGCTGGTGAAATAATTATCGATGTTTTATATTACATTGATAAATATGTTATTTTTTCTTAAGGAAAATAAAACACGTACAAAATAATATCATAAGAAACATAAAATTTCTATAGTTGTAAGGGACTAATTTTGTGGCTGCATTGAAAGGAACGAATTCTACATATGTACAGCAGGCGGGCACATGAAGTGTATACACCAGCAGAGAATGCTATGAATGTGTTTAACTTTGAGACAACTATATTTATTGCGTGGGTCTGGGACTGTGGGGGCCAAAGAAAGCTAAAGGGGGAAGAAGAAAAAAGAAAAGAAGAAGTACACGGAGAGTAAAACGAAGAAGAAGTGTACGGAGAGTAAAAGGAAGAAGAAGAATAAGTACGCGGAGAGTAAATGGAAGAAGAAGAAGTAAAACAGAACTACGCTGAGAGTGAAAGGAAGAAGAAGAAAAAGAAGAAGAAGAAGTGCACAAGGAGTAAAAGGAAGAAGAATCAAAAGGAGGACCATAAAAATAATATCAACAACTGTGAGAGAGGGAGGAAGGAAAATAGAAACGAACAGACAGACGTTAATGAAAGGAACGGAGGAATACACGGAACCAACGTACAGAGTGTACATCGGTGAGAGAGGGGAATAATACAGTAAAAGAGATCGTATAAACTACATAAAGTTTTTCTTAACTCTTGAAATTACAGTTCACATTTTTCAACTACATAAATATCTTTTAGTTGGGTTCTTTAAATATTACATTATATAGTTTATGTACAAACTTGGGAAGAACCGTACATTTTACTTATTTAGAGTCTTCTCTCTCTGTCTCTCTCTCTCTTACTAAGTAGACTTTATATCAGTGCCGTAGTCTAGTGGCTGGTAGTTTGCACAAACCAAGAGCGGTCGGGCCCCCACAGTACCAGACCCACGCAATAAATACGATTATCTCAAAGTTAAACACTTTCATAGCCATCTCTGTACCCGCTGCTGTATATGTCCTATGCGTTGCCCTCACAAGTAGCACCGGGGTATAGAGATTTATCGTACTAAATCTTCTACTGTATCATTACATTACACTACGTTTTATACATATATATATATCTATATATATATATATATATTGTAACAACACAAATTCAATTTATTTTGATTTGGGTAGCCCCACGCTTTTGGAGCGCCAAATTATGTAACGTAACAACCCCAAATTCATTTAATTTGGGAAGCCCCAATCTTTTGGAGCGATACGTTATATAACATAAAATTTTTTACTTGTTTGGTTTGGGTGTAATTGTAATAACAAGACAATGTTATAAAGTTTTTAGATGTTTACATTATTTAATTATCAACCTCTTTACTTATTTCGGTAATACAAAAAAATATTCATTATTCCTCGCTTGTGCGATAATTATGTATGTGATTTATGTGAACACCTTACGTCTAAACAGTTTATACACAAATCTTATAATCTACTCTTAATTATCTATTTCTGCTCTCGGCTTACTCATTTAGTGTGGCCATCTTTTGCAATTGCTTATCAATTCACAATGAATTTACTTTTGTTTCAATTATTTCTTTAATTTTTACTTGGCTTTAATTCTCTTTTAAATTTATAGCATATGCATTATTCATTTAGCAATTAAAGACTCTACTAATTACTCTGCTTTACTTCACTTTAAAAATCAAGCATTGCTCTCTCATAGTATTTACGTTATTCCAATATTACTGTCTCAACATGAGACATTATTCTAAATTACAATAAGACTTTACATTATATGTACAATTTAAATTCTGTTAGCAACAGTTGGAATGTCTTTCATTCTAGTTTCAATATTGTCTTTCAATGGTCTACTTATTATTATGGTTTGTTATCACCTCGTTTGATGTGGCAACTTCAGTTTGTCCTCTTCCGGTCCTCGGGTCCCGTCCTTCGTGTCCTTGGGTCCTCTTCCCGTCCTTGCTGCAGTCTTTCATGTCCTCTGGTCCTCTTCCAGGCTTCCACTGCTTGTCTTTCTTAGTTGTTGTTGGCTCTGCTCACATAATGGGTTGTAGGTGTGCCCATCGAACCTCTCTCTGTTCTGCCTCACAAGTCGTCAGGTGGCGCTTACTGTAGATTTACGATCGCGTAGTTGACTGACATAGCCTCCTACGGCAACGGTTGAATATAGAAGAAGGAACTTTATTAGCGCGACCTGGTATTTATAGCCAGGTCATGCAAAAGCTCAAGTCTGAACAATTTTTATCTTGTCAGAGTTTGTCGAAGCGTCTTTACCCCCACTCTGGTTCAATTCACAAATTTCGGCTATCTTCGCGAATTACGAAGTCTGTTTCACACTACACGATGCTCAATCGATCGCTAATTTTTATATGTTTACTATACGTAAATTACACTTCTTTATTGTAATTATAAAAAGAGCTATTCACTTTTTTACTTATAGTAATTGCACTTTTCGTCACTTTGTCACGGTCTTTTAACCCTTTGTTCACCTTTATTTTCTACACCCTCTGGTGTCTTTCGTTTTACAATATCGTACATATTTTTCTTATAATTAAAATAAAACTTAAAATCTATCAATATTTGAAAAGGAATGGTTACTATTCAGGAACGAACAGGCTTCACACTCGCAAACAAAATACACATGTACACAACGCTAGCGACAGGTGGGCCAGATATGCGTGTACGTGCTTGAACTATATTTGTGTTCCCTATATTTTAAACAATCCAGCTTGCAATCTGAATCATGTTTAGCAATCAATATTTATTTATTTTTATTATTTATTTAAATTATTTTGGCATTGCACAGTACCGTAAATGGTTGTGCTGTCGCAATATGTATATAAAACTCAAAGTCTGAGGTTTTTTCTTTGTATTGAATACAAATCCACACCGTTACACCAATTGCCACCAGATTTTGCACAGGTAACCTTAGATAAAAGTAAAACAACACTGTCTAACTTGGAATTTGATATTTTACCCCGTTCGCAAGATTTAGGCCCTTCAATTATGCTTTTCGTCGACGCGTATAAAGATGTCAACACCATAATGGAGACCAGAATCAATTACCATAGTAACAAGTAAATGAACAAATGCTACTTAGCGGGATCGGAACTGTACCTTTATCCATTCCTGCAGTACATTTGTGATGTTATTAATATGCGATTGAGTCGATATATTACGATGTGGAAAAAAAGAAGTGTACTAATTGTAAATTGTCCTACTTCCTCATGCAAAGCGAAAATACGTGTTGTTTTCATTTGTGAAGTTAGGTGACAACGGTTTTTGGTTTTTAGTTTACTGCTGAAATAAATAAAAGCCATGCTTGTGGAAAAAATAACATACAATGCTTATAACACAGTAACACTTAAAGAACCTAACATTTTTGAGTTAATGGGTACTTGTGTGGTATACAGCTGGCTGCTATACCATATTCTCCATCTGTCTCCTTCATGCAAAAGGGCCCAAAATCTTCCTTAGGATCTTCTCTTCAAATAGATTTACAAGTTTTATACATAATTTTTGATACGCACAAATAAATCTTTACTAAAAAATTGTAATTGTTGTCAATATAAATAAAATCCTAACGATAAATATTTCAACAAATTATTTAGTATAATTCAAACAAGCTAACGAGACAGACATGTAACTTGTCGAAGCCGAAGAAGAAGATGTCTCTATTAACGAATCGACTTGTGTTTTATACTTCCGTTACATAATACTTGAGGTCTGTAGGAACTGTTAATACTATGAGTGGTACAATTGAGACACAGGCGTGTTACACACACAAGATACAGGCTCGCACTCGCGTCCACACATACACTTTACCGGGCGATTTCTACTACACTTCTAGTTTTCGAAATTTCAAGTTCAAAATTTTTGTAGAAATTCAATTTTTTTAATATTTTATTTTTTCAAAATCTAAATTCCAACGTTCTGAATTTTAATTTTTATTTTTGTATTGTTAATTTTTTATGTTTGTTTTATTTATTTATTTATATTTTATTTTTATGTATTTATTTATTTATATTGTTTTATTTATTTTTATTTATTTTTTAATTTTTAGGATACAATCTGTTCTTGCCTCTCACGAACACAACTGGCTAATTAATTTTTTTGTAAATCATTACTAACTTTCAAGAAATAGAATACAGTGGCGGCTCTGCTTACGGGTAAACATTACACACACCACGCTCTGCTGTTTCAATTGTGGCACTCATAATACTAACAGTTTCACCTCAAGCACTATAGTAACGGAGAGCTGTTAAACCCTGGTTGTATTCGTTATTAGAGACAAAACCACACAAAACCATGTGTGTGTGTTGTGCTGTAAATACTGTATTATACTGCTACAAAGGTCTATAAAATATATATTCACTTGGTACCTATCACAGTTTTTATTTAACTCTGACAGCTGTTACAGCTTATTAGGCTATTCTCAAAGAGAATCAAGGAACGATTAAACTAAACCAAGAATGTCAGGGTGGTGAACATGTGTTTAGGGTATGTATCCGGACATGTGTGGGGTGTGAATTATTGAGGGGTGGAGAAGCTAGCGGGAAGGTCAAGTGTCTGTAAAAACTAAGATAATCGGTAGGCAAAATATAAAAATTGAACTGAATAACAGTTTTTAATAAAGTCGTATTTTTAATTATACTGCTATCTGTATATGTGAAAGTTAAAGATTGACTTAGCTGTGGCGAAGGGTACTTTCCCAACAACTGTACTTGCGCTGCATTTTTGATGTTTTGAGTACGCCATAGTACCGGCACCATGGTACCAATTTTTAAACGATTTTATTACTGCATGTAATGCGAAAACAGGTGAAGTGTCAATTCCAGATGTTAGGTAACGTTGTTTTGGATTTTTAGTTTATTGTTTAAAGAAAACAAAACTATATAATTCGTCATTAAAATTGGCCTGTGTTTTTAAAATATCTTTTTGAAGGAGAGTCCATGTTTCACATCCATACATTAAAGTCGGCACAGCCACGACCTTGAAGAAATTTAGCTGTGTCTCCCTCTGCGTTTTATTCTTCAGTAGTCGTCTTATTGTTCCACAGGTAAAACTAAATTTATTTAACTTTCTCTCGATATCGTTATCTTTCCTATATGAGATATCACATCCCAAATAATTTCGAATATGATACCTTCTCCAAAATACTGATATCAATAACAATTTTTGTTCTTACAGTTTTCTTCCCTAGGAAGGCCATCACTTTTGTCTTAGTATTTGAGAACTTAAAGTTGTATTTCTGCCAGATTTTGTACAAGGTATAAATAGACCTTGGTAACTAATTTTCACTCTTACCTATAATTATTTGGTCATCTTCGTATAGTAATGTGCTAACTAATCCCTTATCCGAGATTCGTATACCTGCAGGACAGACGTTCAACCATTCTCGCAAAATTTCGTCAACATACATATTAAATAAACTTGGAGAGAGACTACAGCCTTGTCTAACACATCAAGGGTCCACATCGTGTGGATACGGTTTTGGCTATCCCGATGTGCCCTAGCTGGATTCTCACTCTGCTTCAGCTTGTCTTGGGTGAGATCCCTTCCTTTAATCTTTCCTGTCTAGTCTCTCTTGACTGACTCTTGTTCTTTATGACCTCAACGCTATTAGAGTAGTCGAAGACTAGGTTTTCTTTTTTGTTCACTCTAATTTATTAATTTAGAATAGGGAGACCGGGCTCATTAGCCGTAGAGAAGGCGGCCGGTCTAGGGCTTGTGTACCCCAAAATCAATGCACCTGGTCCTCCAGGTTGGGGGTTGTGCGAAGAGCTGATAGATAACCCTTCCATGTAAAATTTAGTCTACTCGAATACATCAACAGAGAATGAAAACACCGGCTGGATATATAGGAAAACGACTTGGGAATTCTAAGGCTAAAGCATTAGGAATTTCGTAAAGAGTAAAAGCAGGTACATGGAATGTTAAAGGCCTTGCTAGGAGTGTAACTGATTTGGTGAAAGAACTGGAGGAGAGGCATATTGATAGATGTGTGTTGTCGAAGACAAAAAAATTTCAACTGTTGTGTGGTAAATTTCTAACGATGGTAATAGTCCGACCTACCCTTCTATAAACATCCCAAAATTCCATCTACTAAAACATGTTGAACACGTGTAAAGTGCGAAGGCTGAAGAGATTCACAAACTAAAATTTAGAAAATGATTCAAGACAGAAGACAGGTGTTGTGTACAAAACCTGTAAAACCATCGACTGAATTAGAGACAAAAAGAAATAGTAACGTATACGAATAATGTCATAAACATGAAAGCCAAAAGAACAATGAAGAGAAACAAAAATAACTTTTTATACTGAAGCGTCACAAATAATTTTATTTAAATTAAGAATATTATAACATTAACTAAGACAAAATTACTTAGTCAAATTGAATTAAAAAAAAAAAAACATTAAACAAATTTTAGCTTTGTCAAATTAAGAAAGAGACGAAAAAACCGAGGAAAACCTACTGTATTCTGATCAGTCGTCGGATAATATTTTCATATCAAGATAATAAGCGTGTCCATCGAAAGGATGAAAGAAAAAAAAGTAGACACAGAGGTATAATTTGCAAAGAGGACGCAGAAGTTAGCGTAGCACGTGACACGGGTGTGAAATTCTGTCACCTTCTTTCTCTGCGTAAACAAAAACCGTAGGTAGCAATTAGTAAATTGCGTCTGAGAAACGAGACCCTCCGCTCTGTGTAACGCAGTACAGCGACCCAGTCCTTCCTACCTGTCTCCATCAGTAACTGTTTTCTATTATCCGCAGCTGGATCCAACTTTTTATACATTTACAACGCGTGTTTCTTCTATTTCTGTTACAAATTACATGACTTGCACTTTTATAAATATTGTTACCACGACCTCACGAATCGTCATGTTGTACAGTAGAAACAAAATGCAGACACCAATGAAGTCATTAATTACCACCTTTATTTAGTCACAAATAACAATTTGTTATGGTCAAGGTACTCTCATGCAATAATTCAAGTTAAATTTGATCGCACGCAATAATAATGTCAACTGTTGGAGTTCAGCAATATTCTAACACAATAATCACTTTCCACTAATCCGCTACAATCACTTGATCCGCACTCTACAACTCTACACTCAGACTAACTAAACCGATCGCTGTTGCTTATATGTAGCCTGCAGATGTTCCAGAATAATATTTCCATCCTGTTGGCGGAGTGCCGGATTAGTTTGCGTAGTCAAGAGCAGTCAAACAGTCTGGAATCATTTATCATTCACAGTCTCGAGAAATATTTACCATTTTATTTTGAATTCTAATACTATTCAATTGCTAATGTTTAATCTAATATCTAATGTAGTTTTAAAATCCTACCAGTTCCTGAGTACTTTGTTTCAACGTTTATCTTTGCTGAACAACTTGTAAATTATATAGACTTATAATTACCTTTATCTAATTCCTTCCTTGCAACTTTTGATTGTTTGCGTAACGACGCGTTTCAGGAACACAGTCCCATCATCAGGTTATAAAAATGAAATCATGAACTAATCACTCGTCGTTAAGTTTAAAATAAAACCACTGCACAACATTCGAATTCACGCGAGCACATAGCTATGTGCATTCACACACGTGCGCGTCGTCGTAAAGTTAAAAGTCGACCCTTAACTTTAACCCTTAACTGTGTCGACTTTTAACTTTACGACGACGCGCACGTGTGTGAATGCACATGGCTATGTGTTCGCGTGAATTCGAATGTTGTGCAGTGGTTTTATTTTAAACTTAACGACGACTGATTAGTTCATGATTTCATTTTTATAACCTGATGATGGGACTGTGTTCCTGAAACGCGTCGTTACGCAAACAATCAAAAGTTGCAAGGAAGGAATTAGATAAAGGTAATTACCAGTCTATATAATTTATTAAAATACGCAACTTGGAGACCAAACCAAAAATAAAATTAACAACTTGTAGTTTAAAATGTAATTTTTTGCATCTACATATGCATTTTAAAAATATTACGAAGAATCCTGGGACCAGTTAATGATGTACACGGCTGGAGAATAAGATATAACTTTGAATTGTATCAAATGTATAAAGAACCACCGCTAACACGATACGTAAAACTACAGCGTCTAAGGTGGGCTGGTCATGTAGCCAGGATGGGGGAAGACAGAATACCATGCAAACTACTGAATACCAGAATCCATGGAAAAAGACCAGTTGGAAAACCGAGGAGAAGATGTGAGGACGCAGTGGATGAGGATGCGAAAGAAATACTGAAACTGTGTTCCTGGAGGAGGATGGCTACCAACAGAAGAGAATGAGGGGTAAAACTGAAGGAGGCCAGGGCTCAACAAGGGCTGTAGTGCCATAGGAGAGAGACATATGCATTTTTGTATGATCTATACATTAATTTTTATAATTTTTATGGTCGCTAATGACCAATGCTATTGCAGCGACTTGATAAATAAATAATTTTAAAAAATTAAAAAAAATGTCGAAATATAACGTCCAGCAGTATTCACAGCCATGTGTTGTCACGACGAATTATGTGTCCAATTTCAAGACTCTCGCGGAACACCAAATGGGAGCTACCGGTTTAAAGAACGTACGATTTTATATCCAGGGCAAATTATAATAAAAATAAGTAAAAGATGTGCTTACAGGTCACGAAAAGTATCACTAAAATCCATAGTTTCTATTTTGGTTAGTGTCTTTGCTTTTGTTTCCTTCTCTAATTTTAATATGTGTCTTCTGCTACGCTTTTTACGAATTTGTTATATTCAGCATCAACAAATCTTACTTAGCGTAGACTAGTGGTACAGTAGAGGATATAGTACGATAAATCTGTATACCCCGCTGGTAGTTAGGGCAACGCATAGGATATATACAGCAGGCGGGCACAGAGAAGGGTATGAATGTGTTTAACTTTGAGATAATTGTATTTATTGCGTGGGTCTGGTACTGTGGGGGCCCGACCGTTTTTGGTTTGTGCAAACTACCAGCCACTAGACTGCGGTACTGATATAAAGTGTACTTAGTGTTAGAGGGAGAGACTCTAAATAAATAAAATATACGGTTCTTCCCAAGTTTGTACATAAACTACATAATGTAATATTTAAAGAACCCAACTAAAAGATATTTATGTATTCTTGGATTTCGTTGTCCATGACGTGTCCGTTACTTAACTAAATACAACTATTACATTAACGACTCGGAACACAAAGTTTTTTATAAGTAAAAACATAAAGTTCTACCTTACAACCTGAACCGGTTTTCACCTTTAAAAGGCTTCTTCAGAGGTTGAAATGGTAGCGCTGTCCGTCCTGTTGTGGGCGACGGAATCGAATTTCGAAAGATCGGTGTTGTGTGTGTGGGGTGAGATATGTTCGAATAATGCGTGCGATTTGAATTGTGTCTGTTCGTTTAGGAAGTCGTTTTTATTTGTTTTCGTGTGTTTGTATATTTCTAATTGTTCTAGAGTGTCTAGTTTTCGGCCTTTTGTGTGTACGTGTAGAATGTTCATGTTATTGTCGATGTTTTTGTATGTGTGGTTTGCTTCAATGAGGTGGTTTGCAAAGGTGGATTCTGTAGTGGAGTGGAGTGCTTTTGTGTGTTCAATGTATCTCTGTTTGAAGCTACGTCCTGTCTGGCCTATGTAGAATTTGTTGCAATTTGAGCAATTTAGTTTGTAAACACCGGGTAGATAGAATTTGTTTTGTGCTTTGTGTGTGTGTTTTGATAGTGTGTGTTCTGTTTTGTTAGTAGTTTTGTAAGCGATTCTGTATCCTGCTTTTTTGAATTTGTGGGCTACTTTTTCAGTTTGTTTGTTGATGTATGTTAGTGTTATGAATTGGTTGTTTTCTGTCTTTGTCTCTTGTTTGTTTTGTGTTTTGTGTAGGAGTTTACTGACTATTGTTCTGTCATATCCGTTAGATTCTGGTAGATATTTTATCGTGTTTAGTTCGTCTTTGTAGCCTTTTCCATCTAGGGGGATGTTGTTAAGTCTATGTATCATGGTTCTGAAGGCAGCTAGTTTGTGTTGTATTGGGTGATTGGAGGAGTTGTGTATTAGTCTGTCAGTTGTAGTCGGTTTTCTGTATATACTGAATTTGTGCCTGTGTTTAAATTTTGTGATGGAGAGGTCTAAGAAGTTTATGGTATTGTTGTGTTCGTATACGGCAACAATACCATAAACGTCTTAGACCTCTCCATCACAAAATTTGAACACAGGCACAAATTCAGTATATACAGAAAACCGACTACAACTGACAGACTAATACACAACTCCTCCAATCACCCAATACAACACAAACTAGCTGCCTTCAGAACCATGATACATGGACTTAACAACATCCCCCTAGATGAAAAAGACTACAAAACCGAACGAAACACGATAAAATATCTACCAGAATCTAACAGATATGACAGAACAATAGTCAGTAAACTCCTACACAAAACACAAAACAAACAACAGACAAAGACAGAAAACAACAAATTCTTAACACTAACATACATCAACAAACAAACTGAAAAAGTAGCCCACAAATTCAAAAAAGCAGGATACAGAATCGCTTACAAAACTACTAACAAAACAGAACACACACTATCAAAACACACACACAAAGCACAAAACAAATTCTATCTACCCGGTGTTTACAAACTAAATTGCTCAAATTGCAACAAATTCTACATAGGCCAGACAGGACGTAGCTTCAAACAGAGATACATTGAACACACAAAGGCACTCCACTCCACTACAGAATCCACCTTTGCAAACCACCTCATTGAAGCAAACCACACATACAAAAACATCGACAATAACATGAACATTCTACACGTACACACAAAAGGCCGAAAACTAGACACTCTAGAACAATTAGAAATATACAAACACACGAAAACAAATAAAAACGACTTCCTAAACGAACAGACACAATTCAAATCGCACGCATTATTCGAACATATCTCACCCTAAACACACAACATCGATCTTTCGAAATTCGATTCCGTCGCCCACAACAGGACGGACAGCGCTACCATTTCAACCTCTGAAGAAGCCTTTTAAAGGTGAAAACCGGTTCAGGTTGTAAGGTAAAACTTTATGTTTTTACTTATAAAAAACTTTGTGTTCCGAGTCATTAATGTAATAGTTGTATTTATATTTATGTAGTTGAAGATAATGAACTGTCATTTTAAAAATTAAGTTACATTTAGTTCACGCAGACTCCGCGTTCCTCTTTCCTTGCTTTCTCTTAATTTCTCTAAATTCCCTCTTTTTCACACTCTATAATAACTAAGAACAAAAACAAAAGTATTAATTTAAAAACAATGGAGATATCAATGGAAAACCAGCACTAAAAATGTACCGAATGATATAATTTTGTACAAAATTAATCAACGTGTTTATATACTGTTACCCCATTACAAAAATGTCTACGTGTTTGTCGGCTATTCCAGTGTGCGTACATGTGCTGCTACTTTGAGCTGAAGGATAATTACAAGACACTCGTCACGCGTCCGCAACGAGACAATTCCAGACCATACCGGTACGCGCGCACTGTTTTAAAGGCCGCAATCAATTACCCTCTAGTGTTTTCTAGTAGTTGACGCGTATTATGGATTATTCTTGAATCTCAGCGAGGTATAAAATACAAGCATTCAACGACGCTTAGTTTCAGTTTTAGTGGCGATTTATTCCAGTGAGGTTCGACTTATTACAGGGCGATTTACACAGTGTGTCTCAAGTAGTGTATTAGTCAAAAGTGTGTGTGCAGAATTAGGGCAGAATTCTTTATAGTTGACATTATTATTTGTGCGGACAGATTAACTTGAATTATTGTACGAGCATCAGCTTGTTGGATAATTTGTTGATTACAAACTGTTAATTGTGATTACTTGAGCTGGTTTTTAGTGACTTCATTGGTGTCTTGTATTTTGTTTTCCACTACACCATACGACGGTCAGTGAGACCGTTGTAACAATATTTTATGTACTCTGGTCACCAGGAGCGTGACCCCGGTGGGGGCATCAGGGGAATCAAAACCCCCTTTAAAAAAAGTACCGCCCAAACTTCATAATCATGTAACGTAGGCCTATTTGTAATACAGTTGCGTGTGTTAATATAAGGCTTACAAATGATTGCAGAAGTATTAAAGTTAGAGTTAATAATGACATAATGAGTATTAAAGTTAGAGTTAATAATTTCTTAATAACGACAATCACTTAAAATTTAGTTAATAACGTACGTATTTGAAGTATACTTCAACGTCGGTTCACTCAAAGCCTTTGAAAGGCAAGGAATTTATTAAATGCATTTATATCATTTTATAGGAAGAATACTGATTTCTCAAAAGTCGTGAGCCAATTTCTTCTTATTTTCTGATAGTTCCTATCCGTTTCGGATGTTGGATACCGTACAGACTATTCTAACTTTCTGTACTGCTGCACGGAATAAGTCAGTTGTACTCGTGCCAAACCAGGTCCTTAAATTTCTCAGCCATGAGATTCTCGGTCACCAAACTCCTCTCTTTCCAAGTACTATCCTCTGTAGTATGGACTGCAATAAGTAAAATCTCTGTTCATTTCTCATGACATGTCCCAGATACTGAAGCTTTCTTATCTTCACTATGTTAATAAGTCGCCTTCCTTTCTTCATCTTTCTAAGAACTTCAACATTAGTTATACGTGGTGTCTATGAAATGCTCAGTTTTCTACGGGAAAGCCACATTTCGAAAGATTCTAATTTTTCCGTTGTAGCTTCAGTCAAAGTCCAAGATTCTACACCGTAGAAGAGGACCGAGAATACGTACCAGCGTAAAAGTCTTATCTTTGCGTTTATTGTTTAATCGTGACTTTTGAATAAACTGCTCATTCTAGTGTACACTGTTCTTGCCTTTTCAATTCTACTCTTTATTTCTTGAGAGTGGTCCCATTGTTCATTGACTACAGTACGAAGATATGTAAATTTCCTTACACGTTCAACTGACCTTTGGTTTATATCAAGGGAGCAGTCTGTGAACTTGTTCTTAGATACAATCATTAGCTTCATTTTATTAACATTGATCTCTAGACCATATCTACGGCTGCTTTCTGTCACTCTATTCATTAATTGTTGCAGCCCCTCTAAGCTATCTGCGAATATGACGGTATCATCAGCATAACGTATGTTATTTATTCTTTTACCGTTCAAATAGATTCCCGCATCACATTCATCTAAAGCTTCTCTAAAAATACCTCCGAGCAGATGTTTGAATAAAAGCGGAGGTAATATACATCCTTGTCTTACTCCACGCAGAATCTGTAACTCTTCAGTTTTCTCTACTATCTACTCTAACCACTGCAGATTGGTTCCAATACAGTGAGCCAATATTGAAAGTTCAAATTGCTGATATTAAGGTCCCGGGCTGTTGGGTCCGCATACTACAATAGTTACCATTCTGACAGATGTTGTTATCAGACGTTTTGGCCTCACCTCTGAAGACCATCTTCACTGAAACACGGTTTTTAATACGACTGACACGCTGTTCGTTAATAACCACAGCGCTGTCACAACCGAGCCGTGCTCCACTTAGCCGACGTTACGTAGGTAAACTTGTGTTACCGCCCGCCTGTTGCTCTTACTCGGAGAAAGTTGTCGGGCAGCCTGTCGTTCGGCCAAGATCTGCCGTACTTTTTTGTTTAAGGCTCCGTCGCTTTGCGGCCTGAAGAATACCGCCGAGTGTGGGATTGAAACGTAGCCGACGGACGGTGTGGGTGCCGAATAGGAACCGACCCCGGCGTAACAGCCACGTTCGTTATGAATTTAACTTCTTTTTAAATGGATAAGATGAAAATAATTTTGTTATTTTACTGCAGTACGTTATTATCTTTTCACACTGCATATCGTTACATATAGGAAATAAACAGACGAAAAATTTGATCGTAAAACCAGCAATTAGATTTTAAGTGAGCAATACTACAGCAATAAAATAAAAAGATTTTTTTTAAGTTCGTCTCACGTTAACTATCCATTAATATTATTAATTCATCATCACCCCCACCACCATCATCATCATCATCATCATCTTCACAATACTGCATAGGCAAGGTGCTGCCTGTTCCGCCTTCAACGATCCTCCAACTATCTCTTCCTGGGTCTAATCACACCTGTCTCGTATAGGTTTGTATTTCCAGACAAGTTTGGCCAGTCTGGAATCTGACGTTCTTTTCAAGTGTATATCTTTCCGCTGTTGTTTATAATCTTTTAATTTGTCCTTCAAGTTAAAAACTTGTACGCTTTTCTTAGAGCCTCATTTCTTATACGGTCGAGTTTAGAGTATCTTTTAACTACTCTTAAGAACGCAATTTCCGAAGCCTGTAGTTTACTGTCTTATTTCTTTGTTGTTACCCATAATTCACACCCATAGGACAGTACAGGGACTGCCATAACTTTGTGGAACTTTAATTTATTATTAACTTTGTAGAACATTATTAATTAAAAACAAAATGGTATTAACAAGGGGAAAAATTGTTGAAATCTTGGAAGACAGTGTAATGTGTAAGAGATTTGAAGCGGAAATAACACAGAAAAAGCAGTCAGTACAACCCAATAAATCAGCGGTTGTTCAGCAGTATAATGGCGGATACGGTTAAAAGAATGAACGTGGTGACAAAATAAATAATGTATTTGGCATAAAATACGAGGCGGTAATTCGACAAATTCACTGTGTGTGCGTGTATGCGTGCGCAGGGTGCGGCGTTGTGGCGAGGGAGGCACAGTGTGGAAATTGTGCGGTGAATTTGAGTGAGAGAGAATGAGAGTGTGTCGCCCAGCCAGCAATTTGGTGCAAAATAAAACGTTTTTTACCGAATCGTTTGGCGGTATTTGCACACACTTTATCTCGATATGTAACGAATGGAGCCGAAATGGATGTGAATGATTCATAAATCTGATCCATTACTTTACCGCAACTCTAAATCGCAAATTTATATTTGTTCTCCAGCACGAACACCCCCCCCCCACACACACACACACCAACGAATGTCTTTTTTTCTTTCTGCAGTTGTGCATACGTATATATTTTAACGCCCCTGGCACAATGTTTGTGGCATTCTACTTGTACTGTATCACTTACGCACCGTAAATGAACGAGGTTTCTTATTCGGTCGCAGCATTCACCGTATATATATCATCTACGGGAAAATGGTAAAATTGCGTTTACTGTTTTAAAGCGTGACCGTATCACATAAGGCAATACAGCAGAGCCTCAGTTATTCGACATAAACGGGTCGCGTCAGAGTCGGATAAGTGAAAGTGCCGAAAAACAGGGAAACAAAACCGTAAACACATTTTTAGTGAAATAAAATGCATTTATTACGTATTTTTATTTATCATCATCATCATCATCATCTTCACGGATTAAACCAAGGATGGTTTGTCCCGGTCCTAAATAGGCAAAGATTAGATCTGGTCACTCCAGCGCTTCCTCGGACGTCCCACACCTCTCCGTCACCTCGGCTTACAGTTCCAGAGTTGTTTGGTGATGCGGCGGATTACAGTAAAGAAAGTTTAATTAATAAATTTTCCTTCGATTAGAGTAACGTTAAACAGATTTCTACCGTAACCTTACACGGCCAGTGTCAATATTACTAAACTGATAATAAACCGGACCGTGGTCGGTTGCAATTCGCTTGCGACATCGTCGCCAACGTTTCAATCCCACTCTGGGGGATCTTCAGGCCGCAAAGCGACAGAATATTACACAAACAAATACGACGGATCTTGGCCGAGCAACAACTTTTTCCGGATAAGAGCAACCGATGAAACGTAGCCGAAGATGTTGCAAGTAAATTGCAACCTACCACGGCCTAACAGCGAGTTTAGAATACCTTGTCATCAGGGAAACAATTCGCAATTGTTTTCACAATTACGTGTGTAAAGTTTGTTCTTTCGGCAAAGATGTTCCCACCAATTCAGCCGATACTGGGCGTTCCTGTCGAGTGCAATCAGAATATTTAGTTCCTGTCGTATGTCTGTGTTTCTTCTATGATCATGTAGGGTATACCCTCCCACGTGCCTGAGAAATCTCATTTCAGCCGCTTGGATGCAACTGCCTTGGGCTTTCGTTAAAGTCCAATTCTCAGACCCATAAAGAAGTGTGGAAAGAGCTATCACCTTGTAGAATTTTAGGCGTGTTCCTTTACTTGCTGACTTAAGGGTTCGCCTAATGGTACCGCACATAAGGTTGAACTTATCGAACGTATTCACAACTTATATGTAAACATATAAATTTACAGTAGACCGAGTTTAAGACAAAAACAGTTATGTTTTGAAAATGTTATTTAGTACAATGGATTTAAAAAAAAAATTTAACGATTGAAAAAAAACGAAATTATAAAAAACAAATACAAAATATTTATTATAGGCTACATGTATTTTTATTTGTAAACATATACTGTACATCTAAAGTAGGCCTATCTCGAGACGAAACAGTTATGTTGTTTGAAAAAAATGTGTAACTGATAACAGTTTGTTTTCCTGCTGCTCGACATTTTCTAGTCTCTGTGTCACGCCATCTTATTACAAGCCTCACATCTGTGCTGGAGGCTTCCTCTTGCTGCTCAGATGTGTTTTAAGGCTACTTCAATAACATTATTCAAGCCGCCTGCATGAGTCATTTTAACATATTCATTATTATTGCTCATCATCGATTTCGTTTGTGTCACAGTTAAGAAGCTAAACTTTTCGTTATCTGTCACTTCAACTTGTTTTTAACTATTAATTATTTCGGAAATATGTCGGGTAAAACGGAATGTTGGATATGTTCGTGTCGGATAACGGGACTCTACTGTACTTCGAATTAATCGTAGGAAAGGTAATTTAGAATACTCTCGGGCGATTTTTAAAAAGTTCAGAGTTATTCTCTTAAGGCATATGCATGTTTTTAAAATATTAGGCTCTTTTTTGTTACGAGTAGTAACGAACATACGATTGAAGGCAAATAATACGATCTTCAAAGAGGCCGTACTATTTGTGTTCCGAGATCGAAATCAACTGTACATCAACATGTTAGAGTATTAGCGCCACATTTATTTATTTATTTTTTTTAATACAGTACCACTTGCAAAACTTAAGGAGAATTCAAGGAAAATTTTTAGCTTTTTAAAAACTTGTTTTGTTTTACTTCAAAATACTGAAAAAGATTAAAAACTTTTTGTGTAAAAGAACTTAGACTAGTACTCTTACTCTCCTTGACCTGCAGAACTTGCTCACTATTTTGAACAACGTGTATTTACTATTACATAAATTTCGGTGTTACATACTTTATCAATTACGGAAAAACTTACAAAAAAATCCTGATTACTCTACTCTTTGTTTAGTAATATAACAACTATAGAGCACACAGTCATACAAAAAACACTAATAATTCCAAAGTTACAATTCCTTTTAGTCTGGCACCCTGCTAAATTTCACCATTTTTTCCAAATTTTGTATTTTTTTTACGCTTTGGATTCACAATATTTTACGATTTCCAAAACATAACATTTAATTAAAATTCTCTCTAATTTGATCCTCGAAATGAATTTTTGCGATTTTATCCAACATTTCACCCATTTTATAATAGCCTAACGTCCAAAAAGTTTCAAATTTTCAAGAATAAACACTAAATTCTGAATTCGGTTAAAATTCCTTTTAACGTGATACCCCGCATGGGGTTTTGCGATTGTTTTCACAATTTTGATTCCTCATATATTTTCCTCGGGCCTAAATATTTTTTGGTTTATGAAACAAATTTTAAGTGCTGCTAAATGGTACGAAACGATGTTGGAAGCGTCTGGAGTGCGCGTGCGCCAGGGTATCTAATTATTTTAGGGGATATTCATAAAAACACGTTAATTTAAGTTACTCATGATATAGGAAATTTTTAGATAAAATATTTCAGAATGTTGGTAATAAAAAGCCCTAACTGATAACAATAGTTATTTTAAAAATCAGTAACTAAATGTATGCATTTTTTAGGTAAAAAGATTTTATGGTTATAATTTCATCGTAAAGATTATCAGGATTTTTTGAAAAAGAGTTGTTCTGTTCTGAAGCTTTCTTGAACAAGAATATTGGCTATCTGTACAAAAATCATGAGTGGGGGTTACCGAAGAAACAACCAGGTTACTAGAATTCAGTCGAGGATTATTATTTGAAACGTATTAATTAGTCCCTCTTGAAAAACGATAACTTGTATGCGTAGCTGCGTGGTTCGTGATGACCGGTCTGCTAATCGTGATCAACTCAAATTGAAAATTTTCTACAGTTACTGCAAGTAATATTATTTGCAAGTGCTATTCCATGAAAGTTCAAAATTTCCGATTAGGGTATATTGACACTTTAAGCCTACTGGATAAAAAGTAGTGTAGGCATAATACACTAATTTAGCAGTAACAACTCTGTTCACGGTGAACCGTGGTCGTGGTCTAAACGCCCGAAAGCGACCCTGAGGCCGGACAGAGTTTATCAACCCACGTACTCATCCAGATACAGGATCATCCCGGACCAACCCGTCGTCTGAAGGATCTGTAGTCGACTTTAAAGGGAAGTGAACCTATATTATTTATGTACAATGAAACTAAGAAAATTATTTAAATGAAAGACTCTGTCACATCAGTAAAGTCTTTATAGTAATAATGGCTCCCACGTGTACCACCGAAGTAGCTAAGGAGTAGGCAGGGTAGGCTGCCTTATGTGTGCCGTTCGGCATACAAGGAAGGCAGTGTGGCCACTTGGCCAGCACTATGCTTCAGCCCCCATTATTATCCTAGGTACTCATTTTCACAGGCTGAGTCGACCTGGGGGCTGAAAAGGCTGAAAAACGCACCTTGATTTTGTGGTGCGGGCCCGGGAATCGAACCCGGGACCTCTAGGTTAGTAGCTAGATGCCATACCCACTGGTCAACTGAGCCGCCACTATAACAAAATATAATATTAATTTATTTCATTGTATAGGAAATGAAATTTTTAGGTGCGTTATAAAGGTCAACAGAGACATCAATTATTTTTTATAAACTGTATTAAAAGTACAGTAAATGGTTACAAAAGAATGGCGTCATTAATAAACCCATTTCATTCCAGCACAGTATATCTGGACTACTATTTCAAAGAGAATACTTATGCATCTTAAAAGAACACACACACACACACACACACACACTCGCTCACTCACTCACTCACATTTAGGCCTATATATGTACATATATATGAGACTATATATTACGCATAATATATTACCTTAAGTACAGTTGACAGAGCGACTCTGCAATCAAAGTCGTAAACGTATATAAAAACAGAAATATATTTTTCCAGCGTAATTCGTTCGAACAGTCTAAACAATACACAGCTTTCACGCTTAGATATGCTTATCAAATGACTGAAAATTTCATTTTAACACGTCGGGCGAACATTGAATGAGAAAAATATTCTTTTATAATTTTATAAATAAGAAAAGACTACAATCAACAAAAACGTTTCAATGCGTAAGCAAAACATAACAAATACAAAATATTGCACAGCGGAAAGAAGTAGAAGAAACAGCAAACAATATCCAGCCGTAGGTAATATGACAATGCGAAAGAGAGTCGGGTCTCAGGCGACGCAATTCGCTAATTGCCATGTGACGTTTTTGTGTCCCCGCGTTTGATTCCCCTTTATTCGTGTTTCCTCCTTTTGCAAACTTGACTATTTGTGTTGTTCATACTTTTCTTTACTTTAAATAAAAATACTTAAATAATTAGTCCTGCTTTCTTCGTGTTCCGTTGTTCAGTCCAAAATGTAAATCAATTAATCAAGTTTAAATTGCGAAGAAATTACAAGACGTTGTCAATTTTATTTATATAAAATATAATTCTTCTTCTTCTCTTCTTCAAGGATTAGGTTACATAAACCTGTTTTGGCACCCATCTCATCCTCGGACAACCCACGTCTCTTCTACCAATGGCTTTATAGCCAAAGTGCTGCTTTCGGCGATCTATCCTCTGTCATCCTTTGCAGATAATCCCACCATTGTCTTCTATAAATTGAAATAATTTCATTTATCTCCTTCACTTCGAGTTCTGCTCTGATATCTTCATTCCTTACTCTATCTTGTAATGTATAATTTAATGTATTTCGAAGAAACTTCATTTCAGCACTCTGAATCTTGTCGCTTTCTTTTTTTGTCATGACCCACGCCTCACTTGCATAACTCAACGTGGGTATTGCAATTGTCTTATAAAATTTATTCCTTGTCCTGTGTCTTATTTGATTTTCAAGATTTCTATGAATTGTACCATAAATATTCCTAAATTTATTTATCTTCTCTCATATATCATATTCAGATTCATTTCTTACTGCATAGCCGAGATATTTGAAACGGCTCACTTGTTCTAAAGTGCTGTTGTTTATAACTATCTTAGTCCTCACTGGATATTTACCATTAAAGGCCATGGTTTTGGTCTTCCTTACTGAAATTGTCAGTGACTACACTCTTGTCACTTCTTGTAATTGAAACAAAGCTCTTTGTAAATCGTCCTCATTTTCTTGAATAAGAACTATGTCATCCGCATATAGCAAAGAACCCATAAAAATTGATTTGTTAAGCTGTATTTTCGAAGTCACTCTGGATTTCCATGCTCTCAACATGTCGTCAATGTGTATATTAAACAATGTTGGGGAAACAGCATCTCTGCCTAACTCCCTTATTTATTGGAATGTCACCTGAGAGCCTACCATTCAGTTCCAGGACTACATATGTACTTTTATAAAGGATCTTAACTAACTTTATTAAATGCTGTAGATATATTCTTCTAATC
The DNA here is from genome assembly GCA_034769895.1 of Magicicada septendecula. NCBI lineage: Eukaryota > Metazoa > Arthropoda > Insecta > Hemiptera > Cicadidae > Magicicada > Magicicada septendecula. Next base: position 74,229 of record JAWRYS010001622.1, on the reverse strand, counting down.
ATAATATTCCATAACTTTATAAGATATAATTTTATAATAAAATAACAATTAATACAAAAACATTATTATAACAGATAACAAACAAGAGCCTATAGTCTCTCGAGTCTTGTTTTGTTTTCTCTCTCCAAGTGTTCCAGGGACACATTTTCATGAACTTCGAATCTGATGTTTATTGAATTGTATTCTTAACTTATATTCATCTCTTTGACCTACAAGTATCTTTGGTCTCTTTTACCGTATCTTTAAGACGTTTATTAAACGAACGAAGGGATTTCTCAGTTGTGACTCGACTTTTGGCATTTGTCTGTCTGTCTGCTCGTCTATTTCGGGCATGTCTCACGATAACTTTGGAACTCACCAACCGATTTCCGTAAACTAAGCATGCATGTCTATACTTTTACCCTACAAACCAATAAGGTTTCTTAAATCGATCCCTCCAAAAATAGGGGTGTGGAAGGCAAAACTGTTACAATTGAGAAATAATCGGAAAAGCCCGTGAGGGGTATCAAAGGAAATTTTAACCACAGTGTTCATTTTTAAATACTTCAAAATTTTTAACGTCAGGGCTTAAAAATCGAGTGAAAATTTGGATACAATCACAAAAATTGAAGGCTATCAAATTAAATAACATTAAAAAAATATCTAAGTTTTGTCTTAAGTTTTGCAAATTTCATCATTTTGAGACCCCAGGGCCTAAAAAAGGAATACAAATTTAGACAAAAATTGTAAAAATCCAGCAGTTGTAAGACTAAGAGGAATTTAACCCAAATCCGAGTGTTTTGAATTTTTAGTGTTCAGTATGACTGTGTTCACTACAATTGTTATATTACTAAAGAAATAGTAGGAGAAATCTGGATTTTTGTCATTTTTCCCAAACTTTAAATTTGTCTAATATCGAAATTGACGTAATAATAAATGTATTCGTTCAACATAGTGAGTGAGTTTTACAGATTAGGGACCATAATAATCATACGAGGTTTGACCAAAAGTTCATGTAGTTCTTGTTTATTTAAAAAATTATGCCTTCATTCATCGACACTTATACTGCCTCCTTCAAAGTAGTCTCAGTCGAATTTAACATGTTTAAGCCAGCCGTTTTGCAGTCTTCAAAATATTTCGAGCATGCACTTTTTGGTACAGTCTTAAGCTCGCTTAGTGATTTTCGTTTTACGTCTTCGACGATTGCGAAACGTTGTCCTTTCTTAAACATTATCACTATTGGGAGGAGGAAAGATCTCATTGGGATACATCTGGTGAATACGTCAGTTACCGAGTCATCATTTTGACGTTTTCTTTTGCCTAACCTGACAAAATTCCTAACAAGCAGCATTCCGTGCGCCCAGGCGCATTTTCGGGCAGCAATTTTCATAAATTATTCTTCCGCAAAGCTGGCCGTTTTCCACGAATAGCTTTATACAAATGGCGTAAAATGTCCGAATAGTACTCTTTATTTACCACTGCGCCTAGCGATGAAATTTCGTGGAACACAAACATAATCTTCATCTGACAACCACGATCTTCAACTCATTTAAGGCAGTCTTTGAAGCTTGTAAACCGCTTGTTCATGCACAGTAGTCCCGCCAGAAGCCTTCTGAACACTTTTACCATGACAGAGCCGTTTATCTCACAGTTTATACAAAATGCAATCCATGTTCTTCGATCTTACGTTGTAGAATGACAAAAAATCGCCGATAATACACATAAGGACGACTTACTCAATTAGCTGTGAAATCTAAACTATGCATTAAATAGGGCTAAAATTTTAGACGATTTCGATATGCGTACCATTATCACATAAAAACAGTTTTTTAATCGGACACTTGTAGCGCGGTAGAAATTGCAAAATTGCACGAACGTTTTGATCAAACCTCGTACTTTATAATTATTTATTCTTGTGAGACGAAACTGAATTGATTTTAAGAATGTCAATGCTACTTTTTAGCATTCATGTGGTGCTAACAACTAATATTCGTGTGGACGAAAATAACTTTTTTAAAATATGATTTCTTATTTCTTCTTTTCCATTTTACTTTACAGTAAAATAAATAAGACGTAAAGGAGCAGATTTGGCGTGAACTAATTCAGGGACAGCGAGAGAACTCCTTCCATTGGCCGCGTTATTCTCCGCCCCATCCGCGCGATTTAAAACCCATCCAAAAGTTCAATATAGCAGCTCTGTTTATTCAGGCTCTCCATTCAATTCGGGCGTTACGTACAGGGGAGGGGGGAGGATGGCGAGAGATAGAACGAACAGTTTCAGGGCAAAGAGTATTACTTTAAAGTACACTCGTCGTAGCAACACCACCCAGTAGAAATGAATCGAAAACCTTGGAAGGGTCGAATCGTTAAAAACCATCCCCAAAAGCCTTCTTTACTCGTACACGCGCGCAACTAAATCTCCTGCTACAAAAAAAACGATGGTTGACTGCGTGCTTCTCGAGTCGCTACGTCAGGCGACTTGTGTTCGATTCCCGCCATCGTTAAACAAATAATCTTTATACTCTTTGTGTAAAGTACTCAAGTATTCCTATATAGAGACGTCGCATGTACGATACACGCTTGTTACGACTGTCTACTGATCGTAAACCTACTGATAGTCTACTGATAGTGGAAACCTAAATACAAGACAACAATTAAGTCACTAATCATCAGCTTTAATTATCACAACCAAACAGTTTGGAATCAACAAGATAGTCTCTTACAACAAATCAAATAAAAACTATTCACACGGAATAATAATGTGAACTAATATAGTCTCGCACAATTATAAAACACAGAACACTTCACCACAATACTACGAATCGCACTGGAATAAATCACCACTAAAACTGAACTGAGCGTCGCTGAGTACTTGTATTTATGCCCCGCTGAGATTCCAGAATAGTCCATACTACAGGTCAAGAACGGTACTAGAAAACATTAGAGCGTTTTGCTTGCCGCCTTGAACACAGTGTGCGCGGACCAGCGAAATCTGGATCAGTCTCGGCTACGAACGCGTGACAAGTGTCCCGTAATTGTCCTTCGTCTCAAAGTAGCACGCACACATTACAGCCGGATTCCACTGGAATAGCCGAGAAACACGTAGAATGTTCTGTAATGGAGTACCGTACGCTTTTCCCGCATTACGTAACAATACGCTTCCTCAGTTGTCTTACGTGCTGACGAAGTAAGACACCATATGTTTGAACCAATAAAATATCCTTTCCAGTTTATTTATGTAATGTTACGTCAGAAAAAGTGTAGTGCATAATCAAATTCATTTTATAAGTTAGTAACATACCATGATGAGAAAATAGGCAGTGACAACACCTTTTCATACATTTGTTCATAATTAGGCTGAAGATGAGGTTGAGTCTCACAATAAACGAAAGCAAGACAAATTACATGGTCACAGGACGGGAAGCTAGAGAAGGAGAGTTCGTCCAAATTGGCATCTATTCCTTCGAAAAAGTCAACAACTTGGTTTATTTAGGATGCCAAGTTAACTCCGATTGGGAAACAACAGGAGAAATAAAGCGAACAATCACCTCAGCTAATAGGTGCTTCGTTGGTCTCAGACCCCTGTTCCAGAGCAGAATAACTGCCAGCAGGAGCATCAAGCTGGTTCTGTATAAAACACCGATCCGCCCAGTTCTCACCTATGGTTCTGAGATTTGGACCATTTCTAGAAAGTCTGAGTCAAGCCTGCTGGTTCATGAACTCAAAATGCTCCGCAGCATTTTTGGTCCAATATTGTGTGGGAGGCGAATGGAGGAAAAGGACCGACCAAGAACTGAACACTCTTCTGAATGAACCAGATATTGTGAAAATTATAAAACCTCTTACTCAGGTTGGGCTGAACATGTGTTAAAGGAGGGCGGTTAAAGGCTGTTAAAGGAGGCCTTGACTCAGTGATGGGTTGTTGCAGCGCTGAAGAAGAAGAAGAAGAAGAAGAAGAAGAAGAAGAAGAAGAAGAAGAAGAAGAAGAAGAAGAAGAAGAAGAAGAAGAAGAAGAAGAAGAAGAAGAAGAAGCCTAAAGGTGGCTGCCGATTGTTTGGATAGCCGAAACGTCGTATTTACATTTTATTCTGTGACGGCAATAGCTGACAGTTAAATTAAAATAGAAATGTTTTTTTAACTTGCTCTGCTGGTTGGTAAGCTGCAATACTTTCTGTTCTTGCGGCTTTATGTTGTGTTTATTTAAAATGACAAATTTCGAAAGTACAGGTTTATCATAAATTATGTTTTAAAATATGTAGTACGAATCATCGTACAGACCATCGATGTATACTATATGGATCGCGTGCTGCATTCACTGAATTCAGTACGACCGCTACACCAGTGGTGGGCAAGAACTCTGCGTATGCTATATACTGTACCTGTACTAAGTCTGACTTTTCTGCTTTGTTATAGCTTTTGTTGCTTTAGCGCAGCATATTTTCAGTTAAATGGTATAGCTATGTCATTTTAACAATTAATGATTACAAAGTGGGAGGCTTTTAATAAGTTTTTTTCCAAAATAAACACATTTGTTTCACTGTAAGATTTCAGTATTCTGACACATTATTTCAGTTTATCGCTAAGTTCTGTTGTTTTAATAAACAGTTCTGTTGCGTTCTTATTTATGAACATTTAATGTTGAAGCCAGACGAATAAAGATAAGAATAAGGGAAATAAAGAATAAAAGACGAGAGCCGTAAACTTTAAAATGTTTATTGCGTAAAAGAAGCTCGCCATGGTCGTAGAAGTATTCAATAAGCAATGCTAATTTACAGTAAATTTTTTATTTTATTTAATTAGCTACGTATTAACTGTATAAAAATTGTTTACACTAAACATTACTAAATAATACAAATTTATTAACTTTTGGCGGACACCGAGTTTAGAGAAGGTAGGGTAGCTGTAGCGGTTCTCTCCTTAGCAGTATCATAGCACAAGATTTTATAAAATAATGTCCCTATTAATTTGATAAGTTTCACTTCGTAGCTGTCTTCTGAAAAATTATTGTTTGAAATATGTTTTCTAAACACTGTGCCGGCAAAGTTTTTGCAAGCTGATATATCATTTTTCGGTATTAAGTTTACTGTCAGATATAATCAATAAATTATACATATATTTTACAATCTCTAAAACGTCTGATGACGCTCTAATTAATTTCATAGTTAGTAAAATGAGTGTAAACGCTCAAGTTATTGTCATCTGTTATCAGTTGGGCAAAAGTAAAAACAAACTGTTATAATAATAAAATCTTCATAAGCACAAATTTTCAGTAGAACTGTCCCAAATGTAATAATTGTAATGTCAAAGCAAGTGTGCATTACTGACTGAATGACTCGTTTAGTACACGTGTTAACTTAGCGCTAATATCTCCCGATGGTGGGGGAAGCTAAACGTGGTTCGGAACGTTTTCTGCTGTTCGCTTTGCCAGTCAGCAAGTGATCCATATAGTATACATCGATGGTACGGACAAACTTCACAACACAATTGACGAAATAAATGTGGGCTTCTGTGCACCACCACGTTGAGACCTTTTAGCGTCCTTAATACCAAGCCCCCATATCGTCCTGTTTATCTCAAGCTAACCGTGGCTTCGTTACCCTCTCATCCTCCCCGCGTTCACTCACTCCCTCACTCACTTTCTACAATTCCACGCACACATACAATAACGATAAGAACCGTTTGTGTCACACGGTGTGTGTGTGTGTGTGTGTTGCGTGACAAACGACTTGTCACTAACAGTCAGGCTAGGTAATCAATCTCGTTGTTTGCGACTTTCAACCTCTGTTGTCCCGCACCAGATGGCGCCACAATACATCGCGCAACATCTCGTATAACAACTGAATCGCAACAGTATACAACGAAGTAATAAAGGTCATTGAGTTAATTTTTTAATGTAATAAATTCTAAAAATATAAAATTAATGAATTGTAAGCCAGGTGGCGTAGGTAGACATAATAGTCGATTAAAATTCTATCAGCGTTTTCGATTCTACTAGCAAGTTTTTACTTAGATGTTCCATAAGGAAATGGAAGTATGGTGATGGCGAAAAAAATCGTGTTCGAGATAAGGGCTGATTCTGATTGTACTACCCTCTAACCATGAAGAAAACTCATTTTCCAAAAAGTGTCTGTGTCTGTGTGTAGAATTTTTTTTATGGCGGACGATAACTGCCGCAAATTCAAACAGAATCAAATTATTTTTTGCATATGTTCCTGAGTTATAGAGGACTCAAGGTCTTTTGATTTTGGTAAAGATCGGTTAAGGGGAAGGGGTAGTTTATCTGCAACATTTTGTGTTTAACAAGACAAGGGTAAAGTACTTAATTTTGATAAATAATGTATCATGAAAAGAAGGTCATAATAAACCACTTTAGAAACGTAAACAAAATATCTATAAATAAAAAGGTTAGTTGTGGGGGGAGGGGGTAATTTTTAATAAATGAAAATGATGGTGGAGCTGATACTTTTTATGCGTACTACGTTATCGGCAACAAAGAAATAGTTTGTTGTTAAAATTCCTTCCCGGGCTGTTTGGCTGTGGCCCAATGTTTTCTGCAAAACAAGCCGTTTCGGCAGTGCCATCGGCTGCCATCGTCAGTGAAAATTGAATGCGCTAACTTGAGGTGGTATACGTTAGTGACCACAGTAGGCTACTGTGGTTAAGGCTGAAGAAAGAAGTAGTTTCTATGGAAGTATTCATTTCGAAAACTATTTTAAATATAAATCTTAGAACATGAAGTCTTGTATGCTTCTCCATACCGATATTTAAAATAAGTTAGGCCTACGCCTTGTGGAACTGTGTACAGTTGAGTTGTACAATGTTTGTGTAGTAAATATCAACATTACGTTGCTTTTAACCAGCATTAGGACTAATGTAACACGTACGCAACGTGATATTTTGTTTATACAAACAAAAAAAGTAAATACGACGTGTCGGTAACGAAAACATTCACTACATACGTCATGAGTAAACCCAGACATCGTCGGTAATGCAGTTTAAACATTCACTACATACGTCATGAGTAAACCCAGACATCGTTGGTAATGCAGTTTAAACATTCACTACATACGTCATGAGTAAACCCAGACATCGTTGGTAATGCAGTTTAAACATTCACTACATACGTCATGATTAAACCCAGACATCGTTGGCAATGCAGTTTAAACATTCACTACATACGTCATGATTAAACCCGGACATCGTCAGTAATGCAGTTTAAACATTCACTACATACGTCATGATTAAGCCCAGAGATCGTTGGTAATGCAGTTTAAACATTCACTACATACGCCATGAGTAAACCCAGACATCGTTGGTAATGCAGTTTAAACATTCACTACATACGTCATGATTAAGCCCAGAGATCGTTGGTAATGCAGTTTAAACATTCACTACATACGTCATGATTAAACCCAGACATCGTTGGTAATGCAGTTTAAACATTCACTACATACGTCATGATTAAACCCAGAGATCGTTGGTAATGCAGTTTAAACATTCACTACATACGTCATGATTAAACCCAGACATCGTTGGTAATGCAGTTTAAACATTCACTACATACGTCATGATTAAACCCGGACATCGTCAGTAATGCAGTTTAAACATTCACTACATACGTCATGATTAAGCCCAGAGATCGTTGGTAATGCAGTTTAAACATTCACTACATACGTCATGATTAAGCCCAGAGATCGTTGGTAATGCAGTTTAAACATTCACTACATACGTCATGAGTAAACCCAGACATCGTTGGTAATGCAGTTTAAACATTCACTACATACGTCATGATTAAGCCCAGAGATCGTTGGTAATGCAGTTTAAACATTCACTACATACGTCATGAGTAAACCCAGACATCGTTGGTAATGCAGTTTAAACATTCACTACATACGTCATGAGTAAACCCAGACATCGTTGGTAATGCAGTTTAAACATCCACTACATACGTCATGATTAAACCCAGACATCGTTGGTAATGCAGTTTAAACATTCACTACATACGTCATGATTAAACCCAGAGATCGTTGGTAATGCAGTTTAAACATTCACTACATACGTCATGAGTAAAACCAGACATCGTTGGTAATGCAGTTTAAACATTCACTACATACGTCATGAGTAAACCCAGACATCGTTGGTAATGCAGTTTAAACATTCACTACATACGTCATGAGTAAACCCAGACATCGTTGGTAATGCAGTTTAAACATCCACTACATACGTCATGATTAAACCCAGACATCGTTGGTAATGCAGTTTAAACATTCACTACATACGTCATGATTAAACCCAGAGATCGTTGGTAATGCAGTTTAAACATTCACTACATACGTCATGATTAAACCCAGAGATCGTTGGTAATGCAGTTTAAACATTCACTACATACGTCATGATTAAGCCCAGAGATCGTTGGTAATGCAGTTTAAACATTCAAACATGAAAAGACAATGTTAACTCATTTTTGTTCTAATTGTTACGTCACTCACACGCACACAGGCGACGAAACGTCACAAAGTCAAATTCCACATTTAAAGTAACGGTAACAAGTATTTCTGACGCTTCACAATTTGTGTTGTTAAAAATTAGACAGGAAAATACGTTCACTTATTGTCGGAAAGCAAGCGCAACACCGGATCATTTTAATCTAAATTAACACCAAATATCAACAAAGAAGTAGGACGCTTAAGGTAGGCAACTGGAGACTGCAACCAGTGTATTTCACATACCTTGGTTTTGCCGACGACATCGTTCTGATTGCCGACACACAGCAGAAACAGCAGCATAACACAGATGTGAGGTAAGAAACGAGGAGGAGGAAGAATATTATTATTAGCCCCACAAAAAACAGAGACAATGATAATTAATAGACAAGCAAGATAACACAGAATAGTAATCAACAATAAGGAAATTGAACAAGTGGCGACATTCAAATATTAAGATGCCGTTTTCAGTGAGGATGGCAGAATTGAGTCAGAGTTAGACTTTAGGATATCCGCTGCAAGCAAGCTTTACGGTGCTATCAACAGGAAGTTTCTCGGAGAAAGCAGTGTCACAGAAAATCTAACTGGAAGAATAAAAAATTGTATATGTTCCAAAATTGACGTACAGTTGCGAGTCACGGACTGTCAGAGACAGACATAAAAAGAGAATACAAGCAATGGAGATGAGAATCCTGAGGAGAGTTGGGAAGAAAACTCGAAGAGATAGGGTGAGAAACGTTAAAATCCGGAAGAATTTGAAGATATTCTCTTTAAATGATAAAATTGGAAGCTCGCAAATACGTTGGTTTGGCCATGTCTGTAGGATGAATGAGGAAAGGTACCCGAGACGAGCATGGGAGCCAAAACCAGAAGGCAGAAAAGGAAGAGGACGGCCTAGAACGAAATGGGAGGATAACATCAAAAAGAGTGTAGAAGGTAGAGGAGCAGTTTGGGCCAGTGCCAGGGTTTTTGGCACTGGAAAGGACGACATGAATAGCTCTCTCGAAAACCTCGACACCCAACGGATAAAAGAGGATGACTAAGAAGAAGAATAACACTAAATATAGAGGAATTCTTAATTGCAATAACGGAATTTATGCCGTAAATTTATATCGTTGTGGATTTATATCGACATCAGACTAGATTCAAAATTAAGTAGCCAAGTTATTTGTCTAGTTAGATTGGTTAACTCTCAGTGAATGATTTTCAATTTGTGCATAACCAATAGGGTATTTACTTATTTCTCTCTGTAACATAAAGTAAGCTGTTATTTTGCATAACATTAACAAAATTATGGAGCTTGTAAGTGAACCACAGTAGCACATTTTTGACACTTATATTACATACTTTTCTTTCCCAACACACTAATTCACAGACTGCAATTACTTAAACTAACAAAACATCACGCAATCACGTAATAAATACAGAAGTACCGGTATTAAGGAGAAGAAATAAAATTAAGTGCAACGCCAGTCTAGGTAGGCTATACACAAGTGAGACACGCGAAATAAATATCATAAAACTTTCACTGAGCTGGTACAGAGTTTAGCAAACAAACAGCACGGGCTCGGTTATAGCCCAGATTTTTAATATACTTTCAAGTACTCCCCCTTAGGCTTGACACGTTTCTTACTTGTGAATAATAAAAACATTTTTAGCCAGATATCTCTTTGTCACAAATTTAGCCTTGGCCTTGGGACTGTTGCTCTTTTATTTTTTGTTACTAATGTATGAGGCAGAGAAGTTGAATTCTGCAAATCAGACTGGCTGTGGACTAGCTCCTTTTCTTGCATCCAGATTGACCATTTGATCCTAATATTTCACAATATTATCTCTACTGTAATAAAAATGTTTTCCATTCATTCGTTCATTCCATGGCGCTATGGTTCTTGCAGAACCTTGGCCTTCGCAACAATTGCTTTCCAATTTATCTTGTTTTGTGTACGCTCTAATTCCCACTTGTCAGAATATGCTTACTACCTAATCCAGCCTGTTATCAGTGGTCTTCCTGTCAGTCGTCTTCCACTAGATTGCTCAGCTCGAAATCTTTTCCGAGGCTCTTCCGTCCTCCATTAATTGGACGCGCAACTTAATCCTTTTGCATTTGTTATTTCCCAGTAAGTCTGAGTCAACTCTTAGATTCCTTAATTCTTGGTTGGTCCTAATCCTCCAGTTATCTCCTTCCTTTACGGATACTTCAAATAGTTGTACGTTCTCATTTATTATTTTTGTATTTTTTTTCTTTATTGCCAGTCATTGCCAATGACTGCGAGCCACACGTAACAACTGACATCTGCATTGTTTTGTAAATATTTCTTTCAGGGGCGTATATTTAGGGGGAGATGAATAGGACCGGACCCTCCCCAAGGGGTTCGAAAAAGTTGGCGAATTTGTTAGCCTCCGAATTTTTAGCCTGTTTTATTTTATATATTTTCAGCTCTTTACGCTAATATAGTACTAACTATTTTTTCAATGTACAAACAGATTTATTACACAGGATTAGGATACAATTTTGGCATATGAAATAAAGAAAAATCAGTTCACTTAATAAGTATCTTTTAACAACGTTTCAATAACGCGTATTTTTATTACGTTACTAAGGTTTACTATAATGGAACTAATTTCAGGATGTTATCACGCATTTTTCAGACACTTTAAGGATTGCAATGTTGATTAGCCTTAAGTTGTTTTTTGTATGAAGCCCCCCCCCCCGGGACCGCCCAGAGAAAAATTCTAGATAGACCACTAATTTCTTTAGGTTTTTTGAGACATGTTTATTGTTGAGCAAAGGTAGTTGCGAAAAGCTTAACTTGTATTACCTGCCAAAATCTTTACCTTACTTTTATACTTCTATTGTCTTACTCGCATTTATATCTTTCTCTGTATCATTTTGTACAGTTATTATTAAACGAAAAGCGTGTTTCATAAAAGTTAATTCATTTACACGTAACTGTCTCAGACGATAGTTACGCCTACTCGTTTTCATATACTTTGTATTGGAACAACTGATTTCAAATCCTAAACTTTTTAAGTCTTGGACCAGCTTTTTTTTTGTTACAAACTGTAAATCTAATTTATTACTTGAAATAGTGGCAAATTTCATCTGCAGCGTGACCTGATTAGGTCTGATGTTGTACCATTTGGTTTGACTGACATCTTCCGTACAGCTATATCAAAGACTATATTATCATAGGATCCCCTTGTCTATACAGTGTTTCGGACTTCAAATTTCATATCTAATCGCTTTCATTACTCCGTTTCATTCTTACCTACATTCGTTTTTATATTTTGAACCACTTCTAATGATGATTATGTAATACTGTTACCACGGTCTCACAGATCGTCGTATTGTACAGTGGAAACAAAACACAGACTCCAATAAAGTCACTAGTTACCAACTTTAATTAGTCACAAATAACGGCTTGTAATCAACAAGGTACTCTCATACAATAATTCAAGTTAAAATTGTCCACATTCAATAATAATGCCACCTATAAAAAACCGCACTAATTATAACACTATAATCATTTTTCATTAGTCCGCAACAATCACTTGATGCGCACTCTACGATATCGCCAGGTGCAACTAACTTCGAAGCCAGTCGTAAACACTTATAATACCCCGCAGAAGTTCCAGAATAATTTTCAAGTTATTTGATGGCGTGCCGGTACAATTTGCGTAGTTATATGTGCTTGAACGGTCTGAAAGCTACTTGAGTGCACGGCTTTGACCGAGACGCTGCACCAGCTTGGCTAGCTGAGAAACTTGTAGAATGACGCTCTCGACTTTTCGAGAGCGTTACGTAATTGTCGAAGCATTTGAGATTAATGGACTAGCTAATTACACTAAAGAAAGTGTAATTAATAAATTTTCTTTCGTTTCAGAGTGACGTTAAAAATAGATATATATTCTTCTCATTTGTACTAATCCAAGGAATTTAACTAAGAAACAAATAAATAAATTTATGTACGTTACAAAACTCTTTATGCGATCGATGTGAACAACTTTATTCGATATTCCTCATACAGAAATTTTAACAAAAACTAATTTTCTAATTTTATGACTTAAACGATAATCTGTGTTTGTTTCAATAGAATTGTTAAATTTCACCTCTCCTCTCGTGTCCGAAGAGACTGACTCAACCTATTTCGTCGGCCAACTTAAGGCAACGCGATGCAGCGACGGAACCAAGCAATTATCGATTCAATAACACAACTCGATTCATAACACAAGTTCTCCAACATGGTTTTGATGTTCTATACAAGGCGTCTTATTAATAGCTTCAGCAACATCATCATTAATTGAAATGGAATACACTGATTCAGAGAAAAAACAATTTAACTGACATAAAGTTAGTCAGTTTATTCTGTAGAGTATAGAGTAACTCAGTTTATCTAATTCCGACGCATTTTCTCTACTTCTTATTCGACTAACACTGTTTTAATATTATTTTATCATCTCTTCATTCTCCAATCTCTGTTGATTCTACTTATTATTCTCGTTATCCTCCTGAGTATCCTACAACCCCACTCACCGCCACATTTACCACCTTGTCTAGTATTTCCAATTTTTACGTACCCCTCGATCTCGCCATCTTTCCATTCCTCCTCCATTCGCCGTCCACGTGCTTCTCTTCCTGCTCCTTACCCTTCATCCAGATCCTCCTTTCTCGCCTCATCTTCCTATCCGACCACATTATCTTCTTCCTCCTACTGTAATACTCTAATTTCCCCTCCTCATCTTTATTTTCTGTGATTCACTCCCTATTCCCGCATTTTGTCTCTCGCCTTTTCCTTTACGTTTAGTTTATTCCTAACACTTCTTTTCCACCGCCTTAATAAAACCTCTTCTAGTTTATTATTCTCCTTCTTTTCTGCCTAATATTCCTCCTTGAACATCATCATTTCGTTGTTTCCTGCTTTTCCTCCCCTCTTCGATGTCCTATTCATTCTCCCTCTCCGCCCCTTCTCCTCCTCCTACTCCTCCCCCTCCTCCATACCCCCTTCCTTCTCCACCTCATTGTCCACCTCCACCTCCACCCAGGGTGGAGTAGACACAGGAAGAGATGGTTGGAGGATTTTTGAAGATGGAACAGGCAGCACTTTTTATGCCGGGTTTTGAAGAAGAAGAAGAAGAAGAAGAAGAAGAAGAAGAATAAGAAGAAGAAGAAGAAGAAGAAGAAGAAGATGATGATGATGATGGTGATGGTGATGGTGATGGTGGTGGTGGTGGTGGTGGTGGTGGTGGTGGTGGTGGTGGTGGTGGTGGTGGTGATGATGATGATGATGGTAAAGACGTAGACTACACATTATAAGCGCGTAGGAAATAGGTAGGGGCATAGGAAATAGGAAATAGGAAATAGGTAGGGGCATAGCGGCGGAGCGAACATTTCTGCCAGAAGTGTAGTGACGACATTCCGCAAACGCTAACTACACGTTATATAATATTGTACGTGCGCGCGTAGACTGTACTTCTTATAATGTTAAACGTCTTATTGTAATGCTAGCGGGTATAGGCTAACTCTGATTTATGTGTTGGATGCAATATTAGCGTCGCGACGCTCCCGTCGACGTGGAATGGGATACGCGACAGCGAGGTTTCCTACCCTGAAACGACGTTGCACCAAATGCGGTTAGTTTAACTTTAAAATAATATTTTTCAACTAACCTACGTAAAAGAGAAAATATATTTTATGGGTTTGGGGTCTGCAGCGTATTTGTACCTTTCATTTTTAGTGTGACAAGATGTTTTTTTTTTATTAATAACAACTCGTTCTGTAAACAATTTATTCTCATGTAAATATCTGATGATTGTAGTTTAAACAGCTGAAATAATTTAATCTATATACATGAAACTCAAAGTCTGAGTATTTCTTCGTACTGAACACAAATCTACACCGACACAAAGATTGCCATTAGAGTTTATTCAGGTAACCTTTGACACAAGGCAAAAACACTGTCTAACTTGTAGTTTAATATTCTGCCCTGTTCACACGATTTACGCTCTTTTAATTATACCTTTTTCTTGACGCGTATAAAGATGTCAACAACACCATGGAGACCAGAATTATCATAGTAACAAGCAAATAAACAAAAGTTATTTAGCGGAATCGGAACTGTACCATTATTCGTTCCTGCAGTACATTTTCAATGTTTTATATAATATGCGATTGCATCGATATATTACGATGTGGAAAAGAAGAAGTGTACTAATTGTAAATTGTCCTATTACTTAATGCAAAGCGAAAATACGTGTTGTTTTCATTTGTGAGATTAGGTGACAATGGTTTTTGGTTTTTAGTTTACTGCTGAAATAAATAAAAGCCATGGTTGGGGAAAGCATAAAGTTTAATGTGATGTGTGATGCTTATAACACAGTAACACTTAAAATTAAGAACCTAACTTTTTGAGTTAACGGGTTTATAAATATCTGCAAAGCCTTTATAAACGGGTACTTTTAAATCTCCAAAAGCTATTGCAACAACATAATAATTTAGTACAAGTGTTCAAAACAGCTTTGGAGAGAATTTGACTAATGTGTGTATGAAATTGTTATACGAACTGACAGAACGCCGTATAGACATAGACAATAAAAATTATATTAAAATACTTACTGAAAGTCAAATATTCACGTGCAAAGCCGCGAGTAACAACTAGTATTATGAATAAAATACATATATGTATTAAAATGTGTTCATTAAGTGCATTAACTATATGTGCGACACAAGTAAATAGTTTGCAAGGAAGTAGTATACAGTTTCCAAGTCTGCTACTTTCCCATGCCAAAAAATTACATATATTTTGTTTAAATATATGGTAAATGACTTAAAATTAAATGATAACTACAACCTCTGCATTTACGATGGCGTAGTTCTTACATTATTATTTTTTTTTATAATGCAGTTTTACAATCTACTCATTTCACAGAGTAATAAGTAAAAGTGATGTATAAGTCGTCACTTGAGGTAGGAACTATCCAGCGATGATTACCACGTTCACCGGGTCAGGTCATCTGGCCACTGTCTCTTCAGCCTTCTTACATCCAGTGATGGATTGAGGAGCTCGTTGATCAGGTTATTGCTGTGTCCTATGTTGCGGTTCCTGTACTTAGCGGCGTGCATCTTGATGACATCAGAAATGTATGGAATGTTGAGGTCTTTGTGAAGAGTATAATTAGAGATGAACCAGGGAGCATTAGTTATGCAGCGCAAGATTTTAGACTGAACTGTCTGCCGAATCTTTGTGTTGGAAGGTTTAGAGCAGCCCCACAATTCTATACCGTAAGTCCAGATTGGTCTGAGCACAGCTTTATATATGATGACTTTGTTTGCGAGAGATAGTTGAGATTTTCTACCTATGAGCCAGTACATTTGTCTAGCTTTTAAGCTGAGTTGTTGTTTCTTAGCCTGAATGTGGGTTTTCCATATTAATTTGTCGTCCAAATGCAGCCCCAGGTATTTAACTTCTGATTTTATAGGTATGGAGGCATCGTTTATGGTGACTTGTGGACAAGAGCTACGTTTCATGGTGAAGGTTATTTGAGTGGATTTTGCAGAATTAACTCGGATCCTCCACCGCTGGAACCAATCTTGCAGGAGGTAAAGATGGCTTTGCAGGAGGCTCGTTCCGGGTCGGGATCTACTGCGAGGATAGCGGTATCATCAACGAAGGTGGTGGTGGTAGTGTAGTCTGTCACAGGTAGGTGAGCAGTAAATATAAAATATAAGTATGGCCCCAGAACGCTGCCCTGAGGCACTCCCGACTTTATAGGAGAGATTACTGACACAGTGTCTTCGATTTTGATTTGGAAGTGTCTATCTTGCACATATAATTTCAACAGTAAATATAGTTGATCAGGAAGTTGTTTCTTCAGCTTGTACAGAAGGCCCTCATGCCAGACTTTATCAAAAGCCTGCTGAATATCCAGGAAGACAGCTGCGCACATCGTCTTCTTTTCCAGGCTATCCCTAATTTTGTTCACTATTCTGTGGCATTGCTGCACTGTAGAATGTTTTTATCTGAACCCAAATTGGTGTTTAGGGATCAGGTACCCATAGGGCACTATTTGTTTTAGTCTGGTCAGGAGAAGTCGTTCAAATATTTTTGACAAGAGTGGAAGAAGGCTTATTGGCCTGTAAGATGTAGGGTCAGTAGGGGGTTTGCCAGATTTTGCGACCATGATAATTTGGGAAAATTTCCATTGGATTGGAAAGTAGCACGGTCTGAGCATACTGTTGTAAATAGTTGTAAGTAGTACTAACGCTTTTTTGGGAAGATGTTTCAGAACTTCTCCAACTATTAAATCGTAACCGAGGACTTTATGTGTCTTGGGATGTTTTATCTCCCTGAAAACTTCAGAGAATGCAAACGCTTTGATTGGAGGAGATAATTAGCAGGGAGCATCAAGGTAAGTTAGAATTCCTGAGTCATCAATTGCTGATGAGGTTGGGGTGAAAACCTGGGAAAGGTGATCTGCGAACACATTCACCTTATCTTCATTTGCTCGAGCCCAACTGCCGTCAGGTTTACGAATGGGGGATACTGGGATTACCGGTCGTTTGATTTTTGTTGTCGCCTTCCATATTGAATGATCATGAGGTGTTAAACAGGTTACGTAGTGTTCAAACGATGCGTTTCGGGCCTCTTGCATAGCTGCGCGAATTCTATGGGTGAGCCTATTGAGAATTGTTTTATACTGGGGGTTTCTCGTTCGTTGCCACTTACCGCGAGCTTGTCGTTTTTCTTCAATAAGTTGTTTGTGTGCAGAGGTATATTATGATAATCAGGTAAAACTTTTCTTCTTTCTGGTGTAGCTTGCCATGCAGCATCCTGTAGTAGTTTAGTAAAGTATTGAACGGCTACTTCAATGTCTCTGGAATCCGTAATGCGAAAGTTAGAGTTGATAATCTCATTGATAATGTGTTCAAATAAATCCCAGTTAGTCTGCTTAGTGCACAAAACAGGTGGAGGTTCCCTCCAGATTACATTAGTGCTTAATGTAATTATAATGGTGCTATAATCAGAGCTTAAGTCGAGATTTGGTTCGATTTTGGTATATAAGTGCGAGATTCCTTTTGTTATCGCAAAATCAATAAGATCTGGAATTTTATTTAAGTCTCTGAGCCAATACATAGGTTCTCCTGTTGATAAGTAGCTGAGATGAAGATGGTGTATAGCTTCCAGTAGATTTCGACCCTTTGGTGTGATAAGCCTTGAGCCCCAGGCAGTATGCTTTGCATTCCAGTCCCCCGCTACAAGAAAGTGTGGTCCCAGACTGGCGAAAAACTCTAGATATTCGTCTGTTGATATGGAATGGCGTTGTGGGCTGTATGTAGCTGCTAAGGTCAAGGGCCATGAAAGAGCGAGAACTTTAATGATTGCACTTTGAATTTTTGCAGTGACATGTGGCTCCATTACATAAGGATGAAGAGTGTTTCGTATGATGACAGCTGAACCTGCGTGAGCTGAACCGTCAGGATGGTTAGCATAGAATATGTTATAATAAGGTATTTTGAAGACTGTTCGATCCGTTGAGTGGGTTTCTGAAATTAGGAGGATGTCAATTTTATTGATATTCAGGAAGAGGATAATTTCTTGTATGCGGCCGGAAAGCCCATTCGAATTCCAGACAGCAATTCTTAGCGCCGTGGTCATTGCTGAGGTATTCTGTTTATGACTGTAGATAACATGTTGAGGATAATGCTGTTTTGATTAATGAGTTGAGCGAACATAGTTTTGAACTCGCTTAGGAAAATTGCCAGTTGGTCCATTACTTCCCTGTTAGTGGGGTTTGCGTGGCTGTTGCTAGTCATTTGTGTCCTTCTACTTCCGCCCGTGATTTGAGCATATGTAGAAGTTGTATTTCGCGGTGATGGTAGAGGGGATGGAGAATTCTGAATCACATTAGATTGTCTCTGTGGAGTAGGACTACTTGGCAGTTGTGGATTGCCCCTAAGTTTAGATCTTATCAGGTCTTGGTAGACAGACCACCCTTTATAATTGGCTGGGTGACTGCCATCGCATAGTGCACAGGTAGCAGGGGTATCCCTAGGTTTCTTGCACGTTTTAGTGTCATGAGATTTTCCACACTTTACGCAGATAAATGATTTTCTGCAGTAAGTTTTGGAGTGGCCATATTCCTGGCATCGTGTGCATTCGATTATTGTGTTTTTGACTCTTGGAGGTTCAACTTTAATTTTTGTATTTTGTAGATATTGCAATTTATATATTTCCTTATTGTTATCTTGGGATTCAAGGTCTACAAAAAATAGAGGCAGTGGGTCCTTGGATTTCCTGTGTCTCGCGTTTATGATATTCCGAATTTTGTGACCATATTTAGTTAGCTCGTCTTTAATTTCTTCTAGTGGCACTGAATAGTGAAGATCTCTTATGACAACGCGGTAGGCTCTCTCATGTTTCAGCTGGTAGGTTTGATGGACTATATTTTTTTCACAGAGTAGTCTAATTAATTTTTTGTAAGTGTCAACGGTGTGGGGGTGAATTTTAACTGTGTTGTTTGAGAGAGCTTTCCTGTGGTATGTTTCGTCTTCTGCAGCCGATGCCAGAAAGTCTGTCATTGCTTTATAGTTCGTAACACCGTATATATATATTGGCGGAGGCTTTGGTGTTTTCGGTTGATTGTTTTTATTAACGTTATTTGAGTTGCCAGAATCGTCATGATTAAGAGACGTATCTATGTTGGACAAGGGATCGAATCTATTTGCTGTTTGAGTTAAGTAAATGCTTTTAGTTGCTGTAGCAGATCGTTTCCTTTTTTTAGAGGGGAGTTTAACTTGCTGCCAAGGCACGTTATGTACGCAAGATTCATTTGCAGTTTCAGTTTCATTAGGTTCAGAGTAGGATAAAACTTCACTTAATGAATCATAAACTATGTCCTCTTGGGAGTTCTGTGTCATGTTGGTAGGTCAGCTGAATGGAGGTATTGCTTGGGCCATATTGGTATTAGTGTTAGTGGTTAATAAGAAGAATGATCCGTCACGTGAGGACCAAAAATGTTGAGATCCGGTCCGAGTGGACCTAAATGTTCTATTAGGAAGAATGATGTCTGGGGTGCTATTGCCAGGATGCAGAATGATGCCTCTAGTGGACTGTATTTAATACTTTATTGAGTTTCTGTTGTACATTAAATTATAGTGTTGAGATTGGCTAAGTCTGCACAATTTGATTTTGAATAAACAGAGTCGTTAAGAACGCTACCTGTTAGATGAGGCGCAAATGTGCGGCACTCAGATTAAAACGTTAAGGCCTAAGGCCTAGAAGAATGTCGTATGAATTGTCGTAAGACTTGAGGCGCGAGTACGCGGCACTCAAGCTACATGAAAAAGAATTAGCAAGGTATTGCTAATGTATTGCAAGTGCAATATATGTTGTGGCCTAAGGCCTACAATGATTGTCTGACGACAAGAAAAATGATGATGACAGAAAAAGCGAGCAAACGTTATGACGTCTGCCGCCTGCCGCAACTCGGTTAACTGTGACGTTATGAAAACGAGATAAGAACATGATAGCGCAATATCAGAAAGCACAGATTAGCCAACCTATTAATGCGAAAATTACCACACTACTGTCCATAACTGCCCGAAAAAATCAAAGGATTTTTTAATACATTTTAATAACTTATTATAGAAAAATACAGAGTTCTTAATAATAAAGGTTAATCTCAGTAGGCTGCATTGAACCTTGAGTTGTAGTCTTAGATAACAGTTATGACATTAACTGTTTAGAGATAAGCTTGAATGATGATAAGAGTTGAACAGGCCAAAATCGGCTTGCAACCTGATTATACATGTGTATAAATGCAAGATTAGCAATGTATTGCCAATATATATTGTGTGTAATCGGAGACTCATCACATGATGGCCCGATAAATTTTAACATTTGTGTAAGTCACAATGGTTATCTTGAACCAGATAAGGCCAGTAGACCTATAGATAGTATGAATACAATGAACAAACAAAATTGTAATAAAATTATACATGTAAAGACAAGCTATACATAGTTGAATGATTGTAAGCACAAAGTGTAATGACATGTATGTCATAATTACAGCATGAATAATAATTGTGCAATACATGAACACAAATACCAATACAAAATACAATATAAAAATATAAAAATATAGGCGTGGCGTATGGTTATAGACAGTAAATGCGGATAAAACAATGTGTTTTACATAGATACAAGTTATACATAATAAATACAATAGAAATTGGTTTAGATAATTACAAATATATGAATACAAGGCACAATAGCATAAGTGACAAGTACAACAATGTGGTTATACAAATGTAATACATGGTTTGTACAGCTGCAGACCATGCGAATATTATACCAAAATTTTTACATAAAAACAATAGTAAGCAAAGACATGAGGCATAAATCAAATGTTGCATATACGAAAATACAAAATAATAATTAAAGCTTTGCATATTAAATAAACTGACACTTGCTTGAATAAAACAAACAGTTTCTGAATCAAAAATATACAAATTAAAGCTTATGCTAAAAACAAAGGTGCTTATAACTAACAAAGTCTTCTTTGAACATCTGATTTATGTATTACAGATTACAAATATATACAAAGGAAAATAAACTCTCCTTTTTTTACTGTTCGTCCCTAGTAGGGACCAAACATAATTTATGAATTGGTCGGCGATAGGTGCCAGTAGGCGTGCGAACGTCAACTACTCTAATTACGTTGTCTGGGCCGGGAAATGTAGCGGTAATTACACCAAATTTCCACGCTAATGGAGGTAAGTTATCCTCAATCAGTAAAACCAGGTCACCAATGGAAACGTTATCCTTGGCGAATTTCCATTTGTGACGTTGTTGTAGTTGATGTAAGTAGTCGCGAGACCAAGCTTTCCAAATGACTTGGACAAACTTCTGGAGAAGTTGCCAACGTCCAAGACGAGAGATGGGAATGTGTGATAAGTCTGGATCAGGTAACGCCGTTAATGGTGCGCAAAACAAAAAATGGCCAGGTGTAAGTGGCACCGGATCATTTACATCCGATGAAACGGCAAATAATGGACGTGAGTTTAGACATGCCTCTATTTGAGACAAAACTGTCGTAAACTCCTCGAAGGTGAGTATAGACTTGCCTACCACGCGGCGCAAGTGATACTTTAAACTCTTTATACCGCTCTCCCAAAGACCACCAAAATGAGGTGATGAGGGCGGAATAAATGACCATGTAATACCCTGAGAGGTCGTAAAGGATTGGATTGATGAGGTGGCATCCTTATTATGCCAAAGATTGTAAAGGTCATGCAAAACATTGCGGCCCTTCCTAAATTTCGTGCCATTATCAGAATATAACTGGCTGGGTATGCCCCTACGGGACATGAAACGACGTAAGGCAGCTATAAACGCGTTGGCTGTAAGGTCGGAAACTAATTCCAAATGAATAGCCCTAGTTGCTAGGCAGATGAACAAAGACACGAACGATTTTGACAGAGTCCTAGATTTCTGCCCGCCATGACGAATCATGAAGGGACCACCATAGTCAGAATAGAGGTGAACACTATTGATAAAGGAATGAAGAGCAGGGACGACCTTGAACAAGAGTCGCGATTACAACAAGCAAGCGCAGAGTTCAATGCGAGGTAATGACACCTGTCGTAGGGGGGCTACGCGAGATTTAGAACACAGAAGGTGACAAGAGGCCGATGAATCTTGATAAATGACTCTAATGTAAACGCAACACCCATATCCCCTTTCAGAAGCATCCGAAAACCCATGTAATTCAACTATCCTTGCCTTAGACTTGCAACGAATAGAACGTGGGACAATGATTTTACTGATCAGACATAATTTATCGCATAATGAATGCCAATGCAAGTGTAATTGCCCGGAGATTGGCTCATCCCAACCAAGATTGCATAGCCAAAGTTGCTGCATAAACTGTTTGTACAGGAAAACAACGGGACGACGAGTCCGAGTGGGTCGTATATACCTGCAATAATCGATAGGATTTTGCTCTTAGAGATGCTTGATTCAACGGGGAATGATCTGATGTCAAACAAAAATGAATCGGTAGTGTTATTCCAGAGAATGCCCAAGGTACGCACATTACCCTGTTTCTTTAAAGGGAGTGATAAATTGTCATGATCTGCGACCACATTGGGTTCATTTGATGCCCATTTATGTAGAGTGAGACCGTATTGACTCAACAACGTACCTAAGTCAGATTTCAACTTGGTCAGATCAGAAATGGTGTCTGCACCGGTTAACAAATCGTCGACATAGAAATCATTGGTTATAGCTGACGCCGCGTCAGGAAAAGAAGTTTGATGATCCTTACCAATCTGATTAAGACAGCGGGTAGCCAAAAACGAAGCACTAGCAATGCCGTATGTTACAGTTCGCAGTACAAAATGTTTAAACTGTTCGAGGGGAGAGTCACGCCACAGAATACGTTGATAATGACAATCCTTCTCAGCTACCAGAATTTGTCGATACATCTTCTCGATGTCGGCGATGAGAACATAGTTATGCATACGAAATCGCAAAAGAATAGAAAAAAGGTCTTGTTGGACGTTTGGGCCTACCAAAAAAATGTCATTGAGAGAAGGGCCATTGGTAGTTTTGGACGAGCCGTCAAAAACGACGCGAAGTTTTGTGGTAGAACTAGAATGTTTAAAGACGGCATGGTGAGGCAGATAATAAGTATTTGTAACACCTGAATTTATGGAGCAATCGTCGACAAGCGTCATGTGACCAAGATACTTATACTCCTGTATAAAGTTTGCGTATTCGCGCGCAAGCTTAGAATCACGCATGAACCGGCGTTCTAAACTCAAGAATCTTGCTTCAACGGTAGCATAGGACTCACCAAACTGGGGATTGTCTGACTTAAATGGTAGCGCAACAACGAACCTACCCTCTTGATTGCGATGAGTAGACTTAACGAAATGCTCCTCACAAACTGACTCGTTATTAATGGGTGTATTAATCAGGGATAGTTTCGGTCTCCCAAAATTTCTCGAGAGACGCTAGGATTTGACTGTCGTTGTTCCTAGCCAGGAACGAAACAGCAGGACCCTTATAATGGCAGTGTTTGGGCAGATTGCCGGCTAGAATGTAGCCTAACTTTGTTTCCTGTATAATAGGAAAATGAGAACCTCTTACATATTTGTTAGGTAAAATTAAATCTAAATAAAATTGCGCCCCTAACACCATGTCGATTTCGGATGATATGTTGAACTTTGGATCGGCGAGATAAACGTTATCTGGGACATTAAACTGATTTATGTCAAAAGATTGTGCTGGCAATTTATGAGTTAATGCAGATAAGACCGCGCATGTTGCTTGGAAACTAAACCTTTGATAACGAGAGATAATGCGTATAGACGCAAGATTAGTGGCATAACACGCGGTATTATTTATACCTGTTATCGGTATGTTAGATTTAGTCAAGTTAAGCCGTAATTTCTTGGCAAATGATTCTGTACAAAAATTTATTTGTGACCCCGCATCTAATAGAACTCTTGCGGGTTGTCTATTGCCAGCCTGGTCGATGACAAACACAATTGCTGTTGATAAAAGAATATTATTTGTAGATTGTAATTTAAGTGAACAGTAGTTACTACTGCTGGCAGAGACTGGATTCGACACATTGTTTATATGCAACAATGTATGGTGTCGTTTTGAACAGATCTTACATGGTTGTTTAATCTTACAATTAGATGAGAAATGATCTGGTCTTAAACAATTTGTACAGAGTTTATGATTTAATATGAATTGTCCTCGTTCTGATGTGCTTAATGCACGAAATTTGTCACACATGTAAATTGGATGACTAGATTTACAGCATAAACATACATAATTATTTGAAGCTGAGTGATAACTTTTAAATGCAGTGCTGCCAGCAGAGTTTCGTGATTTATGTTTGTCAGATTTATTGAATCTTAAACTTAGCTTGTTGAGTTGCTGTCCCGCATCGATAGGCAGTGTATTTTCTAACAGCTGTCTACGTGCGCTTAAAAACTGAGTAAAACCTTGAAAGTTAGGAAGATTATCAGGTTCTATAGACTCCTTCCATAATTTAAAAGTAGTATGGTCGAGTTTCGCTGACAAGAATTGTACAGTGATAAGCTCGAATGAATCCACTGACAGTTGCATGGCCGCCAGTGAATTAACGGAAGACGTTATCGTCTTTATGAACTCTGCCAAACTTTGGACAGAGTCCTTAACTGTTGACTTTACTTCAAGTAAATTCTGAATATAATACTTAGCTAGTATGAATTTGTTGTCATATCTAGCGGACAGCAAACTCAACGCTATCGAGTAGTTTTCGTTACAGATAGGTAATGACTTAATTAAATCTAGCGGCTCATTTTTCAGAGACGAATACAAATAGTGTAATATCTGCACTGAGGTTAAATCAGATCTGGCGTGCACCAAGTCCAGAAATGTTGAATAGAAGTGCTGCCATTCTAAGATATTACCTGTGAAGCAGGGCAAACTTATCGGTTTTAATTGTATGTTGCTTGTTAATACGGGAGATACAGTCTGAACGTTGAAGCTTTCTATCAACTGCAAGATATTGGCTTCTGTTGAATATAACAGCTCTTCAACCTCAATTCGGTCTTCTTGAGAAGCGTGTATGTCTTTAGCAATGAGTTCAATTTCGGACTGTACCTCATCGTATTTTGTTGCCAAGCTTTTTAGACTTTCAAGTCTGACTGTTAAAAAATGTTTCGTGCTAGTGTTTTTATCAAAGCTAATAATAGCCGAATTAATCCGCACTATGGCAGACTTTATGCCGCCTCTCTTTCTGACGAACACTTTGAGGCCTTCTTCAGCCATTGTACG
This sequence comes from Magicicada septendecula, assembly GCA_034769895.1. Taxonomy (NCBI): domain Eukaryota; kingdom Metazoa; phylum Arthropoda; class Insecta; order Hemiptera; family Cicadidae; genus Magicicada; species Magicicada septendecula. The sequence goes on along the minus strand of JAWRYS010001622.1, from coordinate 48,929 downwards.
CACCTGTTAATGATGTGGTACCTGCTATGCGATGTCCTGGAGCGTCGAAGTCGTGGAGAAGATGGCAAACACACAGACCGTAGAGATGACTGCTCAAACTGGAGTGTAGATGCTAGCACATGGATGTTCTTGCAATGATGTCGTCACGAGGCTCAATGGCGATGAAATAAATGCTGAAGTAAGTCCCGAGACGGTCGGATCGGCGAATGTGCTGAATCGCCCGTGATGGCCAGAAATTGGGGCAGAAAAATGATGAAAACGCTAGAATGTTGCAAGAGGTGGATGACGAATCCAGGCACGGAGCGACCAAATAAATGGTTAAGAAGAAGAATGATCCGTCACGTGAGGACCAAAAATGTTGAGATCCGGTCCGAGTGGACCTAAATGTTCTATTAGGATGAATGATGTCTGGGGTGCTATTGCCAGGATGCAGAATGATGACTCTAGTGGACTGTATTTAATACTTTATTGAGTTTCTGTTGTACATTAAATTATAGTGTTGAGATTGGCTAAGTCTGCACAATTTGATTTTGAATAAACAGAGTCGTTAAGAACGCTACCTGTTAGATGAGGCGCAAATGTGCGGCACTCAGATTAAAACGTTAAGGCCTAAGGCCTAGACGAATGTCGTATGAATTGTCGTAAGACTTGAGGCGCGAGTACGCGGCACTCAAGCTACATGAAAAAGAATTAGCAAGGTATTGCTAATGTATTGCAAGTGCAATATATGTTGTGGCCTAAGGCCTACAATGATTGTCTGACGACAAGAAAAATGATGATGACAGAAAAAGCGAGCAAACGTTATGACGTCTGCCGCCTGCCGCAACTCGGTTAACTGTGACGTTATGAAAACGAGATAAGAACATGATAGCGCAATATCAGAAAGCACAGATTAGCCAACCTATTAATGCGAAAATTACCACACTACTGTCCATAACTGCCCGAAAAAATCAAAGGATTTTTTAATACATTTTAATAACTTATTATAGAAAAATACAGAGTTCTTAATAATAAAGGTTAATCTCAGTAGGCTGCATTGAACCTTGAGTTGTAGTCTTAGATAACAGTTATGACATTAACTGTTTAGAGATAAGCTTGAATGATGATAAGAGTTGAACAGGCCAAAATCGGCTTGCAACCTGATTATACATGTGTATAAATGCAAGATTAGCAATGTATTGCCAATATATATTGTGTGTAATCGGAGACTCATCACATGATGGCCCGATAAATTGTAACATTTGTGTAAGTCACAATGGTTATCTTGAACCAGATAAGGCCAGTAGACCTATAGATAGTATGAATACAATGAACAAACAAAATTGTAATAAAATTATACATGTAAAGACAAGCTATACATAGTTGAATGATTGTAAGCACAAAGTGTAATGACATGTATGTCATAATTACAGCATGAATAATAATTGTGCAATACATGAACACAAATACCAATACAAAATACAATATAAAAATATAAAAATATAGGCGTGGCGTATGGTTATAGACAGTAAATGCGGATAAAACAATGTGTTTTACATAGATACAAGTTATACATAATAAATACAATAGAAATTGGTTTAGATAATTACAAATATATGAATACAAGGCACAATAGCATAAGTGACAAGTACAACAATGTGGTTATACAAATGTAATACATGGTTTGTACAGCTGCAGACCATGCGAATATTATACCAAAATTTTTACATAAAAACAATAGTAAGCAAAGACATGAGGCATAAATCAAATGTTGCATATACGAAAATACAAAATAATAATTAAAGCTTTGCATATTAAATAAACTGACACTTGCTTGAATAAAACAAACAGTTTCTGAATCAAAAATATACAAATTAAAGCTTATGCTAAAAACAAAGGTGCTTATAACTAACAAAGTCTTCTTTGAACATCTGATTTATGTATTACAGATTACAAATATATACAAAGGAAAATAAACTCTCCTTTTTTTACTGTTCGTCCCTAGTAGGGACCAAACATAATTTATGAATTGGTCGGCGATAGGTGCTAGTAGGCGTGCGAACGTCAACTACTCTAATTACGTTGTCTGGGCCGGGAAATGTAGCGGTAATTACACCAAATTTCCACGCTAATGGAGGTAAGTTATCCTCAATCAGTAAAACCAGGTCACCAATGGAAACGTTATCCTTGGCGAATTTCCATTTGTGACGTTGTTGTAGTTGATGTAAGTAGTCGCGAGACCAAGCTTTCCAAATGACTTGGACAAACTTCTGGAGAAGTTGCCAACGTCCAAGACGAGAGATGGGAATGTGAGATAAGTCTGGATCAGGTAACGCCGTTAATGGTGCGCAAAACAAAAAATGGCCAGGTGTAAGTGGCACCGGATCATTTACATCCGATGAAACGGCAAATAATGGACGTGAGTTTAGACATGCCTCTATTTGAGACAAAACTGTCGTAAACTCCTCGAAGGTGAGTATAGACTTGCCTACCACGCGGCGCAAATGATACTTTAAACTCTTTATACCGCTCTCCCAAAGACCACCAAAATGAGGTGATGAGGGCGGAATAAATGACCATGTAATACCCTGAGAGGTCGTAAAGGATTGGATTGATGAGGTGGCATCCTTATTATGCCAAAGATTGTAAAGGTCATGCAAAACATTGCGGCCCTTCCTAAATTTCGTGCCATTATCAGAATATAACTGGCTGGGTATGCCCCTACGGGACATGAAACGACGTAAGGCAGCTATAAACGCGTTGGCTGTAAGGTCGGAAACTAATTCCAAATGAATAGCCCTAGTTGCTAGGCAGATGAACAAAGACACGAACGATTTTGACAGAGTCCTAGATTTCTGCCCGCCATGACGAATCATGAAGGGACCACCATAGTCAGAATAGAGGTGAACACTATTGATAAAGGAATGAAGAGCAGGGACGACCTTGAACAAGAGTCGCGATTACAACAAGCAAGCGCAGAGTTCAATGCGAGGTAATGACACCTGTCGTAGGGGGGCTACGCGAGATTTAGAACACAGAAGGTGACAAGAGGCCGATGAATCTTGATAAATGACTCTAATGTAAACGCAACACCCATATCCCCTTTCAGAAGCATCCGAAAACCCATGTAATTCAACTATCCTTGCCTTAGACTTGCAACGAATAGAACGTGGGACAATGATTTTACTGATCAGACATAATTTATCGCATAATGAATGCCAATGCAAGTGTAATTGCCCGGAGATTGGCTCATCCCAACCAAGATTGCATAGCCAAAGTTGCTGCATAAACTGTTTGTACAGGAAAACAACGGGACGACGAGTCCGAGTGGGTCGTATATACCTGCAATAATCGATAGGATTTTGCTCTTAGAGATGCTTGATTCAACGGGGAATGATCTGATGTCAAACAAAAATGAATCGGTAGTGTTATTCCAGAGAATGCCCAAGGTACGCACATTACCCTGTTTCTTTAAAGGGAGTGATAAATTGTCATGATCTGCGACCACATTGGGTTCATTTGATGCCCATTTATGTAGAGTGAGACCGTATTGACTCAACAACGTACCTAAGTCAGATTTCAACTTGGTCAGATCAGAAATGGTGTCTGCACCGGTTAACAAATCGTCGACATAGAAATCATTGGTTATAGCTGACGCCGCGTCAGGAAAAGAAGTTTGATGATCCTTACCAATCTGATTAAGACAGCGGGTAGCCAAAAACGAAGCACTAGCAATGCCGTATGTTACAGTTCGCAGTACAAAATGTTTAAACTGTTCGAGGGGAGAGTCACGCCACAGAATACGTTGATAATGACAATCCTTCTCAGCTACCAGAATTTGTCGATACATCTTCTCGATGTCGGCGATGAGAACATAGTTATGCATACGAAATCGCAAAAGAATAGAAAAAAGGTCTTGTTGGACGTTTGGGCCTACCAAAAAAATGTCATTGAGAGAAGGGCCATTGGTAGTTTTGGACGAGCCGTCAAAAACGACGCGAAGTTTTGTGGTAGAACTAGAATGTTTAAAGACGGCATGGTGAGGCAGATAATAAGTATTTGTAACACCTGAATTTATGGAGCAATCGTCGACAAGCGTCATGTGACCAAGATACTTATACTCCTGTATAAAGTTTGCGTATTCGCGCGCAAGCTTAGAATCACGCATGAACCGGCGTTCTAAACTCAAGAATCTTGCTTCAACGGTAGCATAGGACTCACCAAACTGGGGATTGTCTGACTTAAATGGTAGCGCAACAACGAACCTACCCTCTTGATTGCGATGAGTAGACTTAACGAAATGCTCCTCACAAACTGACTCGTTATTAATGGGTGTATTATCAGGGATAGTTTCGGTCTCCCAAAATTTCTCGAGAGACGCTAGGATTTGACTGTCGTTGTTCCTAGCCAGGAACGAAACAGCAGGACCCTTATAATGGCAGTGTTTGGGCAGATTGCCGGCTAGAATGTAGCCTAACTTTGTTTCCTGTATAACAGGAAAATGAGAACCTCTTACATATTTGTTAGGTAAAATTAAATCTAAATAAAATTGCGCCCCTAACACCATGTCGATTTCGGATGATATGTTGAACTTTGGATCGGCGAGATAAACGTTATCTGGGACATTAAACTGATTTATGTCAAAAGATTGTGCTGGCAATTTATGAGTTAATGCAGATAAGACCGCGCATGTTGCTTGGAAACTAAACCTTTGATAACGAGAGATAATGCGTATAGACGCAAGATTAGTGGCATAACACGCGGTATTATTTATACCTGTTATCGGTATGTTAGATTTAGTCAAGTTAAGCCGTAATTTCTTGGCAAATGATTCTGTACAAAAATTTATTTGTGACCCCGCATCTAATAGAACTCTTGCGGGTTGTCTATTGCCAGCCTGGTCGATGACAAACACAATTGCTGTTGATAAAAGAATATTATTTGTAGATTGTAATTTAAGTGAACAGTAGTTACTACTGCTGGCAGAGACTGGATTCGACACATTGTTTATATGCAACAATGTATGGTGTCGTTTTGAACAGATCTTACATGGTTGTTTAATCTTACAATTAGATGAGAAATGATCTGGTCTTAAACAATTTGTACAGAGTTTATGATTTAATATGAATTGTCCTCGTTCTGATGTGCTTAATGCACGAAATTTGTCACACATGTAAATTGGATGACTAGATTTACAGCATAAACATACATAATTATTTGAAGCTGAGTGATAACTTTTAAATGCAGTGCTGCCAGCAGAGTTTCGTGATTTATGTTTGTCAGATTTATTGAATCTTAAACTTAGCTTGTTGAGTTGCTGTCCCGCATCGATAGGCAGTGTATTTTCTAACAGCTGTCTACGTGCGCTTAAAAACTGAGTAAAACCTTGAAAGTTAGGAAGATTATCAGGTTCTATAGACTCCTTCCATAATTTAAAAGTAGTATGGTCGAGTTTCGCTGACAAGAATTGTACAGTGATAAGCTCGAATGAATCCACTGACAGTTGCATGGCCGCCAGTGAATTAACGGAAGACGTTATCGTCTTTATGAACTCTGCCAAACTTTGGACAGAGTCCTTAACTGTTGACTTTACTTCAAGTAAATTCTGAATATAATACTTAGCTAGTATGAATTTGTTGTCATATCTAGCGGACAGCAAACTCAACGCTATCGAGTAGTTTTCGTTACAGATAGGTAATGACTTAATTAAATCTAGCGGCTCATTTTTCAGAGACGAATACAAATAGTGTAATATCTGCACTGAGGTTAAATCAGATCTGGCGTGCACCAAGTCCAGAAATGTTGAATAGAAGTGCTGCCATTCTAAGATATTACCTGTGAAGCAGGGCAAACTTATCGGTTTTAATTGTATGTTGCTTGTTAATACGGGAGATACAGTCTGAACGTTGAAGCTTTCTATCAACTGCAAGATATTGGCTTCTGTTGAATATAACAGCTCTTCAACCTCAATTCGGTCTTCTTGAGAAGCGTGTATGTCTTTAGCAATGAGTTCAATTTCGGACTGTACCTCATCGTATTTTGTTGCCAAGCTTTTTAGACTTTCAAGTCTGACTGTTAAAAAATGTTTTGTGCTAGTGTTTTTATCAAAGCTAATAATAGCCGAATTAATCCGCACTATGGCAGACTTTATGCCGCCTCTCTTTCTGACGAACACTTTGAGGCCTTCTTCAGCCATTGTACGCACCTGTTAATGATGTGGTACCTGCTATGCGATGTCCTGGAGCGTCGAAGTCGTGGAGAAGATGGCAAACACACAGACCGTAGAGATGACTGCTCAAACTGGAGTGTAGATGCTAGCACATGGATGTTCTTGCAATGATGTCGTCACGAGGCTCAATGGCGATGAAATAAATGCTGAAGTAAGTCCCGAGACGGTCGGATCGGCGAATGTGCTGAATCGCCCGTGATGGCCAGAAATTGGGGCAGAAAAATGATGAAAACGCTAGAATGTTGCAAGAGGTGGATGACGAATCCAGGCACGGAGCGACCAAATAAATGGTTAAGAAGAAGAATGATCCGTCACGTGAGGACCAAAAATGTTGAGATCCGGTCCGAGTGGACCTAAATGTTCTATTAGGATGAATGATGTCTGGGGTGCTATTGCCAGGATGCAGAATGATGACTCTAGTGGACTGTATTTAATACTTTATTGAGTTTCTGTTGTACATTAAATTATAGTGTTGAGATTGGCTAAGTCTGCACAATTTGATTTTGAATAAACAGAGTCGTTAAGAACGCTACCTGTTAGATGAGGCGCAAATGTGCGGCACTCAGATTAAAACGTTAAGGCCTAAGGCCTAGACGAATGTCGTATGAATTGTCGTAAGACTTGAGGCGCGAGTACGCGGCACTCAAGCTACATGAAAAAGAATTAGCAAGGTATTGCTAATGTATTGCAAGTGCAATATATGTTGTGGCCTAAGGCCTACAATGATTGTCTGACGACAAGAAAAATGATGATGACAGAAAAAGCGAGCAAACGTTATGACGTCTGCCGCCTGCCGCAACTCGGTTAACTGTGACGTTATGAAAACGAGATAAGAACATGATAGCGCAATATCAGAAAGCACAGATTAGCCAACCTATTAATGCGAAAATTACCACACTACTGTCCATAACTGCCCGAAAAAATCAAAGGATTTTTTAATACATTTTAATAACTTATTATAGAAAAATACAGAGTTCTTAATAATAAAGGTTAATCTCAGTAGGCTGCATTGAACCTTGAGTTGTAGTCTTAGATAACAGTTATGACATTAACTGTTTAGAGATAAGCTTGAATGATGATAAGAGTTGAACAGGCCAAAATCGGCTTGCAACCTGATTATACATGTGTATAAATGCAAGATTAGCAATGTATTGCCAATATATATTGTGTGTAATCGGAGACTCATCACATGATGGCCCGATAAATTGTAACATTTGTGTAAGTCACAATGGTTATCTTGAACCAGATAAGGCCAGTAGACCTATAGATAGTATGAATACAATGAACAAACAAAATTGTAATAAAATTATACATGTAAAGACAAGCTATACATAGTTGAATGATTGTAAGCACAAAGTGTAATGACATGTATGTCATAATTACAGCATGAATAATAATTGTGCAATACATGAACACAAATACCAATACAAAATACAATATAAAAATATAAAAATATAGGCGTGGCGTATGGTTATAGACAGTAAATGCGGATAAAACAATGTGTTTTACATAGATACAAGTTATACATAATAAATACAATAGAAATTGGTTTAGATAATTACAAATATATGAATACAAGGCACAATAGCATAAGTGACAAGTACAACAATGTGGTTATACAAATGTAATACATGGTTTGTACAGCTGCAGACCATGCGAATATTATACCAAAATTTTTACATAAAAACAATAGTAAGCAAAGACATGAGGCATAAATCAAATGTTGCATATACGAAAATACAAAATAATAATTAAAGCTTTGCATATTAAATAAACTGACACTTGCTTGAATAAAACAAACAGTTTCTGAATCAAAAATATACAAATTAAAGCTTATGCTAAAAACAAAGGTGCTTATAACTAACAAAGTCTTCTTTGAACATCTGATTTATGTATTACAGATTACAAATATATACAAAGGAAAATAAACTCTCCTTTTTTTACTGTTCGTCCCTAGTAGGGACCAAACATAATTTATGAATTGGTCGGCGATAGGTGCTAGTAGGCGTGCGAACGTCAACTACTCTAATTACGTTGTCTGGGCCGGGAAATGTAGCGGTAATTACACCAAATTTCCACGCTAATGGAGGTAAGTTATCCTCAATCAGTAAAACCAGGTCACCAATGGAAACGTTATCCTTGGCGAATTTCCATTTGTGACGTTGTTGTAGTTGATGTAAGTAGTCGCGAGACCAAGCTTTCCAAATGACTTGGACAAACTTCTGGAGAAGTTGCCAACGTCCAAGACGAGAGATGGGAATGTGAGATAAGTCTGGATCAGGTAACGCCGTTAATGGTGCGCAAAACAAAAAATGGCCAGGTGTAAGTGGCACCGGATCATTTACATCCGATGAAACGGCAAATAATGGACGTGAGTTTAGACATGCCTCTATTTGAGACAAAACTGTCGTAAACTCCTCGAAGGTGAGTATAGACTTGCCTACCACGCGGCGCAAATGATACTTTAAACTCTTTATACCGCTCTCCCAAAGACCACCAAAATGAGGTGATGAGGGCGGAATAAATGACCATGTAATACCCTGAGAGGTCGTAAAGGATTGGATTGATGAGGTGGCATCCTTATTATGCCAAAGATTGTAAAGGTCATGCAAAACATTGCGGCCCTTCCTAAATTTCGTGCCATTATCAGAATATAACTGGCTGGGTATGCCCCTACGGGACATGAAACGACGTAAGGCAGCTATAAACGCGTTGGCTGTAAGGTCGGAAACTAATTCCAAATGAATAGCCCTAGTTGCTAGGCAGATGAACAAAGACACGAACGATTTTGACAGAGTCCTAGATTTCTGCCCGCCATGACGAATCATGAAGGGACCACCATAGTCAGAATAGAGGTGAACACTATTGATAAAGGAATGAAGAGCAGGGACGACCTTGAACAAGAGTCGCGATTACAACAAGCAAGCGCAGAGTTCAATGCGAGGTAATGACACCTGTCGTAGGGGGGCTACGCGAGATTTAGAACACAGAAGGTGACAAGAGGCCGATGAATCTTGATAAATGACTCTAATGTAAACGCAACACCCATATCCCCTTTCAGAAGCATCCGAAAACCCATGTAATTCAACTATCCTTGCCTTAGACTTGCAACGAATAGAACGTGGGACTTTGATTTTACTGATCAGACATAATTTATCGCATAATGAATGCCAATGCAAGTGTAATTGCCCGGAGATTGGCTCATCCCAACCAAGATTGCATAGCCAAAGTTGCTGCATAAACTGTTTGTACAGGAAAACAACGGGACGACGAGTCCGAGTGGGTCGTATATACCTGCAATAATCGATAGGATTTTGCTCTTAGAGATGCTTGATTCAACGGGGAATGATCTGATGTCAAACAAAAATGAATCGGTAGTGTTATTCCAGAGAATGCCCAAGGTACGCACATTACCCTGTTTCTTTAAAGGGAGTGATAAATTGTCATGATCTGCGACCACATTGGGTTCATTTGATGCCCATTTATGTAGAGTGAGACCGTATTGACTCAACAACGTACCTAAGTCAGATTTCAACTTGGTCAGATCAGAAATGGTGTCTGCACCGGTTAACAAATCGTCGACATAGAAATCATTGGTTATAGCTGACGCCGCGTCAGGAAAAGAAGTTTGATGATCCTTACCAATCTGATTAAGACAGCGGGTAGCCAAAAACGAAGCACTAGCAATGCCGTATGTTACAGTTCGCAGTACAAAATGTTTAAACTGTTCGAGGGGAGAGTCACGCCACAGAATACGTTGATAATGACAATCCTTCTCAGCTACCAGAATTTGTCGATACATCTTCTCGATGTCGGCGATGAGAACATAGTTATGCATACGAAATCGCAAAAGAATAGAAAAAAGGTCTTGTTGGACGTTTGGGCCTACCAAAAAAATGTCATTGAGAGAAGGGCCATTGGTAGTTTTGGACGAGCCGTCAAAAACGACGCGAAGTTTTGTGGTAGAACTAGAATGTTTAAAGACGGCATGGTGAGGCAGATAATAAGTATTTGTAACACCTGAATTTATGGAGCAATCGTCGACAAGCGTCATGTGACCAAGATACTTATACTCCTGTATAAAGTTTGCGTATTCGCGCGCAAGCTTAGAATCACGCATGAACCGGCGTTCTAAACTCAAGAATCTTGCTTCAACGGTAGCATAGGACTCACCAAACTGGGGATTGTCTGACTTAAATGGTAGCGCAACAACGAACCTACCCTCTTGATTGCGATGAGTAGACTTAACGAAATGCTCCTCACAAACTGACTCGTTATTAATGGGTGTATTATCAGGGATAGTTTCGGTCTCCCAAAATTTCTCGAGAGACGCTAGGATTTGACTGTCGTTGTTCCTAGCCAGGAACGAAACAGCAGGACCCTTATAATGGCAGTGTTTGGGCAGATTGCCGGCTAGAATGTAGCCTAACTTTGTTTCCTGTATAATAGGAAAATGAGAACCTCTTACATATTTGTTAGGTAAAATTAAATCTAAATAAAATTGCGCCCCTAACACCATGTCGATTTCGGATGATATGTTGAACTTTGGATCGGCGAGATAAACGTTATCTGGGACATTAAACTGATTTATGTCAAAAGATTGTGCTGGCAATTTATGAGTTAATGCAGATAAGACCGCGCATGTTGCTTGGAAACTAAACCTTTGATAACGAGAGATAATGCGTATAGACGCAAGATTAGTGGCATAACACGCGGTATTATTTATACCTGTTATCGGTATGTTAGATTTAGTCAAGTTAAGCCGTAATTTCTTGGCAAATGATTCTGTACAAAAATTTATTTGTGACCCCGCATCTAATAGAACTCTTGCGGGTTGTCTATTGCCAGCCTGGTCGATGACAAACACAATTGCTGTTGATAAAAGAATATTATTTGTAGATTGTAATTTAAGTGAACAGTAGTTACTACTGCTGGCAGAGACTGGATTCGACACATTGTTTATATGCAACAATGTATGGTGTCGTTTTGAACAGATCTTACATGGTTGTTTAATCTTACAATTAGATGAGAAATGATCTGGTCTTAAACAATTTGTACAGAGTTTATGATTTAATATGAATTGTCCTCGTTCTGATGTGCTTAATGCACGAAATTTGTCACACATGTAAATTGGATGACTAGATTTACAGCATAAACATACATAATTATTTGAAGCTGAGTGATAACTTTTAAATGCAGTGCTGCCAGCAGAGTTTCGTGATTTATGTTTGTCAGATTTATTGAATCTTAAACTTAGCTTGTTGAGTTGCTGTCCCGCATCGATAGGCAGTGTATTTTCTAACAGCTGTCTACGTGCGCTTAAAAACTGAGTAAAACCTTGAAAGTTAGGAAGATTATCAGGTTCTATAGACTCCTTCCATAATTTAAAAGTAGTATGGTCGAGTTTCGCTGACAAGAATTGTACAGTGATAAGCTCGAATGAATCCACTGACAGTTGCATGGCCGCCAGTGAATTAACGGAAGACGTTATCGTCTTTATGAACTCTGCCAAACTTTGGACAGAGTCCTTAACTGTTGACTTTACTTCAAGTAAATTCTGAATATAATACTTAGCTAGTATGAATTTGTTGTCATATCTAGCGGACAGCAAACTCAACGCTATCGAGTAGTTTTCGTTACAGATAGGTAATGACTTAATTAAATCTAGCGGCTCATTTTTCAGAGACGAATACAAATAGTGTAATATCTGCACTGAGGTTAAATCAGATCTGGCGTGCACCAAGTCCAGAAATGTTGAATAGAAGTGCTGCCATTCTAAGATATTACCTGTGAAGCAGGGCAAACTTATCGGTTTTAATTGTATGTTGCTTGTTAATACGGGAGATACAGTCTGAACGTTGAAGCTTTCTATCAACTGCAAGATATTGGCTTCTGTTGAATATAACAGCTCTTCAACCTCAATTCGGTCTTCTTGAGAAGCGTGTATGTCTTTAGCAATGAGTTCAATTTCGGACTGTACCTCATCGTATTTTGTTGCCAAGCTTTTTAGACTTTCAAGTCTGACTGTTAAAAAATGTTTCGTGCTAGTGTTTTTATCAAAGCTAATAATAGCCGAATTAATCCGCACTATGGCAGACTTTATGCCGCCTCTCTTTCTGACGAACACTTTGAGGCCTTCTTCAGCCATTGTACGCACCTGTTAATGATGTGGTACCCGCTATGCGATGTCCTGGAGCGTCGAAGTCGTGGAGAAGATGGCAAACACACAGACCGTAGAGATGACTGCTCAAACTGGAGTGTAGATGCTAGCACATGGATGTTCTTGCAATGATGTCGTCACGAGGCTCAATGGCGATGAAATAAATGCTGAAGTAAGTCCCGAGACGGTCGGATCGGCGAATGTGCTGAATCGCCCGTGATGGCCAGAAATTGGGGCAGAAAAATGATGAAAACGCTAGAATGTTGCAAGAGGTGGATGACGAATCCAGGCACGGAGCGACCAAATAAATGGTTAAGAAGAAGAATGATCCGTCACGTGAGGACCAAAAATGTTGAGATCCGGTCCGAGTGGACCTAAATGTTCTATTAGGATGAATGATGTCTGGGGTGCTATTGCCAGGATGCAGAATGATGACTCTAGTGGACTGTATTTAATACTTTATTGAGTTTCTGTTGTACATTAAATTATAGTGTTGAGATTGGCTAAGTCTGCACAATTTGATTTTGAATAAACAGAGTCGTTAAGAACGCTACCTGTTAGATGAGGCGCAAATGTGCGGCACTCAGATTAAAACGTTAAGGCCTAAGGCCTAGAAGAATGTCGTATGAATTGTCGTAAGACTTGAGGCGCGAGTACGCGGCACTCAAGCTACATGAAAAAGAATTAGCAAGGTATTGCTAATGTATTGCAAGTGCAATATATGTTGTGGCCTAAGGCCTACAATGATTGTCTGACGACAAGAAAAATGATGATGACAGAAAAAGCGAGCAAACGTTATGACGTCTGCCGCCTGCCGCAACTCGGTTAACTGTGACGTTATGAAAACGAGATAAGAACATGATAGCGCAATATCAGAAAGCACAGATTAGCCAACCTATTAATGCGAAAATTACCACACTACTGTCCATAACTGCCCGAAAAAATCAAAGGATTTTTTAACACATTTTAATAACTTATTATAGAAAAATACAGAGTTCTTAATAATAAAGGTTAATCTCAGTAGGCTGCATTGAACCTTGAGTTGTAGTCTTAGATAACAGTTATGACATTAACTGTTTAGAGATAAGCTTGAATGATGATAAGAGTTGAACAGGCCAAAATCGGCTTGCAACCTGATTATACATGTGTATAAATGCAAGATTAGCAATGTATTGCCAATATATATTGTGTGTAATCGGAGACTCATCACATGATGGCCCGATAAATTTTAACATTTGTGTAAGTCACAATGGTTATCTTGAACCAGATAAGGCCAGTAGACCTATAGATAGTATGAATACAATGAACAAACAAAATTGTAATAAAATTATACATGTAAAGACAAGCTATACATAGTTGAATGATTGTAAGCACAAAGTGTAATGACATGTATGTCATAATTACAGCATGAATAATAATTGTGCAATACATGAACACAAATACCAATACAAAATACAATATAAAAATATAAAAATATAGGCGTGGCGTATGGTTATAGACAGTAAATGCGGATAAAACAATGTGTTTTACATAGATACAAGTTATACATAATAAATACAATAGAAATTGGTTTAGATAATTACAAATATATGAATACAAGGCACAATAGCATAAGTGACAAGTACAACAATGTGGTTATACAAATGTAATACATGGTTTGTACAGCTGCAGACCATGCGAATATTATACCAAAATTTTTACATAAAAACAATAGTAAGCAAAGACATGAGGCATAAATCAAATGTTGCATATACGAAAATACAAAATAATAATTAAAGCTTTGCATATTAAATAAACTGACACTTGCTTGAATAAAACAAACAGTTTCTGAATCAAAAATATACAAATTAAAGCTTATGCTAAAAACAAAGGTGCTTATAACTAACAAAGTCTTCTTTGAACATCTGATTTATGTATTACAGATTACAAATATATACAAAGGAAAATAAACTCTCCTTTTTTTACTGTTCGTCCCTAGTAGGGACCAAACATAATTTATGAATTGGTCGGCGATAGGTGCTAGTAGGCGTGCGAACGTCAACTACTCTAATTACGTTGTCTGGGCCGGGAAATGTAGCGGTAATTACACCAAATTTCCACGCTAATGGAGGTAAGTTATCCTCAATCAGTAAAACCAGGTCACCAATGGAAACGTTATCCTTGGCGAATTTCCATTTGTGACGTTGTTGTAGTTGATGTAAGTAGTCGCGAGACCAAGCTTTCCAAATGACTTGGACAAACTTCTGGAGAAGTTGCCAACGTCCAAGACGAGAGATGGGAATGTGAGATAAGTCTGGATCAGGTAACGCCGTTAATGGTGCGCAAAACAAAAAATGGCCAGGTGTAAGTGGCACCGGATCATTTACATCCGATGAAACGGCAAATAATGGACGTGAGTTTAGACATGCCTCTATTTGAGACAAAACTGTCGTAAACTCCTCGAAGGTGAGTATAGACTTGCCTACCACGCGGCGCAAATGATACTTTAAACTCTTTATACCGCTCTCCCAAAGACCACCAAAATGAGGTGATGAGGGCGGAATAAATGACCATGTAATACCCTGAGAGGTCGTAAAGGATTGGATTGATGAGGTGGCATCCTTATTATGCCAAAGATTGTAAAGGTCATGCAAAACATTGCGGCCCTTCCTAAATTTCGTGCCATTATCAGAATATAACTGGCTGGGTATGCCCCTACGGGACATGAAACGACGTAAGGCAGCTATAAACGCGTTGGCTGTAAGGTCGGAAACTAATTCCAAATGAATAGCCCTAGTTGCTAGGCAGATGAACAAAGACACGAACGATTTTGACAGAGTCCTAGATTTCTGCCCGCCATGACGAATCATGAAGGGACCACCATAGTCAGAATAGAGGTGAACACTATTGATAAAGGAATGAAGAGCAGGGACGACCTTGAACAAGAGTCGCGATTACAACAAGCAAGCGCAGAGTTCAATGCGAGGTAATGACACCTGTCGTAGGGGGGCTACGCGAGATTTAGAACACAGAAGGTGACAAGAGGCCGATGAATCTTGATAAATGACTCTAATGTAAACGCAACACCCATATCCCCTTTCAGAAGCATCCGAAAACCCATGTAATTCAACTATCCTTGCCTTAGACTTGCAACGAATAGAACGTGGGACTTTGATTTTACTGATCAGACATAATTTATCGCATAATGAATGCCAATGCAAGTGTAATTGCCCGGAGATTGGCTCATCCCAACCAAGATTGCATAGCCAAAGTTGCTGCATAAACTGTTTGTACAGGAAAACAACGGGACGACGAGTCCGAGTGGGTCGTATATACCTGCAATAATCGATAGGATTTTGCTCTTAGAGATGCTTGATTCAACGGGGAATGATCTGATGTCAAACAAAAATGAATCGGTAGTGTTATTCCAGAGAATGCCCAAGGTACGCACATTACCCTGTTTCTTTAAAGGGAGTGATAAATTGTCATGATCTGCGACCACATTGGGTTCATTTGATGCCCATTTATGTAGAGTGAGACCGTATTGACTCAACAACGTACCTAAGTCAGATTTCAACTTGGTCAGATCAGAAATGGTGTCTGCACCGGTTAACAAATCGTCGACATAGAAATCATTGGTTATAGCTGACGCCGCGTCAGGAAAAGAAGTTTGATGATCCTTACCAATCTGATTAAGACAGCGGGTAGCCAAAAACGAAGCACTAGCAATGCCGTATGTTACAGTTCGCAGTACAAAATGTTTAAACTGTTCGAGGGGAGAGTCACGCCACAGAATACGTTGATAATGACAATCCTTCTCAGCTACCAGAATTTGTCGATACATCTTCTCGATGTCGGCGATGAGAACATAGTTATGCATACGAAATCGCAAAAGAATAGAAAAAAGGTCTTGTTGGACGTTTGGGCCTACCAAAAAAATGTCATTGAGAGAAGGGCCATTGGTAGTTTTGGACGAGCCGTCAAAAACGACGCGAAGTTTTGTGGTAGAACTAGAATGTTTAAAGACGGCATGGTGAGGCAGATAATAAGTATTTGTAACACCTGAATTTATGGAGCAATCGTCGACAAGCGTCATGTGACCAAGATACTTATACTCCTGTATAAAGTTTGCGTATTCGCGCGCAAGCTTAGAATCACGCATGAACCGGCGTTCTAAACTCAAGAATCTTGCTTCAACGGTAGCATAGGACTCACCAAACTGGGGATTGTCTGACTTAAATGGTAGCGCAACAACGAACCTACCCTCTTGATTGCGATGAGTAGACTTAACGAAATGCTCCTCACAAACTGACTCGTTATTAATGGGTGTATTAATCAGGGATAGTTTCGGTCTCCCAAAATTTCTCGAGAGACGCTAGGATTTGACTGTCGTTGTTCCTAGCCAGGAACGAAACAGCAGGACCCTTATAATGGCAGTGTTTGGGCAGATTGCCGGCTAGAATGTAGCCTAACTTTGTTTCCTGTATAATAGGAAAATGAGAACCTCTTACATATTTGTTAGGTAAAATTAAATCTAAATAAAATTGCGCCCCTAACACCATGTCGATTTCGGATGATATGTTGAACTTTGGATCGGCGAGATAAACGTTATCTGGGACATTAAACTGATTTATGTCAAAAGATTGTGCTGGCAATTTATGAGTTAATGCAGATAAGACCGCGCATGTTGCTTGGAAACTAAACCTTTGATAACGAAAGATAATGCGTATAGACGCAAGATTAGTGGCATAACACGCGGTATTATTTATACCTGTTATCGGTATGTTAGATTTAGTCAAGTTAAGCCGTAATTTCTTGGCAAATGATTCTGTACAAAAATTTATTTGTGACCCCGCATCTAATAGAACTCTTGCGGGTTGTCTATCGCCAGCCTGGTCGATGACAAACACAATTGCTGTTGATAAAAGAATATTATTTGTAGATTGTAATTTAAGTGAACAGTAGTTACTACTGCTGGCAGAGACTGGATTCGACACATTGTTTATATGCAACAATGTATGGTGTCGTTTTGAACAGATCTTACATGGTTGTTTAATCTTACAATTAGATGAGAAATGATCTGGTCTTAAACAATTTGTACAGAGTTTATGATTTAATATGAATTGTCCTCGTTCTGATGTGCTTAATGCACGAAATTTGTCACACATGTAAATTGGATGACTAGATTTACAGCATAAACATACATAATTATTTGAAGCTGAGTGATAACTTTTAAATGCAGTGCTGCCAGCAGAGTTTCGTGATTTATGTTTGTCAGATTTATTGAATCTTAAACTTAGCTTGTTGAGTTGCTGTCCCGCATCGATAGGCAGTGTATTTTCTAACAGCTGTCTACGTGCGCTTAAAAACTGAGTAAAACCTTGAAAGTTAGGAAGATTATCAGGTTCTATAGACTCCTTCCATAATTTAAAAGTAGTATGGTCGAGTTTCGCTGACAAGAATTGTACAGTGATAAGCTCGAATGAATCCACTGACAGTTGCATGGCCGCCAGTGAATTAACGGAAGACGTTATCGTCTTTATGAACTCTGCCAAACTTTGGACAGAGTCCTTAACTGTTGACTTTACTTCAAGTAAATTCTGAATATAATACTTAGCTAGTATGAATTTGTTGTCATATCTAGCGGACAGCAAACTCAACGCTATCGAGTAGTTTTCGTTACAGATAGGTAATGACTTAATTAAATCTAGCGGCTCATTTTTCAGAGACGAATACAAATAGTGTAATATCTGCACTGAGGTTAAATCAGATCTGGCGTGCACCAAGTCCAGAAATGTTGAATAGAAGTGCTGCCATTCTAAGATATTACCTGTGAAGCAGGGCAAACTTATCGGTTTTAATTGTATGTTGCTTGTTAATACGGGAGATACAGTCTGAACGTTGAAGCTTTCTATCAACTGCAAGATATTGGCTTCTGTTGAATATAACAGCTCTTCAACCTCAATTCGGTCTTCTTGAGAAGCGTGTATGTCTTTAGCAATGAGTTCAATTTCGGACTGTACCTCATCGTATTTTGTTGCCAAGCTTTTTAGACTTTCAAGTCTGACTGTTAAAAAATGTTTCGTGCTAGTGTTTTTATCAAAGCTAATAATAGCCGAATTAATCCGCACTATGGCAGACTTTATGCCGCCTCTCTTTCTGACGAACACTTTGAGGCCTTCTTCAGCCATTGTACGCACCTGTTAATGATGTGGTACCTGCTATGCGATGTCCTGGAGCGTCGAAGTCGTGGAGAAGATGGCAAACACACAGACCGTAGAGATGACTGCTCAAACTGGAGTGTAGATGCTAGCACATGGATGTTCTTGCAATGATGTCGTCACGAGGCTCAATGGCGATGAAATAAATGCTGAAGTAAGTCCCGAGACGGTCGGATCGGCGAATGTGCTGAATCGCCCGTGATGGCCAGAAATTGGGGCAGAAAAATGATGAAAACGCTAGAATGTTGCAAGAGGTGGATGACGAATCCAGGCACGGAGCGACCAAATAAATGGTTAAGAAGAAGAATGATCCGTCACGTGAGGACCAAAAATGTTGAGATCCGGTCCGAGTGGACCTAAATGTTCTATTAGGATGAATGATGTCTGGGGTGCTATTGCCAGGATGCAGAATGATGACTCTAGTGGACTGTATTTAATACTTTATTGAGTTTCTGTTGTACATTAAATTATAGTGTTGAGATTGGCTAAGTCTGCACAATTTGATTTTGAATAAACAGAGTCGTTAAGAACGCTACCTGTTAGATGAGGCGCAAATGTGCGGCACTCAGATTAAAACGTTAAGGCCTAAGGCCTAGACGAATGTCGTATGAATTGTCGTAAGACTTGAGGCGCGAGTACGCGGCACTCAAGCTACATGAAAAAGAATTAGCAAGGTATTGCTAATGTATTGCAAGTGCAATATATGTTGTGGCCTAAGGCCTACAATGATTGTCTGACGACAAGAAAAATGATGATGACAGAAAAAGCGAGCAAACGTTATGACGTCTGCCGCCTGCCGCAACTCGGTTAACTGTGACGTTATGAAAACGAGATAAGAACATGATAGCGCAATATCAGAAAGCACAGATTAGCCAACCTATTAATGCGAAAATTACCACACTACTGTCCATAACTGCCCGAAAAAATCAAAGGATTTTTTAATACATTTTAATAACTTATTATAGAAAAATACAGAGTTCTTAATAATAAAGGTTAATCTCAGTAGGCTGCATTGAACCTTGAGTTGTAGTCTTAGATAACAGTTATGACATTAACTGTTTAGAGATAAGCTTGAATGATGATAAGAGTTGAACAGGCCAAAATCGGCTTGCAACCTGATTATACATGTGTATAAATGCAAGATTAGCAATGTATTGCCAATATATATTGTGTGTAATCGGAGACTCATCACATGATGGCCCGATAAATTTTAACATTTGTGTAAGTCACAATGGTTATCTTGAACCAGATAAGGCCAGTAGACCTATAGATAGTATGAATACAATGAACAAACAAAATTGTAATAAAATTATACATGTAAAGACAAGCTATACATAGTTGAATGATTGTAAGCACAAAGTGTAATGACATGTATGTCATAATTACAGCATGAATAATAATTGTGCAATACATGAACACAAATACCAATACAAAATACAATATAAAAATATAAAAATATAGGCGTGGCGTATGGTTATAGACAGTAAATGCGGATAAAACAATGTGTTTTACATAGATACAAGTTATACATAATAAATACAATAGAAATTGGTTTAGATAATTACAAATATATGAATACAAGGCACAATAGCATAAGTGACAAGTACAACAATGTGGTTATACAAATGTAATACATGGTTTGTACAGCTGCAGACCATGCGAATATTATACCAAAATTTTTACATAAAAACAATAGTAAGCAAAGACATGAGGCATAAATCAAATGTTGCATATACGAAAATACAAAATAATAATTAAAGCTTTGCATATTAAATAAACTGACACTTGCTTGAATAAAACAAACAGTTTCTGAATCAAAAATATACAAATTAAAGCTTATGCTAAAAACAAAGGTGCTTATAACTAACAAAGTCTTCTTTGAACATCTGATTTATGTATTACAGATTACAAATATATACAAAGGAAAATAAACTCTCCTTTTTTTACTGTTCGTCCCTAGTAGGGACCAAACATAATTTATGAATTGGTCGGCGATAGGTGCCAGTAGGCGTGCGAACGTCAACTACTCTAATTACGTTGTCTGGGCCGGGAAATGTAGCGGTAATTACACCAAATTTCCACGCTAATGGAGGTAAGTTATCCTCAATCAGTAAAACCAGGTCACCAATGGAAACGTTATCCTTGGCGAATTTCCATTTGTGACGTTGTTGTAGTTGATGTAAGTAGTCGCGAGACCAAGCTTTCCAAATGACTTGGACAAACTTCTGGAGAAGTTGCCAACGTCCAAGACGAGAGATGGGAATGTGAGATAAGTCTGGATCAGGTAACGCCGTTAATGGTGCGCAAAACAAAAAATGGCCAGGTGTAAGTGGCACCGGATCATTTACATCCGATGAAACGGCAAATAATGGACGTGAGTTTAGACATGCCTCTATTTGAGACAAAACTGTCGTAAACTCCTCGAAGGTGAGTATAGACTTGCCTACCACGCGGCGCAAGTGATACTTTAAACTCTTTATACCGCTCTCCCAAAGACCACCAAAATGGGGTGATGAGGGCGGAATAAATGACCATGTAATACCCTGAGAGGTCGTAAAGGATTGGATTGATGAGGTGGCATCCTTATTATGCCAAAGATTGTAAAGGTCATGCAAAACATTGCGGCCCTTCCTAAATTTCGTGCCATTATCAGAATATAACTGGCTGGGTATGCCCCTACGGGACATGAAACGACGTAAGGCAGCTATAAACGCGTTGGCTGTAAGGTCGGAAACTAATTCCAAATGAATAGCCCTAGTTGCTAGGCAGATGAACAAAGACACGAACGATTTTGACAGAGTCCTAGATTTCTGCCCGCCATGACGAATCATGAAGGGACCACCATAGTCAGAATAGAGGTGAACACTATTGATAAAGGAATGAAGAGCAGGGACGACCTTGAACAAGAGTCGCGATTACAACAAGCAAGCGCAGAGTTCAATGCGAGGTAATGACACCTGTCGTAGGGGGGCTACGCGAGATTTAGAACACAGAAGGTGACAAGAGGCCGATGAATCTTGATAAATGACTCTAATGTAAACGCAACACCCATATCCCCTTTCAGAAGCATCCGAAAACCCATGTAATTCAACTATCCTTGCCTTAGACTTGCAACGAATAGAACGTGGGACAATGATTTTACTGATCAGACATAATTTATCGCATAATGAATGCCAATGCAAGTGTAATTGCCCGGAGATTGGCTCATCCCAACCAAGATTGCATAGCCAAAGTTGCTGCATAAACTGTTTGTACAGGAAAACAACGGGACGACGAGTCCGAGTGGGTCGTATATACCTGCAATAATCGATAGGATTTTGCTCTTAGAGATGCTTGATTCAACGGGGAATGATCTGATGTCAAACAAAAATGAATCGGTAGTGTTATTCCAGAGAATGCCCAAGGTACGCACATTACCCTGTTTCTTTAAAGGGAGTGATAAATTGTCATGATCTGCGACCACATTGGGTTCATTTGATGCCCATTTATGTAGAGTGAGACCGTATTGACTCAACAACGTACCTAAGTCAGATTTCAACTTGGTCAGATCAGAAATGGTGTCTGCACCGGTTAACAAATCGTCGACATAGAAATCATTGGTTATAGCTGACGCCGCGTCAGGAAAAGAAGTTTGATGATCCTTACCAATCTGATTAAGACAGCGGGTAGCCAAAAACGAAGCACTAGCAATGCCGTATGTTACAGTTCGCAGTACAAAATGTTTAAACTGTTCGAGGGGAGAGTCACGCCACAGAATACGTTGATAATGACAATCCTTCTCAGCTACCAGAATTTGTCGATACATCTTCTCGATGTCGGCGATGAGAACATAGTTATGCATACGAAATCGCAAAAGAATAGAAAAAAGGTCTTGTTGGACGTTTGGGCCTACCAAAAAAATGTCATTGAGAGAAGGGCCATTGGTAGTTTTGGACGAGCCGTCAAAAACGACGCGAAGTTTTGTGGTAGAACTAGAATGTTTAAAGACGGCATGGTGAGGCAGATAATAAGTATTTGTAACACCTGAATTTATGGAGCAATCGTCGACAAGCGTCATGTGACCAAGATACTTATACTCCTGTATAAAGTTTGCGTATTCGCGCGCAAGCTTAGAATCACGCATGAACCGGCGTTCTAAACTCAAGAATCTTGCTTCAACGGTAGCATAGGACTCACCAAACTGGGGATTGTCTGACTTAAATGGTAGCGCAACAACGAACCTACCCTCTTGATTGCGATGAGTAGACTTAACGAAATGCTCCTCACAAACTGACTCGTTATTAATGGGTGTATTATCAGGGATAGTTTCGGTCTCCCAAAATTTCTCGAGAGACGCTAGGATTTGACTGTCGTTGTTCCTAGCCAGGAACGAAACAGCAGGACCCTTATAATGGCAGTGTTTGGGCAGATTGCCGGCTAGAATGTAGCCTAACTTTGTTTCCTGTATAATAGGAAAATGAGAACCTCTTACATATTTGTTAGGTAAAATTAAATCTAAATAAAATTGCGCCCCTAACACCATGTCGATTTCGGATGATATGTTGAACTTTGGATCGGCGAGATAAACGTTATCTGGGACATTAAACTGATTTATGTCAAAAGATTGTGCTGGCAATTTATGAGTTAATGCAGATAAGACCGCGCATGTTGCTTGGAAACTAAACCTTTGATAACGAGAGATAATGCGTATAGACGCAAGATTAGTGGCATAACACGCGGTATTATTTATACCTGTTATCGGTATGTTAGATTTAGTCAAGTTAAGCCGTAATTTCTTGGCAAATGATTCTGTACAAAAATTTATTTGTGACCCCGCATCTAATAGAACTCTTGCGGGTTGTCTATCGCCAGCCTGGTCGATGACAAACACAATTGCTGTTGATAAAAGAATATTATTTGTAGATTGTAATTTAAGTGAACAGTAGTTACTACTGCTGGCAGAGACTGGATTCGACACATTGTTTATATGCAACAATGTATGGTGTCGTTTTGAACAGATCTTACATGGTTGTTTAATCTTGCAATTAGATGAGAAATGATCTGGTCTTAAACAATTTGTACAGAGTTTATGATTTAATATGAATTGTCCTCGTTCTGATGTGCTTAATGCACGAAATTTGTCACACATGTAAATTGGATGACTAGATTTACAGCATAAACATACATAATTATTTGAAGCTGAGTGATAACTTTTAAATGCAGTGCTGCCAGCAGAGTTTCGTGATTTATGTTTGTCAGATTTATTGAATCTTAAACTTAGCTTGTTGAGTTGCTGTCCCGCATCGATAGGCAGTGTATTTTCTAACAGCTGTCTACGTGCGCTTAAAAACTGAGTAAAACCTTGAAAGTTAGGAAGATTATCAGGTTCTATAGACTCCTTCCATAATTTAAAAGTAGTATGGTCGAGTTTCGCTGACAAGAATTGTACAGTGATAAGCTCGAATGAATCCACTGACAGTTGCATGGCCGCCAGTGAATTAACGGAAGACGTTATCGTCTTTATGAACTCTGCCAAACTTTGGACAGAGTCCTTAACTGTTGACTTTACTTCAAGTAAATTCTGAATATAATACTTAGCTAGTATGAATTTGTTGTCATATCTAGCGGACAGCAAACTCAACGCTATCGAGTAGTTTTCGTTACAGATAGGTAATGACTTAATTAAATCTAGCGGCTCATTTTTCAGAGACGAATACAAATAGTGTAATATCTGCACTGAGGTTAAATCAGATCTGGCGTGCACCAAGTCCAGAAATGTTGAATAGAAGTGCTGCCATTCTAAGATATTACCTGTGAAGCAGGGCAAACTTATCGGTTTTAATTGTATGTTGCTTGTTAATACGGGAGATACAGTCTGAACGTTGAAGCTTTCTATCAACTGCAAGATATTGGCTTCTGTTGAATATAACAGCTCTTCAACCTCAATTCGGTCTTCTTGAGAAGCGTGTATGTCTTTAGCAATGAGTTCAATTTCGGACTGTACCTCATCGTATTTTGTTGCCAAGCTTTTTAGACTTTCAAGTCTGACTGTTAAAAAATGTTTCGTGCTAGTGTTTTTATCAAAGCTAATAATAGCCGAATTAATCCGCACTATGGCAGACTTTATGCCGCCTCTCTTTCTGACGAACACTTTGAGGCCTTCTTCAGCCATTGTACGCACCTGTTAATGATGTGGTACCTGCTATGCGATGTCCTGGAGCGTCGAAGTCGTGGAGAAGATGGCAAACACACAGACCGTAGAGATGACTGCTCAAACTGGAGTGTAGATGCTAGCACATGGATGTTCTTGCAATGATGTCGTCACGAGGCTCAATGGCGATGAAATAAATGCTGAAGTAAGTCCCGAGACGGTCGGATCGGCGAATGTGCTGAATCGCCCGTGATGGCCAGAAATTGGGGCAGAAAAATGATGAAAACGCTAGAATGTTGCAAGAGGTGGATGACGAATCCAGGCACGGAGCGACCAAATAAATGGTTAAGAAGAAGAATGATCCGTCACGTGAGGACCAAAAATGTTGAGATCCGGTCCGAGTGGACCTAAATGTTCTATTAGGATGAATGATGTCTGGGGTGCTATTGCCAGGATGCAGAATGATGACTCTAGTGGACTGTATTTAATACTTTATTGAGTTTCTGTTGTACATTAAATTATAGTGTTGAGATTGGCTAAGTCTGCACAATTTGATTTTGAATAAACAGAGTCGTTAAGAACGCTACCTGTTAGATGAGGCGCAAATGTGCGGCACTCAGATTAAAACGTTAAGGCGTAAGGCCTAGACGAATGTCGTATGAATTGTCGTAAGACTTGAGTCGCGAGTACGCGGCACTCAAGCTACATGAAAAAGAATTAGCAAGGTATTGCTAATGTATTGCAAGTGCAATATATGTTGTGGCCTAAGGCCTACAATGATTGTCTGACGACAAGAAAAATGATGATGACAGAAAAAGCGAGCAAACGTTATGACGTCTGCCGCCTGCCGCAACTAGGTTAACTGTGACGTTATGAAAACGAGATAAGAACATGATAGCGCAATATCAGAAAGCACAGATTAGCCAACCTATTAATGCGAAAATTACCACACTACTGTCCAGTTAGTTAATATTTGCGATGACATTTGGTTCGGGAGTTGATTGCAGACATTAGGTGCCGGCATATTTGAGAATGGATATTTTAGGCCATCAGTAGATTGAGTTTGCTTGTTGCTGGGTCGATGGCGTATAAGAACTATTGCTGGTCGGTATGGTTTGATTTATTATTGGCATAAACTGGGTTTGATTACTTGTTGGAAGTGACTGACCTATTTGGTTGGTATACATTTGGAACATTTGTGTATTAGGAATTGAAAAATGTGGCGGATTTGATGGTTACATTGCTACTTGATTGAGTTGATTAGACATATCGCTTGTACCGGGTCCATTTCCAGCTGGTAACATGTTTGTTTGTTGAACAGGGTGGCCCTGTGTATTTTGTGGATTTGCCATGTACGAGTATAATATGTAAGGAGTACGCGAGCCGACAGGCGGCTTCGCGTCTCCGAGAACACAAGCACACTTACTCGCAGGAACGAGCGTACGCACGCGTAGCCACTGAAGATAGGCTGCGGTTTGTTCAATGTGGTCTTGATAACGACTATATTGAAGATAAGTAAGTCATTACTCACCAGCGATAATAACACACTTTATAAATGTCTATGTTAAACTAGATCTTAATGATAACAATAACAACAATAACAATAACAGAGAACGGACCATACATCCGCACGGTTCAGCGACTGGATCGCTACTGTTCTTACATTATCTTTACCGAGCTGTGTTTATCCAAATGCACAGTCTGAAGTTTGTGTTGAATTTAAAAATGCAAAGTCTAAAATTGTTTAAACAAACAAAATATATCACGCAATCGCGTAATAAATAAATGAGTACTGCAAAAAGGACGGCTAGAGAAAGAAATAAAACTGTACTTAGCGTCAATATGGGCGTTCTGAATAGCAAGCGGCTGAGTGTACAGCAAGCGAGACACGCAAAATAAATATCATAAGACTTTCATCGAGTCGGTGCAAATTTCTGTGAAAATATGGCACGGTCACAGGGCTAAACAGCTAATATATTTTTATGTATTCGGCCTTAGGCTTGGCACTTTTCTGACTTACTTTTAAGTAATAAAACGTGTGTAAATATCCAGATATATCTCTATGGCAGTAGGTGTTCGGCCTTGGCCTTGGGAATGCCTCCCTCACGTCCGGTTGTAATATGTGCGGCAGCCAAACAACTTTTAAAGGGGTATTGGACTTCTTATTTTCTTTACTTCTTTATTGCAAATATAGAAATAAATCTAGGTGTTTATAGCCTTATTAAAATTTATTTTGACTTAAGCAATTTTTCTTTACTATTAAATGCTGCATCTGTTCCTTTTTTATTTTTTTAGATAATAAGTCTCATCGGATTATGCAATCTTTATCAGATTTTACCGTCTAAAGAAAAATTAAATACAAAGTATTTTAGAAATAATTAACTAGTTAAATCGTTAACGTTAGTGAATTATGTAATGTTAAAATTTTATTATAGTTAATGTTATATTTTAACAGTGACTGATTTATAATTATTAAAAAATACCCGGTTGAGATTGTTAGCTGCGTCTGTGACTGGATGAATATGAATTGGTGTCACTTAAAGAGTATCGCGACATCCACGTACAATATATAGACAGAAGACGTTTACTTTTACAAGACATTTTACAAATCAACGGGTCCGACTAGCATTTAGTTTTTGGCCTATTCGTATTGACTTACTATGATGACGATGATGAAAATAAACAAGACACTTTGTAGAACAGATAGGATTGTAAAAAAAAAACGATTTTTATTGCGGGTGACTTAACGTTGAGTCAGATGAACACAATGGAGTTGCGGCAAACGTTTCAACTGCAGCTGCTGCAGCCATCTTCAGTAGTCTTATGTTCTGCTCGTCAGACGACTAAATGGCTTCTAGTCGCCAGAGGAGCAGAACAGAATCACTGCCCAACAGCCCGGAAAATAATTTTGCTGAAGGTAACTGCGGCCGTGAAAGCATCAGTGTTATGATAAAAGTTAGACTGTCAGATTTACAGACAGACTGACATAGATAAGATAGATACATGTATAGACAGATGGATATTAAGAAAGATTAGTACATAGAAACGGTAATAGACCAACGGTAATACAGAGAGATATAGACGGATAGATGTATAGATACGTACACGCTCAGAAAATTAGGCAGACAATGGTTACAGAAATGGATTGCTTTGAGGGTGTCCGGGGGGGGGGGGTCGGCTTCATACAAAAGAAAAAACAAGTTAAGACTAATCAAGTTATTTAAAGTGGCTAAAAACGTGTGATAACATCCTGAAATCAATCCCATTAAAGTAATCGGTAATAAGACAATAAAAATACGCGTTATTGAAACATTCTTAAAAGATACTTATTGACTGAATTGATTTTCCTATATTTATTATTTCAAACGTATACCCTAACGATGTGTAATAAACCTGTTTGTATATTTAAACAAGAGCGTACGCAGTTGAAAAAAGACCGACAGAGAGAAAGGAAAAAGATTGATGAATAAGCAGAAAAGCAGACATGTAGAGAGAAAAAGGAAGAGACAGAAAGGTGGAAGGGAGGTAGTGAGAGAGAGAGAGAGAGAGAGAGAGAGAGAGAGAGAGAGAGAGAGAGAGAGAGAGAGAGAGAGAGAGAGAGAGAGAGAGAGAGAGAGAGAGAGACGGACGGACGGACAGACTGATGTGTGTGATATGTGAAATATAGAAATTCATATGTAAGCATATAGAAAGGCGGAGAATGTAACAACGGTTACATACGTGGGAGAGACTGTACCTGTGTAATAAACTGGTACGCTTGTAGGTATGAAGTGGATAAGAAAAGCATGTGATACACTGCCGCCGGAAGTACCGGAAGTGTAGCATCGCTGACGGCAAAACATTGCACGCTCTCGTAGAGTGCGCGCACAAATAGACGCGATATTTATAGGGTGAGACGTATTAGCGTATTAGCGAACGCATATACAGTTCTGAGACTTACGTCTGAATACAGTATTAGCAACACAGTCAATTACAACTTGCGACGGAACAACCCCTCTCGCAGATAATGCACTCGTCCGTTTAATATATAATATTTTCCGTGCAATCTCACTCCAAAGGGGGAGTTTACGAGTTTGTATCGTGTGAGTAGATATTTAAACAGCTAGAAAGAAATCGATGGAACGAAAGTGTGTGTGGGTGTGTGTGTGTGTGTGTGTGTGTGAGAGAGAGAGAGAGAGAGAGAGAGAGAGAGAGAGAGAGAGAGAGAGAGAGAGAAGGAGCGAGGAACGGTCACGTAAACTGACAGATGGACAAAGACAGCGTGAGAAGATAAGTGAGATAGACAGTAACGATAATCCTTGAAAAAATTAAATTCTTGGAAGTAATCAATTTAATTCATAATCCATAACTGGGGGCGTGTGTTACAACAACATTAGTAATGTGAGCCAGTTCCCACAGTTTATCTTCTTCCTTGATTATCTGCTCGACATACAATGACGCCACTTGTCCGCCGTTGTTTCATTTACCTCCTTCTCTATCAATTGTTTTATATCGGGCAGCTTATATGTTGCAGCTTATGACGAGCAACATATCCTTTCAACGGGCTCCATATTAATTCGATAGGCTTCAGAATACAGTGATAAGGAAGAAGTCTTGGAACGACGTGCCCCGATTTAAATGGTAAGATAACTCCCAGATGACTAAACAGACATTCCGCACATGCGCGCAGTACATTACTGTGTGATCATTGTCAACGCCTCTGACCAATATAGTTTCAGATTTGCAATGGGGGCTTGTTTACACCAAGATTGAAATAAGAACGGAAATTATATAATATATGCCTGACAAATGAGATAGACAAATTCAGT
Organism: Magicicada septendecula; assembly: GCA_034769895.1. NCBI lineage: Eukaryota > Metazoa > Arthropoda > Insecta > Hemiptera > Cicadidae > Magicicada > Magicicada septendecula. The sequence goes on along the minus strand of JAWRYS010001622.1, from coordinate 19,423 downwards.
TGTAAGCAGATAAAAAGGTGGACAGTGTATCTGCTATTAAATGCGTGGGCGAGACTTACCTGAGTAGGAAACTCGTACGCGCATAAAAAAGCATGATTCAGTGCAGACGTGAAGTGCACTCAAGAGGTGAAGTGCAGGATTGCGTTAGCTATGAAAGCCCTGAATAACAAGAAAAGATTAATATGTGGGCTACTATAATCAAAAATATGTTTTGTCTAGAGCGTGTTGCTAAACTGAGCAGAAGCGTGGGCATTGAGGAAAAAAGAGAAGAGGAGGTTAGAGGCTGGAGAGGGAGAGAGAGAGAGACAAACCGACATGGAATGTGAGAAACGCCTGGCGAAGAGATTAAGACAATGAAAGAGGAAGGTAGACAGGTCGCTAGGCAGAAAGGCATGTAGACAAACACAAACAGACAGATAGAATATAATTTGATAGTAGATGGAGTTTGATAAAGAGTTGGGAAAATACGAAAATGAGAGAATAGATAAGCAAACTATAAAGTGAAAGTAGTAACGGCATTTTAATTAGTGAACAATAATAATTTATGATAATGGATGCTTTTAAACCGAACTAATATGTGGGTATATTTTAACTTTGTATATCGGCTTTGCTGCAATGCGCAAAGGTGTTTCCATATTTTAAACAAACTCTGTATCAGCGCTATTGTGATAGTGCGCCAGTAACTGTAAATAGATTATAACCAATGATTTATAATGTTTTAACAGCACAGATAACAGTAATGGAATAGAGAAAATAATGGGTTTCTAGAGCAGTAAATAATAATATGCATATTTCTGTGGTGCGTTTTCCCTAGGAGGCTATGTTGGGGCGTGCAATATAATTACAGATATGTAATGATTACGTGCACAGTGCTACGATAATTACGTAATGCCGGCAGGTGCAGTTACGTAAACGTGGTACACGTTTCTCGGCTAGCCGAGCAGGTGCAGCGTCTCGGTCAACACGGTGCACTCAAGTAGCTTCCAAACTGTTCGAGCACTCTTAACTACGCAAATTATGTTAACATGCCGCCACCACTATGGAAAATTATTCTGGAACTTCTGCGGCGTTATATATAACGGTCTAAAGTCAGCTTTGAATTTAGTTACACCTGGCGATGTTGTAGAGTGCGGACTCAGTGATTGTTGCGGATTAGTGGAAAGTGATTATTGTGTTAAAATTAGTGCGGAACTCTAATATTTGACATTATTATTGAGTGTGGACAAATTTAATTAGAATTATTATGGGAGTGTACCTTGTTGATTTCAAATCGTTATTTGTGACTAATTAAAGCTGGTAATTAGTGACTTTATCGGTGTATGTACTTAATTTCCTCTGTACAAATTCGACGATCCGTGAGACAGGCGTAACAGTATGATAAGTAGGAACAAGTGTTTTCTTGTCATAAATATTTTTATTTAATTTAATGAAAGTACTGCAAAGGTCGTAGAAAATAGTGCTTCTAATAATAATAATAATAAATTACTTGAGACTTTTCAAAAATGTAAACTTTTCAAAATTCTGCCTTCCCCTCCGTATTTTTTTATGGATCAATTTAAAAATCAAAAACAATCTGTTATTAATATTTGTGAAAAGTATTATAAATACGCTTATAAACATGTATGAGGCCACACAAATGTATGCTTATGTATGGTCATCTGCTTGCTAAGAAACATACACACGAAGAAGCTTTACTTACAGCTTTAAAAAATAAAAACTTAATAATCTGATTTTTTCTAAGAATAAATGCAGTTCTCTCGAAATAGAGAGCGGCAGTTCGGCGGTTCAGGGAGAATAGTGAATTTAATAAGTCATTTCATTGTTTTAAGACGCCAACGCGACTCTACTAATAATACTTTTTTAAAATAAAATAAAAATTAATGTAATGTTACAATATACATAAGAAAATAATTGTACAAAAATTTGTATTTTACATGACCTTCACAAAAAAAGAATACGACAATGCAATTTTTTTAAATTAAGTTAACAATATGCAACATTTGAAAAGTAGGTTTACTCACAACTAAAGCCTAATTAAATCAGATTGTTGTATGTGCATTGTTGTGTTTTGCACGTTACACAACAATGGAGTTACATTTTATAGGTAGTGTCGTGTCTCTAATACGATTTGGTCAGTAACAGTACATTCTATACGGTTTGTTTGCGAAACTCTCAACACCCGCACACACACAATATCCTCACTTCAGCCCGATATAGTACACCAGATATTATACTCTCTTGACCCCATTTTTTCAAGAGATAACGCTGTTGTCTCACCAAAACTCCTTCCCCCAAAATCTTTTGTTGCTTTCGTGTTTACCTTATCCGCACACAGTGATTACTTTCCTTCTTGTGTTATACACAGCACACGTAGAATACATCCTGGTTTTACAGACGGTTAAGTCAGGAAACAATGCGAAGCAATACAATCGCAAAAATCATTAATTAATGGTTCACCGTTCTACTATTATTATTACATACAAGCATTTACTCTCCATGTCTGTTATATACACATTTATATAACAGACATTGTTTTTTTGTTATATGTAAAATAGATTATTGATTATTTTCCAACAATGCCACACAACATTCACAGAAGATAAATAAAATGTTGTTTTTCTGAAAATTAATTAGACTAACTTTCAATGGAGTATGTAGAAATAGGGCCTGCGGGGGGTCCGATGTCCGGTCGAGTGGCTTCCTTCAAAAAAAAAAAGTTAAGACTAATCGACATCTTTAGAGTGGTTGTAAAACGTGTGACAACATCCTGAAATCGATCTCATTAAAGTAACGGTAATAACACAATAATAATACGCGTTACTGAAACATTCTTGGGAAGATACTTAATGACTGAATTGATTTTCCTACATTTCATATTTCCAACGTATACGCAGATGCTGTGTAACAAACCAGTTTGTATATTTAAGAAAGAATTACTATCCGAAAACACAGCTGAAAAATTAATAAGAGCCTAAAAATTACGAGATTAACAGAGTTCTTCAACTTTTTCGACCCTTTGGGCAGGATTAATAACCTGTATACAATAACAAGAAGAGCTGTTACTGGACAAGTCTTCAAATCATGTATGTGAATGTCATTCAAATATTTTAATGTTCGGAAGTCGTACAGATTATCATCATCACCATCATCATCTGCAAGGTTAAACCAAGGATGGTTTGTTCCGGTCTCAAACAGGTAAACTCTAGAGCTGGTCACTCCAACGCTTCCTTGGACGTCCCACACCTCTCCGTCACCTCGGCTTATAGTTCCATAGTTATTTGGGGATGCGGCAGTCACTCATTCCGCAAAGATGTTCCCACCAATTTAGCCAATACTTTAGTAATCCTGACGAGTAAACTCATAATATTCAGTTCCTGCCGTATAACTGTGTTTCTTCTATGATCATGGAGAGTATACACTGTCACGTGACTGAGAAATCTCATTTCAGCCGTTTGTATAGGACTGGGTTGGCCTTTCTTTAAAATTCAATTCTCAGACCCATAAAGAAGTGTAGGAAGGGCCATCTTCTTGTCGAATTTTAGGCGTGTTTCTTTACTTGCTGAATTAAGAGTTTGCCTGGTGGTCCCGCACATAAGGTTGAACTGACATAAGGTGCAACTTATTCAGAACGTCGTTGCTTGTATTATAAGACACGCTGTAGTCCAGGTGTTCAAAATTGGTTACTTGTTCCAGTGATTAGAAATTTTAAATAAATTAATGAAAGAAAAATCAGCTGGCGAATTCGTGATATAAATTAATAAATTACTAGAGATCCATCGTGTGACTTCGTTTTTCATTAAAATGACGCGTTTCGGAACTTATTGTTACGACGGTCTAACTGATCGTCGTATAGTACAGTGGAAAACAAAATACAAGACACCAGTTAAGTCACTAATCACCAGTTTTAATTATCACAATTACACAGTTTGTAATCAACAAGATAGTCTCTTACAACAAGTCAAATAAAAATTGTTCACACGCAATAAAAATGTCCACTAATAGAGTACCAGACAATCATAAAACACATAATACTCCGCCAAAATACTTCGAAACGCACTGCGTAAATCGCCCGACAATAACTGAATTAACAGCGGCTGAATACCTATATTTTTACACACCGCTAAAATTCCAGAATCGTCCATACTACGCATCAATGCTACACTAGAGCGAATTGATTGCGGCCTTGACACAGTGCGCGCGGCCGGCGAAGTCTTGAAAAGTCTCGCTAACGTATGTTGAGATCACGTACGCACACAACATTACAGCCGGATTCCACTGGAACATCCATTCGAGAAACACGTAAAATGTTCTGTAACGGTGTAACACTTTTCCGCATTACGTAACAATATGTTCCGTCTTCAGATATAATTCACTCAGATGAGGTCGTCGTTAGCCTAATTGTTAAAATCACATCGTTTTGTACTCACACACATTCGCATGGGTGCACAACCTTTGAAGGTCGATCGGTCGGATGCAACAAGTCGACTTCGTGGGAAAAAAATTCTATTTCATTACTTACTTTTTGAAGTAACATACATTTTCAACGCCATACTCACACTTGAATACTTTCCTCTTCTCTGGAATTCGACTCAAGTAATCATGGTCTTAAAACCTGGTAAAAACCCTCAAGAGCCCTCTTCTTATCGACCCATAAGCCTTCTACCGATACTTGGTAAGATCTTTGAGAAGCTGTTTGTAAAACGACTTATGCCAACAATTGTAGAAAACAACATAATTCCGGATCACCAATTTGGCTTTCGAGAAAAGCACTCTACGGTAGACCAAATACAAAGACTAACAAATGTTATCAATAAATCGTTGGAATCGAAGATGTTCTGCACAGGTGTGTTTCTCGACGTTTCCCAGGCATTTGACAAAGTCTGGCATCTTGGACTCTTTTACAAAATAAAGAAAAATCTGCCACATAATTGTTACCGCATTCTACATTTCTACTTAGTGGGCAGACTGTTTCAAGTCAAGTACTGATGCTACTTCTCCTCTATTACCAGTGGGGTCAGGTGTTCGGCAGGGTAGTGTCCTGGGTCCTCTGCTCTACCTCCTGTTCACCTCGGACTTACCGTCAGCAAGTGAAACCACTGTTGCTACCTACGCCGATGACACAGGAACACACTCCGACCCCTCAATAGCATCTCTTATACTACAAGAATCATTAAACAACGTTCAGTTATGGCTTGATAAATGGCGCATGAAAATCAATTCATCCAAGTCAGTCCACGTACCTTCACCACACGTAAGGCAAACTGCCCTCCAGTAACAATTAACGGTCAACCAGTACCGCAACCTGAAAGTGCTAAGTACCTTGGGATGCATCTGGACAGGAGACTAACATGGAAAAAACATAACATATAAGAAGATTGAACATAATCACAAGGTCAGAAACATCTACTGGCTGATAGGCAGAAAATCACGGTTAAGTCTCTTCAACAAACTGTTGATCTATAAAGCAGTTCTTAAACCGGTATGGACTTATGGTATTCAACTTTGGGGTACTGCTAGTACAAGTAATATTGAGATTATCCAGCGCTTTCAGTCCAAAACTTTAAGATCAATAGTCGGCGCTCCATGGTTTGTCTCCAACAACTCTCTATTCACCGCGACCTCAAAGTTCCAACCGTGAGAGAAGAAATCATGCGCCTCTGCAGGACTCACATCTCCAAATTAGAACAGCATCCTAACCACCTGGCAATTAATTTGTTAGACAACAGTGAAGATATTTATAGACTAAAAAGGCACAAACTATTAGACGTACCATTCAGGTTTAACTAATAATGTATTCTCTGTATTTTCTGTATTGTACTGTCTGTGATATCTGTTCTGTATGTTTTTGTATTCGTGTCATTAATAAATGTTAATGTCAACCTGTATATGGGCCCAGTGTTTAAAATTTGAACTTATTGTATCATGCCAGCAGGAAGTGGAAGTGATTTTTGTTCATTTGTTTACATGTTTTATCATTTAGTTTTGTATTTTGTGTACCTCTTTAATCTATTATCAAAAACAAGAAGGGCTGTCAATTGTCACGTCTTCATAATCCTGTATGTGTGTTGTCAGCCAATTTGTTAAATGTTCGCTTAGTCGAACAGATTACAGATCTCCAAAAAAAAAAAATTACTTTTTGAGTTATCGATCCTGTTCAAATATCCTGTGTACAAAACACACGCACAATAACTCAAATGCTGCATATCCAACACAGCAGACGTAGTGCACACAGCACCATCCTCCAGCCCAGCACACGTATAGTACCGGCGGTACTAAATTTTGTACGGCGCGAATTTAACAGACTGCAACAGCAACAGCGTTGAACACTAAATGCAGTTAGCTACGGCATGGCGTACTAATTGCAGTGTAACTGTCACAGCCCATTAGATTCCGTTTACAATTATTAATTGCTTGCACCAGTGCTGTCCTGATTTTATCCTTCTCTCTCTCGCCGCTGTTTTGTGCTCTGTGCAGCAGAGATTCCTAGAGTTCGTTCCACCACCACCGCTACTTGTTGATAATTTCGTTACACTTCATTAGTAATTTCCACGTTGGCTGCTTTCCCAACCGGATTAGATACCGTTTTTTACTGTCTTTACTAAATCTATTTTATTAACGTATTTTTAAACAGAAATATTACACTCACTGGTGACTGATTGCTACAACTATGCATTTATTTACGGTACATGACATTGTCGTTCATTTTTCGTTAGTTCATTGTCCACTAATATAGGACGCCCGCACGGATCGTCGAGTTTCTTTTTCTTCTGATAGTTCCTATCCGCTTCGGATGTTGGATATCATACAGACTATTTTAACTTTCTGTACTACTGCACGGAATAAGTCAGTTGTATTCATGCTAAACCAGGTCCTTAAATTTCTCAGCCATGAGATTCTCGGTCGCCCAACTCCTCTCTTTCCAAGTACATTTCCTGTAGTATGGACTGCAATAAGTAAAATATCTGTTCATTTATCATTAGATGTCCCAGATACTGAAGCTTTCTTATCTTCATTGTGTTAATAACTTCCCTTTCTTTCTTCATATTTCTAAGAACAACAACATTAGCTATAGGCCTATGTGCTGTCCATGAAATGCTCAGTATTCTACGGTAAAGCCACATTTCTAAAGTTTCCAATTTTGTAGTTGTGACTTTAGTAAAAAGTCCAATATTCTACGCTGTAGAAGAGGACCGAGAATACGTAGCAGCGTAAAAGTCTTATCTTTGTGTTTACTGTTAAATCGTGACTTTTGAATAAACTGGTCATTCTAGTGTACACTGCTCTTGCCTTTTCAATTCTACTCTTTACTTCTTGAGAGTGGTCCCACTGTTCATTGACAACAGTACCAAGCTATGTAAACTTACACGTACAACTGCCGTTTGGTTTATATTAAGGGTGCAGTTTGTGAACTTGTTCGTAGATACAATCATTAGCTTCGGTTTATTACTTGATGTCTAGACCATACTTCGGCTGCTTTTCTGTCTATTCTTCTGCTTGTACTCTATCATTAGTTGTGCAGCCCTCTAAACTATCTGCGAATACGCGGTATCATCCGTATCATAACGTATATGTGATTTTGTCTTTCACCGTTCAGAGAGATTGCCAATGCTTAACACTGAAATAAAATATGGCCGAACAACAGATGATTCATTTACTCAAAAGTTTAATTTTAATTTCAACATACTAAATCGGATGTTACAACAATTTTTCAGGTCTGCGACAGTCCAATCGCAAATAATAAATAACACCAATAAATAATACAAGCACCAGTTACAGAATAGTCTGCGCAGAATAGTTTACAATTATCGTATAAAATGTTACACGAAATACGATTTCCGATAGTTACACGACTCTAAATAGCAAAGTCACAATCCTACAACTTAGGCCCACCGCACAATGGAATGACATTCTCTTTCGCGTCAGAACAGTTTTGGCGCTTCATGTTACAAAGCGTCGCTGCGGTGGAGAGAAGCTTGAGACATTGGCTTACGACAAAATAATTTCTCGTCAGTTGTTTTTGACCTGTAAAAGTGTGTGGTTCGTGGGTTTGTGACCGGCATAATTATGCATTTATTTCAGTTTTCAAGTACTACTACCCTTGTTTCCATTTTATACTCAATATAAATTAACAATAATAATAATAATAATAATAATAATAATAATAATAATAATAAATACACAACACTATGCGAGAATCAAAACAAAAGGACATTCCCTTGTGTGGTTGGAATCCAGGACATAAGTAGTTCAAAAGTCGCAAGCTGTTTTGTTGCGAGTTATAAATTTAAGGAAATTCTTCTTTGGTCGCAAGGAGCCTCGCTACACCTCTAGACAATGTCACAGCAAGTGTGTGACGCTTTATATATCCTAATGGCAGTATAGTCATCTGCAACGCTTTGCGACACGATGCGTCAAAACGGTTCTGTCGCGAAACAAATTGTCGGTCCAGTGTACGGCCGGCCTAATAACATGTCTCTCTTGTCGCTTTGCAACACAAAGCTCACGTTGAAACCAAACTGGTTGGCCCCTTTCAAATAATTTCTTTTATAGCCTGTGGAAGACTGATCTGGATACCGGTAAAATAATTGATCGCGATCTGGAAGGTGCCGTCTGGAAAAATTCAGAACTTGCGACAGAATTACGCAAGCCTGACGCTCACACAACGCGCTCCAAACGTCACGTAACCCACGCATGTTTCCTGTGTCCTCACCGTAAAAATGTATCTGAAATATTCCGTAATATTTTCTGTGTCCGAAGTGTTCCAAAATACAAAATTAAATGGCCTTATACAGTGTGTCTTTTGTTTTAAGTGTATTCGTAACCGGTAAATCGACCATAAAGTCGATTATTGGTTTTTTGTGTTCACTATTTTCTGAGTTATTTGATAATAAATTTATGTAAGTGTGCTTAATAATAAATTTTTTATGATTAAAATGATTAAGATTGTAGGAAAAGCTCTGCCATAAGTGCTCATGATATTACAATTTTTTACAAATCTGTAACTCCCTTATAACAAAACGTAGAGACATGCAGATTTTTCCATCAGAATGTCAATAAGCATTCATTACCAGTGTCTGTAATGTATGTCGTAAAGACATCATTCGCTGATCTGAGTCATCCTAATGTGTTAACAAATTGTCTTCATGGTAGTGCACATAATGCCAACGAGTCGCTGAACCATTTGATTGGAATAGATTTCCAAAAACTATATTTGTTGGGTTGGAGACTTTGGTTTTGGATGTACATGATGTTGTGCTGACCTTCAGTGTAGGTAACATAAGTAAGTGTTAAATCTTTTTAAGGATCAAACTAACATCAAATAAATATGGCTAAAGTAATAAAAAAAAATTACTTGTAACGAATTCTTGATATAGACACAGCAGTAGATGAATTGAAAAATGTTAGACAGTCGACTAGAAATGTGAAAAGAAAAGTATAGGAACAATTGGACATAACTGAAGACTCCGAGTATGGAGCTGTACTATTTTAAATCAGGCAAAACGATTAAAACACGTTTTAAAATCTTTAAATGCGTTTTTCTGTAAATCTATCTTTTTTACATAAATGACCATTATTTCAGAAACCAAGTAAACTATCAAGTTGGGGGCTATTGTTTCAATGGAGATATACCTACGATACTAGTTTCTAGAAGTACCTATATAGTTTTACTGAAATTGTAAAGGTAAAAAAATATTAAGTATGCTTTTTGTATGCACGTTTTTAGAGTAAAATATAAAATAATTATAAAAATTAGTAAAACTGACATATCTTTATAATTGTAGTAGCGTTTGTAGCGTGTGATGTGCTAACATGCGTGATAAAATTTCAGACTTTTTATCTTTCACAGGTTTTGAGATAATGAATCTCAAAACCATGTTGATGAATTTCACATGGTAAGCATAGCCGATTACGAGGACTCTTAAATACTATTATTGTTAACGGTGAAATGATGCATTGGACATCACTGTCATAGCCCAACGCTTTGCTTTACATACGGTTCGACCTTAACGGCTCGAAGATCTTGAATCAATACCAGCGTTTATTTAACAAACAGCGTAAATTATCACGTGAACAGTGGGCGTATCTGTTTTTTCGTGTCTACGATCTCGTTGCATACGGTATAGTTAGCTTTCACAACATATTGTTGTGAAACAAACAATTTCGGAACGCTTTACATGTTTCTCGGCTATCCCAGCAGAACCAGCTGTAATGTCGTGTTACAGGCGTTAACGAGATTGTTCCAGAATCTCCGGTCCGCGCGCGCTGTGTTCAAGGACACAAGCAATTACGCTCTAGTGTTGACCCGCATTATGGATTATTCTGGAATCCCAGCGGGGTACAAATATAACGATTCAACGACGCTTAGTTTTAGTGTAAGCGGCGATGTATTCCAGTGCGGTTCGTAGTATTTGGGGCGAAGTGTTATGGTTTTTATAATTGTGCGAGAGTCTGTTAGTTAACATTATTATTGCGTGTGAACAATTTTTATTTGATTTGTTGTAAGAGACTATCTTGTTGATTACAAACTGTTTAATTGAGATAATTAAAGCTGGTGACTCAAATGGTGTCTTATGTTTTGTTTTCCACTGTACCATACGACGATCAAGGGGACCGACGTAACAATATTGTCTCAACCATTACAGCTTTCTTGGTACGTGCGTTGATTTACAAACATAAAATTAGACTTTTTTTCGATTGGGTTGCGCTAATTTAGTGGTAATTTCCTTTATTTGTGTTGTGGCCAACGTGACCAAAGCTCCCTTGTATACGGTTACTGATATTTATTCGGTCTGGGCTTTTTTTTATATTATAATTAGACTTAAATACAGATGGCGTTAAAGAGGTTGGAACGCGGTCAGTAGAGAAAAAAGAATTTCGACGAAACCGAAACATCGAAGCATGATAATGTTTTTAGGCTTTAAAAATAAGATTTCTAGACTGTGGGGAATCGAAAGGGTGGAAAAAATATAGTGTTAACATCACCTGGAGCGTTACATTTTCGATGACGTTACACATTTTGCATCACGCATTTGTGGAATGACCCCCAGCCTAAAAACATTATCACGTTAAAAGACAAATTGTAATTACTCTCGAAGAATTACGTTACTGCATGTGAGGAGAAAAGCAATGGTAAATGTAATAGGTTATGATGATCAAGTGAGCGGAGACGGCAAAACGACACTGACACGACACTCTGGTGTAATTGCTTTGTGAAGTTGGACAGACGGACGGACGGACGGACGGGTAATTACAGCACCTGTCGTCTGTCTCGGTGACGTAGACCGGCGGCGGCGGCGTGGTGATGTTGCGACGACCCATTTTATACCGCACACGTCCAAGTCCAAGTCACGTCCACTCTATTACAGTGATCCAGGTAAATATTACTGCTGTAACACATACTAGTATACTTGATGAGATATTTCCCAGTTCTGCTCAATAAATATTTAAAGTGGTAACTGTTTTGAATACTTATATATAACATCGGATTATAGCGTCTGTCGTCGCTGTCCGATTTCCAGACTTTCTCTCCAATATTTTTTTGTCCTGACAATGTTCTTCTGTCAGAATTCTCGAAGTTAAAGCTTTCTGGATACTCTCTCCCCATGATCGTCTGGGTCTTCCCCTCTTCATCTTCTCCGCGGGTAACCATTCCATTATCCTTTTGGCAATCTTTCTCCTCCCATCCGTTTAACATGTCCAAACCAAATTAACTGTCTTCCAAAATTAACTGTCCAAACCAAATTAACTGTTTTGAACTCTTTAATTAATTAATAGTACATAGAAAAGACCACGGTGCATGGTCAAACTGAACGGTGCCTACTTACATTCCTAGTGCTGTGAATGTAATGAAACGTTAATTATGAGGACAAAGGCATTACAAAATAAAAATTGAAGAGAAGACGAAGAAACATGTTTAGACATACCTCAAGACATCATCATCTTCACAACACGACGTAGGCAAGGTGCTGCCTGTTCCGCTCTCAAAAATCTTCGAGCCATCTCTTCTTGGGTCTATCCACACACCTGTGTCCTATAGGTTTGTATTTCCAGACTTGTTTGGCCAGTCGAAAACCTTACATTCTTCCTAAGTGTTCTTTCCACCGTCGTTTGTAACCTTGTAATTTTTCATTTCAGTTAAAAACTTTGTAGCGTGACAGAAAATCCACCTTGTTATAATTTAAAAAATAATCATATATAGAATAAAAATAAAATGACTTCAAGGAAAATTACTATAAAAATTAATTAAGGATCACAGTAAAGTGAAATCATGGTTTCGAAGAAATAAAGTGAATTAAAAACAACCATCCAATATTTAATAAATTATAGGAAAATAGTGATAGTCCAATGTATAGAGTAATTATACCCAGGTAGAATAGGAGCATGTAAGGAAATACCCCGGATAAACAAACCTCCATAATACAAGAATAACTTTTGGAAAAAAACCAACACTTATTATAAAAATAGAAGCCCCAAAAAAGATGAAATGTCCCTAATAAAAGTACAATACAATAAAATAAGAATAAATGTAAAGTAGATGTAAGTAAAGTTTATAGACATATGATTAACAGTGGACCATTGCAATTTATTTTGATGATGACAAGCAAATCTTGATGATCCCCTGTAAGTGATATCCTTTATCTTACAAGACTAGATAAAGTGAATAGAAATAAGATCAGAGAATGCCATAAATAGTGAAGTGATCAAGGGTAAATCCCTAAACTAAAACAAAAACAGCAAAAGACTGCATAAAAATTAATTTTAATGAATAATTTAAATGAAAAAACAGATGTGTTTTGTTGATGTTAACAGTTCATTGAACTCAAGGCTTGAATGTTTGAGATTGAGTCTATTTTTTGTTATAGAATATATTTATTATGTTTTAATGATATCAATTAATAATAAACATTATTGTAATTAAGTAAGGGCAATTTAGTTAAGATTTTATAAGAATTGTATGCTAGAGAGGGTATTAGCAAGCTGAAATATTAATAAGCTTTGTAATTGAACTAACATAAAATATAGGCCAAATGGTAAATATCACCCACATTATAATTAGTAAATAAGTAAATGAAATTAATTAAACTGATGAAAATTGTTTAATGTAAATCAATAACTGTGTATAATATCTGTAACAACACTTTGTGAAGGTATTAAAGGAATGTATAAAATATTATTAGAAAAAATGCAAGTGTAATAACATTGGAATATAAGGAAAAGCCTAAATTGAAGATAATATGCAAATTAGGTAACCAAATCATAAAATTAATGAGAATTAAAGAAAACAAACCATGATAATGAAATCAATGATCTTATTCAATGATAATTAGAATCTAACAGAATTTGTAAACCATTTAATGTGGCAGGAAGTACAGTAGCTAAAGCCTACATCCAAATATACTGTAAATATGACTTTTTGAGTTAAAAAATACTATAAAGTATATCATGTGTGATATTAAATAACGCAGAATTAAATAAGGAAATTGATTATGTAATTAGTATTTGATAAGAATAAATAATAAGCAAAATGTAATTAATCATATAATGTAAAAGTCAATTATTTAGTTCAACATATCATTGAGGCGGAAATGCCAGCTGAGTAAAACAATGTCAATTTAATATTAAATCAGCCAGGACCTTTTGTATGGAGAAGAAAGAGAGTTAGTTGATTGTTAAACGTTGAGATTCACACATCGGAACGATCTCACACAAATTAATTAATTCAAAAAGATAGAAGATATAATTTTGGATACGAACTAAACCTATAAAAATAAAACAGAGAAATTTAAAAATATGAGTCATCAACACTGAGTTCAAATGGAATAAAACAAATTAGTCTATTTATGAAGATTGGAAGGCGTAACCCAGATATTAGAACAATATAAACGTTAATTCGAATTTTCTCGATACGAAATTTGCCATTGTAAAACCTTATAACTATTGGAACAAGAACACATTTGAACACTGATTGCCGAACCAAACAACTGATCACTAATCCAGAATAATTACACTGTTATGAAGAGAAATTAATCACTACTACTATGATGAGGAACACATAAAGAATCAACATTTATTTGGAGGAGAATCGAATAGGATCTTGGTGTAACTTCGTAGCAAGACGGCGCCCATCTTGATGACTACACCTCGAACATCAGCTGTGATGAGGTCAGGCTATGCAGAGCTGTTGGTTCGAAAAATTTAATTATTACTAACATTTTTGTATATTAAATGTTATTTCAATTTTATAATTAAGAACTTTTTTATTGTAAGTCTTGTACTTTTCAGCGTTGCCCTTTTTCTGACTATTTAAATAACAGCTAAAAGAACCTGTAATTCAACATTAATAATTTATATAACGAAATCAATTGCACTGAGATATGAGTTTGCGAGCTGTGGATTAGCAGATCGATTTCAAAGTCGATTAATTGCGATAAATTTAATAAATTCATTTCATCTTATAATTTTGGGTTTTATTTCTTGGTAGAAAGATATATAGAAGAATTTCAGGTAATATTTGAAACCTGGACTCTTAGAAAAGAAGAGAAGAACATTGTGAAGGAGTATAATCAATGAATAACTGAAAATCATTAATCGATTATTACATTTTATAATCTATTTAACGCTGGGAAACATTTATTCCTAGTCTAACGTAAGAAATTAACTAAATTAATAATTAAAAGAATTTAGGATAAATAAATAAATAAATAATTAATAATTAATAATTAATAAATAATAAAAAATAAAAAATAAATTTTTTTCCAACCAAAATTTTTTTTTACCAAGTTATATTATATATATTTTTTTTTGTAACCCCGAAACTCAAACCCGAAAAAGCGGTTATGTTACAACTTGTATCTCTTTCCTTATGGCCTCATTTCTTACACAGTCAAGTTTAGAATACCTTTTAACTCCTCTTAACAACGCCATTTCCGAGGCCCGTATTTTTGCCCTGCTGTTCTCCATAGTTGACACCCATAGAACAGTACAGGGACTGCCATAACTTTGTAGAACTTAAATTTTTTATCTCGACGTACCTTGTTTCAAAAATACGATTTGTTGCGCCACAGATCGTCTGGCACTTACCAAACTTAACATCAGTATCATGTTTTGTATCATAGCCAATATCATTTCCCAAATAATTAAAGTGGCTCACCTGTTCACTAATCATTATTTTGTTTTTATTGGCTCCTTACCTCGGAAATCCGTTACCTTTGTTCTTATAGTAGACATTTTCATATTGTATTGTTTGAAAATCTGATAAAGACCTCTCGGTATAATAATGGAAACCCGGAACCCGGGGGTCAGATACATGCAAACTCGCGTGTGTTTTGTGTAGGAAGACTCAAATTCATTATTTGTAACAATTAATAACTAAGTGTTCACATGTTATCAGTGGTATGTAAGTATCATGTATGAGTAGACAAAATGACTTTCCAGGCCGCCTTGTGGCTCGCTGTTTACAATTAATGACGCGTTTCAAAGCACATGCTTCATCATCAGATCTTAAAAAAAAATTCCCACATACGAAGTCGTCACCGGGTTAAAATTGTGCACGTTAGTAGGTGGGCACCTATCCACCACTGAGCGGTTGTTCGTCTGTATCTGGCAAACGAGGTCTTTATCTGACTGCCTTGAATCTGCTTTGTCAGACAGGCATGAACAACTGCTCAGTGGTCGACCGAACGTTAATAGGTGCGCACCTACTAATGTGTACAGTGCAGTTGCAGTTGAATTGGAATTGTGAATTTTGGTTTGGAATTTTGCATTTTTTTAAGATCTAATGTTGAAGCACATGCTTAACGCGCCATCAGTTGTAAACAGCGAGTCACAGAGAGTTGTAAGGATTGGAAAGGTTAGTTTATCTACCTTAAGTGTTCCTTAACCTATATTTCATTAAATTAATATTATTGTTTTATTATTAAAAATGCAGTTTGTTAACAGTTATCATGTATTATCAAAAAACTGGAGACACGGTCTTCGCTTAAAATATGTTAACCAAGTTGTAGGCTTGCAATTGAATCGGTGTATGTGAAATTAAAACAAATATGTTTACTGACTGTGCAAGCATTATCGTAAATTGTTATTCGTTAATTAAAGTAATAAAATTTTTTCGATGATGTGTTCTTCTTTTGCTCTCTATGTTTCTTCCTTGCGCTCTTTTCCACCCACTTAACCTGTCTTAATCAGTTTAAAGCCTTCTGTCCTTTTTTCTCTTTTTCATACACGTTTGCAAATTAGCGCAAAATTTCGTAAGTATTTGCGAATCTTAGGTGGGTGGCTAAAAATATAATTATGCTGTTTCCGTGAATTAACAATAGAACAAAACATTAAATACAAGAAAAACCGATAGTTGCAATTTTTGTAAACTTTTCACAGAAGAGCCATCACACGGGCAGTAGTCTTACAATACTGCTCCAGTGTTGTACACATATTTTGTACTCTACTAAATTTAAAAACAAAAGCCGCTTAGTTAAAAAAAAAATATGTTGGTATGTAATCTGTAACTGCACTCCATTAGTATTCCACTAAAAATGTATACTAATCGCTCTAAAACGATTCGCAGAACTGACTGAATCATTTTTGACCCTATCTACATTTATATAAATTCAGACAACGTCATTTGTGACGTGATTAAGATTAGAAGCTTGTAGGCGTTTCTACTTTAACCGGGTTTGGGGGGGGAGGTATCACGTGTTCGTTTTCAGTGGAATAACGTGTCTTCCAGTTTACGTATTGATATACGATAATTCAGAAGTATGTGATACACAGCAAATCCGCACATTATTTTTCGGCGCGTTGTTCTAACACTATCAACTGCCTAGCAGGTCGGATGATTTGAAGATAGGTGCTTAGTACGGAGAACGATGAAATAAAAGTACTTTACACATGCTGACCACTTTAATTCTCAAACTAATTATCTCTCTGCCTCCCTTTCTAACTTATTGCTTCATGAACCCGTTGCTTTCTCTATCACACATTCTGATTCTGTTTCTCTCGGTACCTTTATTTTACCCCGATACCAGCACAACCTTACAAAATGACCCCCCCCCCTGCTTCACAGGCGGTCCGTTACAAAGCATTATGTGTTACCGTTAATCCTCTTTCTCTGCTACGAAGTACTCACTCTTGTCTGCTTCGTGGCGGTTGCGTCTCTCTATCTCTCTCTCTCCCTCCCTCCCTCCCTCCCACCCTCCCTCCCTCTCTCTCTCTCTCTCTCTCTCTCTCTCTCTCTCTCTCTCCTCTCTCTCTCTCTATTTCCCGCTTCGGTGTTAGCGTCGCCGGCGTCACGGCGCTAATATTGTGTCCCACGGTACATAAATCTAAAGTATACGCGCGCTCGCATAATGCGACGACGCCTCACACTATAAATAATACTGCGCACATTATACTTGTGTATTCGGTGAGAGTAAAGTGAACGTGAACGTGAATGCGTGTGTGACGTAACAAAGGAGTGACGCTGCCACCAACGACGCCTACACTTCCGGTACTGCCGGCGGCAATGCATTCGTTCAACAATTCGCATGTATCCACTTGTGCAGCCAGTCTGTAACACGAACATCCAACACGGCGTGTATTCGTTCCCGTACAATACTCTGCTGTTCTCTTTTTTGTCCAACTAACCACCCATATTCCCCATAATCCACTTATCGTCTTCTTTTCTTTTCGTATTCGTTTTGTACTTCTACGTGAATACATGTACATATAAAACGTATGCAAATTCACTACCCTACATATCGGATAATTTACCTCATTTTTTCATACTGTCGCTGAAAATATTTAGCCATTTTTATAAATAGTTTTAAGGCGGTCTCACGAATCGTGGTACGGTACAGTCGAAACAAAATACAGACACCAACGAAATCGTCAATTACTAGCTTTTCAATGAGTCAATCAATCACACATAACAATTTTAAATCAACAAGATACTCTCATACAGTAATCTAAGTTAAATTTAGCCATTCGAAATAACAATGTCAACTATAAAGAGTTCCGCACTAATTATAACACAGTATAGGCTTGTCAGCCTTTCCTGAACAATAATCGGCGCCGAAGCAGTGCATGAATTACCCCCATTTTCAACTATAGCTATGTTATCTAGAGAGAAGAGAGGTGAGACGACGCTATAACGTTCACTGTCGTATTATTACCCTCTCTGTCACACACATGCTTCCTTTGTTCTCGCCAGTCTTGTTGCAGCCGATGTTCACGCTATGAAACACTGCACAAAACTGTTCTGCGCATGTGCGAAGTGAATGAAAATTTCTTAGCCTTGCAACGAGGTGTTTGTCTACTGCGCATCGAGACCCGAATGTTCAGTGTACATCGTCCTGCCTATAATCACTTTCCACAATCACTTGATCCGCACACTACAATCTAGCCAAGTGTAACTAAGTTCTAAGACGGCCGCTGTAGTTTATATAGGTCCTGCAGATGTTCCAGAATAATTTTCAATTCTTTTACGCCGTGCCACCATAATTTGCGTAGTTGAGAATACTCGAACATTATGGAAGGTACTTTTGTGCACGGCCTTGACAGAGACACTGCACCTACTCGGCTAGCCGAGAAACGTGTACAACGTTTACGTAACTGCACCTGCCGACTGCACGAGAGAGTGTTACGTAATTATCGTAGCACTGTGCACGTAATCAATACATATTTGTAATTATATTGCACGCCCCAACACAGTCTCCTAGGAAAAACGCACCACAGAAATATGTATATTAACATTTTATAGTTGCTGCTCTAGAAATCCATTATTTTCTCTATTCCATTACTGTTATCTGTGCTGTTAAAACATTACAAATCATTGGTTATAATCTGTTAACAGTTACTGGCGCACTATCACAATAGCGCTGATACACAGTTTGTATAAAATATGGAAACACCTTTCCGCATTGTAGCAAAGCCAATATAAAAAGTTAAAATATAACCACATATATGTGCGTATTATTATTATAATTGTTCGTAGTGAATTATTATTGTTCACTAATTAAAATGGCGTTATTTCTATCACTTTAGAGTTTGTCTGTCTATTCTCTCTTTTTTCTCTTTTCCCAACTCTTTCTCAATCTCCATCTATTATCAAACTATCTTCTATCTGTCTGTTTGTGTTTGTTTACCTGGTTTTCTGTCTAGCGACCAGTCTGCCTTCCTCCCTCATTGTTTGAATCTCTTCTCCAGGCATTTCTCACTCTTCCTGTCTGCCGGTTTGTCTCTCCCTGCCTCTTCAGCCTCTAACCTCATGTCCTATTCTTTCTTCAATGTCCAAGTTTCTGCCCCGTTTAGGAGCGCGCTTCCCAAACAAAACACTTCACGTTGTGTATAGTGGCCTTCATATTAATCTTTTCTTCCTATTCAGAGCTTTATTAGCTAACGCAATTCTGCATTTCACCTCTTTACTGTAATGCACGTCCCCAGATGTCAA